>CAWVNO010001064.1:1812500-2372500 GCA_963930645.1 Salticus scenicus
TTTTTTTTTTTTTTTTTTTTTCAGTTTTTTTTTTTTTTTTTTTTTTTTAGGATTGAGGACTATTAGTCTCAATCTACGGATTTTTACGATACCAGTTTTACGATAGTTGGACATTTATCGAAATCGAAAATATAATTGAATAATTTGAATGCAATGTTAAAATTTGAATTTAAAAAAAACTAATAGTTGTCCGTCTTAAACTAAATTCTGCTTTTGCTAGAATTTCAACTTTTTTTTTTTTTTTTTTTTTCAGTTTTTTTTTTTTTTTTTTTTTTAGGATTGAGGACTATTAGTCTCAATCTACGGATTTTTACGATACCAGTTTTACGATAGTTGGACATTTATCGAAATCGAAAATATAATTGAATAATTTGAATGCAATGTTAAAATTTGAATTTAAAAAAAACTAATAGTTGTCCGTCTTAAACTAAATTCTGCTTTTGCTAGAATTTCAACTTTTTTTTTTTTTTTTTTTTTTGAAAGAAAAGAAAAGAAAATTAATAATAATCAGTATCGAAACAAACACTATAGAAAAAGTTTTTTTTTTTTTTTTTAATAATTTTGAATTAGGAAATAAAAAGCGAGCATGCAAAATGAAATAAAAAAAAAAAATAAAAAAAAAAAAGAAAGAAAGAAAGAAAAGAAACGAGATAATTAAGTTTGAATTTGAGTTGGTAATTTATGGATGCCATTGATATAGTAACTTTTTTGTTGTAAATTGTTTTTAATAAATTAAAATGCGGGTATCGTAATTGCGCTAGTAAAGACATTTGCGAGAAACGTCCGAGTTACTTAGGTGCCAAATTTCAAATTTTGCCAAAGGAGTCCTATACTAAAGTTTTATTATTATTATTACTATATCATTGAACTGAGTCCACGAGCTTAAATATTGTCCATTTATAAATCTTATTTTCTTTTTCCTTTCTTTCTAAGAAAAAGAAAAGAAAATTAATAATATTCAGTTTCGAAATGGACAGTATCGAAAAAGTCTTTTTAAATAATTTTCAATTATGAATTAAAAAGCGCGTGTGCAAAATGAAATAAGATTTATAAATGGACAATATCGTAGACTCAGTTCAATGACATAAGAAAAAATAACGACATTGGTCTATTGAGATTATTATTATTATTATTTTGGAGTAATTGTATTCGATAAGATCGTGTAGTTTCTAAATTATGGAAGAAAATTTAAAAAATGTGAAATGCAACCCCCTTCCCCTCCCCCTAACTAAATTAAATATTTTAGTGTGTGAAGCATTTAATGTTTTTTTCAAAAATTACTTTTTTTTTTTTCAAAATTTGTTTCTAATTTTTTTTTCTTTTTTTAACAAAACCCTTTAATTAAAAAAAATCAATAAAATTCTTTTACAAAATGACTCGTTACTTAACGTATTTTTTTTTAAACTCCATTTTCAGATTAGGAAATTACTGCTCACTTTCCAACTTTTTTATATTTCATTTTACAAGTTAAAAAAAAAAAAAAGGAAAGAAAAGAAAAGAAAGAGAGAGAGAGAGAGAGATGCTCTTGTTCAATTTTCGCATTTTAAAACTCGAAATTTAAATTTTAAAATTTCAAATTTTAGAGAATGAAAAATAATTTTGAACCTTTGTGAGTTTTTCAAATGGAATTAAAAAAAAAAAAAAAAAAAAAAAAAACATCAGATAATATGTCATTTTGTAAAGAAACTTTCCCATAGAGTTATGGGAATTTGTGAGCGGAGGTGAGGCGGAGGTTCACCGGAACAGAAAAGTGACCCGTTCTTTAATTTTTTCAAGTCGCCATGAGGCGAGTAATTATTTTCAAGTCTACCCCTGGACTAGAGTCCTACACCCTACACGGGTCTGGTGTTACTCGTCCTGAATCCGACAAATTATTTTTAATTCAACCCGAACCCGACAAAAAAATTTTCATCGACCCGAATCTGCAATCGAAAATTTTGACGAAGTGAGCCCGATTTCTTTATATCCGAACCTTGAACAATAAATGAAAATAAATAATTTACATAAAAATCATGATACACTTTTTTAAATTATAAAATAAATTTTCCTTGTCACACAGTTGATAATTTATTTAAATAAATAAATAAAAATGTAATTGCCAATACACTAAGTTAAATTTTTAAAAATCTGAAAAATTAATTAATAATAATTTTGAACCTTTTATGTGCGTTGTGTACTTCAATTGTACGAAAATGAGCTTCAAGTTTAGTATTTAATAATTATATTCTTAAAATAATATATTTTTTTTTTCTTTTCTTTTTTTTTATTGCGTTTATCGAATTACGCTTGTGAATACTATAGAATAATTTAATAATTTGGGTACATTAATCATTGGCATATAGTACGTACGTTATAATTAAATCAAACAAATTTCTGATTTTTTTTTTTTTTTTTTTTTTTTTTTTTTTTTTTCTTGAAAAATGTTCTCAAGTTGACTCGACTCGTTGAAACTAAACCCACACCCGATTCATAGGAAAATAATCTAGTGTATCACTCACACGACTTTCGCTTACCCTGAAATTTAATACTATAAATACAGGTTGGAGATTAAGGGGTAAGATAACGAGTTCTGTTATGTAAACCTATATTAAAACGATTCAAATTAGGCTTCGGAAGAGAATTAGTTCTGTGTGAGGGGAGCTACTGCCCCCCCCCTCAACCCCCCGTTTCATTACTGCACCTACATTTATATATAGAATTTAAATCTGTTATTAAAATGAAAAGTTCACTTAAAATTATTCAGACAACTTTCACATGCAACATTCCTGATTCCTTGGAACTTCTCAATCTCGATCAAACTTTTCCAGCAACAAACTTATATTAGCTTCAAAATACAACATTTGGATCGAAAATTATTCGTTTTTAAGTTACTCCTAAGACACACAGACAAAGATCAAACGTTAAAAAAACTTTAACTTCGATAATCAGGAAGCCTCAAAACGTGTAAATGTACAAAAATCAAGCGATGAATATTTAGCTTAGAAACATGCATTATTTACCATATCTCTATGATAAAATATTATAGTAAAGCATATATCCACTAACAACAAAAAAGAATATTATTGCTTAGATATTTAAAGCCCTGTATATCTTTTGAAGATTATATACAGACCACATGGTGCACATAAATATAATTCTACAGTAATAATACACGGCCCAGCCTGAAATACACTTCCATACATTTGCAACTATTATCGCACTTTTATTTAGTTCTTTTGTGTAGCCCTGTAAACGAACAGTGAATGATTTCTATACCATATTCTCATGAAACATGTTTTTATGTATAATATATATATATATATATATATATACACACAGAAAAATAAATTGGTCACAGTGACCTGCCAAAATGCTCAGCTGACAATACAGAATTGACTAACCAAAATAACTGACTAGCCAAAAAGTGTACTTGCTGAACTAGTCTCCAAAACTGAAAAGTGTACTTGCTGAACTAGTCACCGAAACTGAAAAGTGTACTTGCTGAACTAGTCTTCAAAACTGAAAAGTGTACTTGCTGAACTAGTCACCAAAACTGGAAAGTGTACTTGCTGAACTAGTCTACAAAACTAAAAAGTGTACTTGCTAAACTAGTCACCAAAACACTACTCCAGACTAGGAAGGTTAATATTATTAGACAAAGAAGGCTAGTCGATAATCATAATTATCTGACCAGGAAGGTTAGTCAACAACCGCAGTTGCCAGACAAGGCAAGTTAGTCAGAATCTGCACTTGATTAAGACGGTTAGTCAGCAGCCAACAGGTATTTTACGAAGCAAGCTAGTCAATTTTCAATGAATATCTGAAGAGGCAGGATAGTCAAGACTATTTACCTGACTAATCTGTCTGGTAATATTTGAAAAGGAAAACTAGTCTCTATTTGACTAAGCTGCCTCATAATATTTGTGGAGGAATTTTAGCCCGAAAAAAAAATATTTGACTAGCCTGTCTCATAATATTTGAGAGAGATTAATTAAAAAAATTTATTTGATTAAAATCCCTCATATTTTATGAGGAAGTGGCCTCATACTTGTTTGCAGGGGCTTTTGTAAAAGCATTGTTGTTAGTCTTAACCTCTTTACTTTTGTAATTGTTTAATCCCCCCTCCCCTTTTAAATGTTCAACTTTGAAAAAATATTTAAAAACTTTTCTGAAAAATATTACTTGTCCATCAGCTGGATTAAAATACTCATAGCTGCCAACTTTTTCAATTTATTCCAGAATGTTGTTAACATTCGCCCTTTTCTTCATACCATATTCTTAATTGAATAATTTTCTTTAGCATGTAATTACAATTAAATATGAAGATAATTACTCCTCAAAGAATATGGTTTGAAGATAGGGATTCCGGAATCAATTAAAAAAGTTAGCAGCTATGAATACTGGAAATTTAACAAACTACTGAAACAAAGAATTTGCTAGTTTAATCATTCTTCCCTACCTTTATTCATCATTAACGCACTCATTTATCCAACACTTTTTTATCAAGGCATTCCAAGAGGATTGTGGCGCCACATGATTTAGTCCACTTTTTATGCACATCCTCATATATGGATTTAGAAATATATATATATATATATTTTCTCATCGGTGCTTTAATTTTATACGCTGTGGTTACAAAAATAAATGTAATTTTTTTTTTTTTTTTTTTAAGTTCCTTTTTTTAATATTCAAGCCACCTGAATATATGCATATATTTTTTTAAATAATGGATTTTTTCCACCTGATTAAAATTACAGATAAGTACGACGATACAATGTGCTTTAACAATTGATACAGGCAATATAAACAATATGCACGATATAGACGATACAATGTACTAAACTATAAATAACATCGAACTCAAATTTCAGGTTATTTAAAGTTTTAAAATCATAAATATTAATGATATACTTTTTTTTTTTTTTTTTTTTTTTTTAAGGTGAGGGTGGACATAAAATTTGCATAAAAAACACTTTAACATATATAATAAGAATTTTTATTTTTAATCATCTCTGTAAATTTTATGCCCAGAGAAATTTTAATATATAACAATAATTTATAAGTATTTGATCAGCCAAAATAACTCTTACTTACCTGATAACATTACTTTCAACATTCTTCAAATCATGAATTTATGTGGCTTATTTAAATAAGATTTCTCCTTCATTAAAACTATGTAATTGAAATAATACATAAAAGACAAAAATCAAGATAAAAATAATTTTATTGAAAATTATAAATGTTTCATATACATGCTCCTTTGTTTACATAAAAATTAATCATAATAATAATATAAAAGCACAAATATAATTAGGTAATAAAACGTAATTTTTTTATGCCTAATAGCTCTCCATGATGGCAGGCCACTGAAAATTGTAAGAATAGCACCATCTTTAACAATTGGTTTATTTCTTGGGACTTCATATAACTTTCCTTCTTTTTCATCAAAATATGTTATTGTTTGTATAATTCCATCAGGTTTAAAATAGGGCTCACAAACCTTAAAAAAAAAAAAAGAAAAAAAAAAAAAGACATCAGGACATTACTAAGAAATACGTTATATGAGGTGTAAATTTCACCTCATTGCATAGGTTGCATTCAATTAAGAAGTTGCATATATCATAGATGGCTTCATTGGAAATCAAATAAACCAATGAGGAGACGAAATATTCTATCAAAACCTTTCTTAATCTATGCATAAATTATTATTATATATATATATATGTGTGTGTGTGTGCGAAAACAGGGCAGTTTGGAATCGCCTAGCAGAGGCCTTCATCCTGCAGTGGGTTGATAGAGGCTGAAATTGGTAATGATGATATATATATATTCTCATATAACACCATACCTTATAATTCGTATGATTACTTTAGAAAAGCAAGCACGAGATCTTTTTAAAAATCGATCTGGTTTTATTGATTTTTTTCTTAAATTGAATTATTATTTTTTTAATGAATATATCCCTGTTAGAACACTATTGTTAAGCATATTTGAAAGTTGACAGCCATATTATAAATGCTATTGCTGCATAGCAGCGCCACCTTTCGAGCGATTGACACCAAAAGTTGATAGGCACTAATTTAGGTCAAGGTGCATCTACATATAAATTTATATGTAATTCTGAACAGTAGTTCCGTAGATACAGTTGCCACAAAATTTTTGTCACACATACATACACACACAGACGGACAGACAAGACATTTTCTAAAAATGGTCAAATCGTGGTCTAGTCTAACCTCTCAAAACTTGTCGAAAACCGGAATTCGAAAATTTTTACAAATCCAATACTTCCTTCCATTGAACATACAAGAAAAAAAATAAAAAGATGTAATTACTAATTGTATTGCGTTAAAAATCTGAAAAAAAAAAAAAAAAAAAAGAGACTAATAATAATGTTTAAACACTTATGTGAGTTGTGAACTTCAAGATTCTGAACAAAAAAAAAAAAAAATATCTTTATTTATTGCATTTGTTCGACGATGTGTTTATTTTATATTGTTTTTTACTTTCTTCTGTATTCAATAGAAGAAAGTATTTCAATCGTAAAAATTTTCAACTTCCGCTTTTCAATGGATTTACACGTTTTGAGGGCTTCAGAACACGATTTGACCATTCTTAGAAAAATATGTGTCTGTGTGTGTGTGAGACAAAAATTTTGTGGCAACGTATCTCAGGAACTACTGCAGGTAACTGCATATAAATTTATATGCAGATGTACCTTGGCCTAAGTTAGTGCCTATCAACTTTTGGTGTTATTTGCTCAACAAGTGGCGCTGCTAGACCGCGATTTTCGCAATTTCAGGAAAGGCTATATCTCAGAAACTACTAAACGAATTTGCATAAATTTATATGCAGATAAACTTTAACGTAAGTTAGTGCCCACCAATATTTTTTGTCAACTTCTCAACAGTTGGTGCAGCTATACATCGACTTTCGCGTTTTCAGGGAAGGCTGTATCTAAGGTTCTGTTGTGTATAATCAAACAAAACTTCACACGTATCAACGTAGTCATTATATGACATTACGCAGATTCAATTTGGATGCATATCAGCCAATAAGTGGCGCTGGTATACTGCAATTTTCTCTGAGAACAGGATATGGCTATATCTCAACTTCTGTGTCATATAACTGTACAAAACCTGATATATGAGGTAACCATTATGAAGAAGCATTTTTTAAGACTTTATTTATAGAGAATTAAACTGTCTTTCTTTTCTTATTATTAGTGTTAGTTTTTTCTAAAATGAAATTATCTGCATTCATTATGGTAGATAATTTTAATAAATAATAGTTTTAAGAAAATATTTTTACTGGGCGAATGAATTTTCCTATAGGAAAATATAGAAGAAAGTTTTGCGGTGGTCACAACATAATAGTTTTAAATGAAATCACGACAAGTATTTCCTCTATATTTGCTTTGAAAATTTCGTTCACATAAAAGCGAGGATTGAATTTTATTAAAAATAAAGGTATTTAAAAAAACAACAACAAAAAAAGTATGTTGTGGCCACCACAAGACTTTCTTTTTATATTTTCTAATACAAATTCGCTCAGTACAAATAATTTATTAAAGCTCTTATTTATTTAAATTACCTACCATACTGAATGCAGACGATTTTCATCTTTGAGAAAAATTGCATTGAAAGTACAAAGAAAGACAGCTTTGTTCTCTATAAATAATATATTAAAAAATGCGTTTTCATAATGGTTATCTCACATATCAAATTTTGTACTATACACCATAGAAGTTGAAATATAGCTTTTCCGTTCTCGGGGAAAATTGCAGTACAGCAGCGCCACTATTGGCCGATATGCATCCAAATTGAATTAGCATAATGTCTGAGAATGGTCTTTTCACATATTATTTATTATTATTATTGTACGCAATAGAACTTGAGATATCTTTTTTCCTTAAATTATGGAAATCGCTATATAGCACCATCACCTATTGAATTATTGATACCAAAAGTGGATGGACAATAATTTATCTCGAGGTAGATCCACATATAAATTTATGTGTAGTAGTTCCTGAGATATAGCCTTCCCTTGAATTGTGAAAATCACTGTATAGCAGCGCCATCTTTTGAGAAATTGACATAAAAAGCTGATAAGGACTAGGTTATGTCAAGGTGCATCTGCATATAAATTTATATGCAATTCTCTGCAGTAGTTCATGAGACATAGCATTCCCTTAAATTGTTGAAATCGCTAGAGACCCTGTATAATATAATATAGTTTCCTAATATATGGTCTCTAGAAATCGCTGTATAGCAGTACCATTTCTTGATGGATGGGCACCAAAAGTTGATAGGCACTAATTTATGTCAAGGTGCATTTACATATAAATTTATATGCAGTTACGTGCAGTAGTTCCAGAGTTGCAGTCGCCACAAAATTTTTGTCTCTCTCACACACACAGAGGCATATCTAATATTTTCTAAAAATAGTCAAATCGTGTTCTGGAACTTTTAATACGTGCAAATTCATCGGAAAACGGAAGTCGAAAATTTTTATGAATCTAGTACTTTCTTCTATTGAATATAGAATAAAGTAAAAAAAAAAAAAAAAAAAAAAAAATGTAAATTGCGAAATCTTTTCAATTTCCAGGATGTAAATACGAGGTTATACTGTATTTATTTAATTTATATATTAATAACAGTCAAAAAAGATTTATAATACTTCTCTAATTTTCATACAATTTCTACAAAAGATGCATATTAGTTTCGTTGAAGAAAAGAAAACAGATCCATACAAATATGGATCTATTTTTCTGGATACGAATAGGGAGCTCCGATACATGTCTAGCATGTGTATAATGTTTAAATTAGTTACCGAGTTATAAATATGCCTACAAATTTATATTTATAATTGTAAAAAGTATTTTGAAAGGTGAGCAGTACGATAGCTGTGAATTGCAGTCGTAGATCGAATGTGCGCTATCGAAGATAAACTAACACAGAGAGAAAAAACACACACACACACACAGAGAGAGAGAGAGAGAGAGAGAGAGAGAGAAAAGGCTGATGGTCGTCTGTCTGTTGTTTCAGAAAGAAAATGAAAAAAGGTTTATCAATTATTCGTACCACAGAACTGTCGTTGCAAAATAATCCTTACAAAACTTTGAATAAACACCATAAAATAAAAAAAAATTGCAACAATGGTTTCGGGTCGAAAGAGCACACGACCCTTCGTCAGGCGACCAAAGTAGGCACGAGTACAGCAGTCAAAGCCGTGCATTACCACTTTGACTGCTGCACTCGTGCCTACTTTGGGTGCCTGACGAAGGGTCGTGTGCTCTTTCGACCCGAAACAATTGTTGCGAGATATTTTATTTTTATGGTGTCAATTTAAAGTTTTGTAAGTATTATAATATTCATGCCCACTTAAATAAAGTATTTTAAATTACTTGTTGTAAATTATTAAAAAAAGTTTTATTGTTAAATTGGGAATGTTTGCCATTTATACCATTAATGATAAACTTTATATACCTTTTCCGTGTCTTGATACTATTGTGGGGAAAAAAAGGTTACGTATTAATGAATTTAAAAAATTTTCTGGGGGAACTATATTTGACAATTTATAAGTAAATCATTCATAATTACCAGTTGCAAATTACTAACATATATTTAACCCACTATATCTAAAATTAGTATATGCTGTAGCCATTACAAAATTTTCTTCTATTATTCTTTAATATAATAGCACCATATATCAGTTACAATGCACAAAGTAATTAACACAGCTTCTCACAAATAAAGATTTTACAAACTAATTTAACAAATAGATGCTGAGATACTATAACTATCTGGAAATTTACAAAGAGTAATAGTAGCGCGGCACGTCATCTGATGTACACCCAAATTGATTCGGCATAGTTTTTAAAAAGCTAGTTTGGCATAGTTTTTGGATGTATGACATACACCTTACATATCAAATTCGGTGCACATACATATCATAGAAGCTGAGATATGGCTCTCCTATAAATAGAGAAAATTGCACCATGCCAACGTCACCTGTCGGCCGATATGCGTCCAAATTAAATCAGCATAATAGTTCATAATGGCTGTTGCACATATCAAGTTTAGTGCATTTATATATCACAGAAGCTCAGTTACAGCATTTTCTTAAATGTGAAAAGTTGCAACATACTGGCATTACCTGATGACCGATATGCACCTAAGTTGAATAAACATAGTCTTTCACAATCGACTATTTGAACATTAAGTTATGTGAAGTTCTACACAATAGAAGCTAAGATATAGTCTTTCCTTAATTGTGGGAAATTGCAGCATAGTAGCGCCACTTCTTAGATGATTTTTACAGGGTTGCCAACTTTTCAAAAACAGTTTGAGGAGTATTCAGAGAAATTTTGAGGAGCATTTTGGCTACTTTGAGGAGCAATTTTAAAAATACATAAAAAAAAAAAGAAAGAAAAGAAAAGAAATAAACTACTCACAAAAATAAATTAACAATAATCATATGAAATTTAGAAATATTTATTGATAATCAAATATATTTAGCAAAACAGTGAAGAGAGATAAGAATGGGAAATGATTAAGCCTGAATATAAGCTTAAAACCCAAATGTAATTTGTTTTTTGCATAATGGAATATTTTCCATACATAAATAAAGGCAATAAATGAAAGTAGATTATTCAGTTACATTAAAAAAAAAAGAAAGAAAGAAAGAGAAACACAAAGGGACAAAAAAATTAATTTCCAACAATTTTCATGAATGTCAAAATAATTATACTATCACATAAAAATCTAAAAACGAAATCATATAAATGTGTAAATGATCTCATCTCTAAGTCAACTCCCTCTAATCTGCATAGCTTGGGACCATATGTTTTGTAAACTTTAGAATTTTTAAGATTATTGGTCATAATTTGTTTACTTATTTTTTTTCCCAGATACAAATGAAGATATGATAATAAATCATTAATGCTTTAAGTGAATGATAAAATAAAAGCATAATTATTTCAAATAAATCTTAAATAAAGCGTTGTCAATCGGCCTTAAAGTTTAGTAGCTTAGAATCCATTATTTTTATCGATAAATAATTAAAATAAACAATTTTTTAATGATAACTGAAACATTGATACAGTTTAAATGAAAATCAAAACAGCACATAATCATAGCATTTGGTTTCTTTCTTCCCCCCTTTCAGCTTGTGGTTTTAATTAAACACACTCTTAGCTAATGTAAACAAATACTTTTTCCTGTTCTGAGTCAGCAATATTTCGATCACTAGAATGTTTTCTTTCTTTTTTTTTTTTTTTTTTAATTATTTACTATTTATTTATAAGTATTGTAGGATGAAGCGTGTGGTTCTTCAGCTAAATTGTAAAAGTTAGTTTTATTTTTTTTATTTTCAAGATACGTTGAAGCGCTTTCATAGATAAAAAATAAAATTCAAAGAATAATGTTTTTTGCGGCAACTGTTGGAAATGCAAAATCAAAAGTTGATAAGGATTGGACAACGATTTCTGCCTAGATGTGTGCAAGGAAAAAATAAAAAGAAAGAAAGAAAGAAAAAAAAAATTTTTTTTTTCACTGTCTGCCACTATTCAATTTTATGTATAAAAATATTTAAATAGGTGGTCAAGACTGAATTTGCGGAGCATAAACATTACTTCACGGAATTGCGGAGTTTTTAAATTTTTTCGGAGAAACTCCGCAAAAATCGGAGCAGTTGGCAACCCTTGATATGTACCAAAAGCTATTCAGCACGAATTTATGTGAAAGTGCATCTAAATATAAACTTTTGTACAATTATGTTCATTATTTTGTGAGATACAGCACCCAAAACATAAAATTTTGATTAAACACAGACAGACATCTCCTAAAAATGGTTTAATCGAGTTTAAGGAAATCCCAAATTTGTAAATGCACCAAAAGCCAGAAAAAGAAAATTTTGAAAAATCCAGTACTTCATTCTTATATATGTAGAAGAAAATCAAAATTAATTTTAAGTTATTGTGGAAATAGAGTATACAACTAAATGTTTGCAAGAATTACTTAATTTATAGAGCATAGTTAAAAGAAAAAAAATGTTGTTTAAATTGACATACCAAATAGTTTTTAAATTTAAATGTGTTAAGAATGAAACAAATAACATGAAATTAAGTACATATTTTTAACAAGATATCTTTTGTTTATCACGAATACTTAATATGCTGCGCATGAACAATTTGATTTTGAATCGAGAATACAGTATCTAATAATTTAAACTCATATTACTTTTGATTAAATTTGTTTTGAAAAAAAATATATATATATATAATATCAAATTTTTAATAACTAAAAATATCAACCTTTTACTACAATCATCAATCATTTGAATGAAACAAATAACATGCAGGCCCCGACTTACGGCAGGGCATACGGGGCAAATGCCCTGGGCCCCCCTTCTGGAAGGGGCCCTCCTACAGGCGAATACAGAAATTCTGCAACCTAAAGACCTCTTATGCCACTGCAAGGGGGCCACCCAGAATAGGCTTGCCCCGGGGCTGCAGGTAGTCTAAGTCGGGCCCTGATAACATGAAGTTGAATATGTATATGTATATATATATATATATATTTATTTACCAAGATATTTATTATTTATCGCTAATAATTAATATTGTATACAAGAACAATTTGACTTTAAATTGAGAGCAGAATATAGTATGCAATATTAAATTCATATTATTTTTGCTAAAAGTTGTTTTGAAAAAAATTGGTGTCAAACATTTAATTATAAAAATGTCATTTTTTTATTACACACTATTATCAACCATTTGCCAAACTTATTTAAATTTAAAAAAATTATTTATTTAGAACAGGAATAAAAAAAAAAAAAAAAAGATAAATAAATAAATAATAACAGATAAACGAGAAACCTTTAAATTTTTTTAATTTATCTCATTAAAAAGTTTAAATATAAAAAAAAGTATTAATATTATTTTTTATTGTTCTAAGATAGATATAATGTTGCAAACGATAATTTAAAAAACATACCTTAAAATTCGGATTTCTTTCAAAATCCCCATGGATAGCATTTTTCTATATCTTTCTTAAATTGACGTCCTTTGGAAATCCAAATACCTTCTGAACCATCTTTAGGGAAAAATAAATCATTACTATTCTATGTATAAAAATATTAATATGAGCTTAATGTTAAAAGTGTATGTAAACAACTATAGCTTAGACAAATTAAATATACTTACTTTTATAATACAACGATACGTAAAACTAGATTTATAATAACGTATTTTAAATTTTATACATTTTAAACAACTTTATAAATTAGAACAAATTCTAATTACCATTCATATTGTTAGAAGATTGCGGAAGCTTTAGAATTCTACAAATTTACAATTTACTATCTTACAAAGCTTACAATAAAATAAAGTATTTAGCACTTACTTTTGGCTGTAAACTCGATTCGCTGATTCTGATTACTAAAAAATCTCTCGTTCTCTTTCTAAAATGAAAATGACTCTAACGGCAATTCCAGTATCCCGCCAAATGCGATTAGCTTTTTGTTTATTTTTCGGTTTCGGTTGACTAACACAAGTTGTCAATAGGAGACAAAAAATAAATAACAAATAAAAAAAAAGAAGAAGAAGAACAATGTTAGCTTTTGGACTAGCCAAACAAATTTTTCTTAGTCAATTGACAAAACGGGAACATTTTTTTTTATTCTCTCATCTGACTAACCGGTCAAATTTGAGGAAAATGAAAACTGTACCTGGGAAATTAGTCATCTGACAAGTTTTAGAGGCAAAACGGATCATCAGACGAAACACATTAAAGATACATGGTAAAATAAAACGACTTTTGTGTCTCATGACTAAATGGGATTGTCAGGTAGTGTTTTGATTGTTTAAAATTTTGCGTAATTTTGTGCAAATTTGTCAATGTACTTGACAGACGTTTAGTGTCACAAAGATGGCATGTCTCTTGACAAGTTTCGATTTTTCATTTTTCTGTGTGTATATATATATTCGTTTCAATAGGTTTAGTGCAGTCTATAGATGTTAAACTTTACTTACCTGCAATTCCCCCCCCCCCTTAGACGTAATGTATTTGAATTCTCTTGGGTATCCCTGTACACGAACCATTTGCTTGATCTCAACGAAAAGTGTAGTGTTACATCCCTATATCATACACATTTAGAATGCCAAGTTTGAAGTTTCTGCTATAACTTGTTTTTGAGATATGCTGATTACAGACACACAGACAGACAGACACACACAGACCAACCGCTGAAAACATGATTTTTGGATTCAGGGCACCTTAAAGCGTGTCAATATAACAAAAACTTACTTTCGAAAATTTGACGCAAAAACAATACTTTTTCTAGCTTATGGCTAAGAGAAAGTAAAAAACAGTCAAACCGACCCGCATGAAAAAAAAATCAACCAACCCAATCCGACCTGCAAAGAAACAATTAGTCGACCCGACCGGACCTGCGGGTTCGGGTAAAATCGGGTAACCCGACTCGTTGCAAGAGCAGGACTCTACCCTACACTCGTTATATCATCTTCTGAATATCTCAATAGTGACTGAGACGAGAGCGCATTTTCTGCAAGCAGTCCCCATCGCCACTCAATTCGTCTTCTCTCCATAAACACTTTTCCCACGCCTCACGGAATTCCCTCCCCCTCCACTCATTCCGAACTTCTCCTCTAGAGGACGCTACCTGTCAATGCTCTTTCGTCGAAACGCCTCCCGGAATCGAGGAAGATCCTGATTGGGCGCCATCCGACAAAGAACACGACTCCTGGCGCCAGCTACCCCGTGAACGCGGCGCCTACGAAGCGGGGGAGACAGAGGGGGCGGCAAAGATCCCCCCTCCATTTTTCTCTGGAAATCGTTCATCCCCTCTCGCGCACCCCTGTTGGAGCGTCGTGTTTACAGTGATGTATACGTCGACGATGGCAACTGTCGTGTGATACTGCTGCTGTGAGAAATTTCGTACTTGTTACAAACGTGTGTTGTGTTAGATAGGATATAACATTCGAATTGTCGCAGACGAT
This sequence comes from Salticus scenicus, assembly GCA_963930645.1. Taxonomy (NCBI): domain Eukaryota; kingdom Metazoa; phylum Arthropoda; class Arachnida; order Araneae; family Salticidae; genus Salticus; species Salticus scenicus. The sequence goes on from CAWVNO010001064.1 coordinate 1,827,505, forward strand.
TTCTTTGAAGAGGTAAGCGTCCTTTCATTTCCTTAGAATTATTGTAAATACAATGTTGGTTTTTAAATAATCATAAAACCGCTATATTTGAGTGTGGTTTGTATACGGCAAAAAAGGTCGTATTTTCTGTACAGTACCACTCTTTTTTTTTTTTTTTTTTTTTTTTTTTAATATTCATTGCTCACTCCACAATACTTGTTTGATTATTCCTACTGCGTCCGGCAACTCATTATTCTTTACTTTTTTTCCATATGTGTCCTGAAATAATACTTACTACAATAGTATTTGGTTAATAATAAATTGAAAAGTTTATCAATTTATTTTTAATTATATGTTTGTCCAAGACTTTTATTATTATACACTATTTTACAGAAATTCTGTTTGAAAATTTTTTTTTATTAAATATTGTTTCTTAAATTCTATAGATTAAAGGATTCCAAAAATAAATAACTTAAAATATAAAGCTTTTAATTAGACAATGTAATTTATTTAATTAAAAATGGCTTCCCTCTCTCTCTCTCTCTCTATATATATATATATATAATATACATTGGTCGACCCAGGCGAAATTTGGGTCCCTTTTCAGGCCCCTTCACAAAATTCCACATCATAAAAAGGGACCCTTCACAAAATTCAAATTTATAAAATAAGCCCCTTCACAAGATTTTGTTTTATAAAAATGATCCCTTTATTAAATGTTTTCATGTTTTTAGTGTTATTTTTAATTAGTTCCTTAATTTGACTGAACGAAACTCTATTAGCTCGATATTAAACATTATATGCAGCGATTGTAAAAATGGAAGATTTTTTACTTTTTCACAAAAATAAATAAAAATTTCTCAAAAAAGGGACCCAAAAATTAAAACCTGGATCGACCCCTGATATATATTTATTATATATATATATATATATATTATTTGTTTTGTAATTTCTTTTAAACATTTTATTTCAAGATAAATTTTTAAACATATATTTTAAAAGAAAGTGTAATAATTATATTTCTGTTTCAAAGCAAACACGATATTGATTCATATTGTTTATATGTATTATAAATATGTGTAAAAAAAAAACATCAATATTTGAGACACAATTGTCTACATTTTTTCATGAAAGCTTCAGTAATAATAATAATAATCTTGCTTTTTATATATTATAACTGTCATATATACCTATCACAATGTGTTTTATTAGAACAAAGGTATAAATATTTGAAAAAGTTACAGGATAACAATTACTATAAGCGAGTGTTATTCTAGCTTCTATGTAACAATCAAAGGCGATTCTTTGAGAAGTTAAACATCCCTTCATTTTCGTAAACATCATGTTGGTCTTTTAATATTAGATTATTGAAACGGTTTTTGAATGTCTAATTTGTGTTCGGCAAAATAAATGTATTTTTTGTACAGTTTGTATTACCACTCGTGTTTAGTGTACAATGTTTGTACAAGTTCTTTCCAAACAAATCTTTGACTACCCAGTTAAAACAGGGTACGTTGAAGATTCGTTTGAAAAGATATCATATATGAACAATTTTTATAAAATATACTGTATTCGGCGAGATAGTTGAATTTTAATTTAAGTAAATGTGCTTAATTTTTTCATAATAATTTGTGTATTATACTATAAATTAAGTACAAAAGATGTAATAAAAAATGCTAAATTAAAATAATGATATGCACAAATGTTTAAACACTCAGAAAGAATTTTATTTAAAAAAAAGACAACAGAAATAAATTTCTAATTTCACTAATTTGAATAAATTATAACAAAGTTTATTATTATTAACTTTTATTTCTTTTATTTTAAAATAAGGACTTGAATGTCTGGCGGATTTATTTGAAATTTGATATGATAATGTGTTGTAAATTTATCTATTTATTTTATTTTATTAAAAAAAAAAAAAATCTTGTGATTGCTACACAATACGAGTTTTGTACGGAAATTCAATATCTTTGTGTCGCAATTACAAAAGTATTTTTAATCAACAGGGAGTTTCTTCTAAGTTAAAAAAAAAAAAAAAAAAAAAAAGAATAGGAGACAATTACATATGAAAAATGGGACCCCCTGCTACTAAGAAACAGTATATATATTTGTGGAGGTGGGAAGAGGGGGCACATTTTATAAAAAAACTCAACAAAAAAGGAAAAGACATTTTATCATGAGAAAAGTGGGCACACAAGTATCGTAACACTTTTTGTGCCAACTTTTAGATGTTGGATGTTATATAAGTCTGTTGGCAGTCCAATGCATGCTAAATGTCCCTTAATTATTATTATTTAAATATTTATTCATTGTTAAATGAATTAACATCAAGGATGGGTGGACGTTGAAAATAGATTTTTATTAATAAGTTTCTTAAAATTATTAAAGTTTGCATAGAATATGCCTTGACACGAATCAATGTTTCTTACATAGAAATTTGTCTAAAACTTAAAAAATTAAATAAATACGTTGTTTGAAAAAAATTTAAAATGTTCCATATGATAAATTTTCAATTTTTCTCCTCAATTTCACATTGTCATAGTTTAACAACCTATTCTAACTATATTTAAGTATTCCTTTATGGATTGATTGATAAGTCAATTTTTTAAGAATATTTTTATACTTGAACTATTCGAATTTGCATTAAAATTCAGCATTCGGACATACAAATATTTTTTTTTAAATTAGCTTATCAATTATTCCAAAAAGGAATACTTAAATATAGTTAGAATAGATTGTTAAACTTAAAAAAAGTAAAATCGAGAAAAAGTTTTAAAATTAATTAACTGGAAGCTTTTAAATTTTAAATTTTTTGAGAAATTTTAATGTATTTAAATATTAATATAAATATTTCAATGCATATGTGGATGCAAACTTTTACAACTTCTAAATCGGCAATAAATAAATAAAATAAAAACTATTTTTAACTCGTGTATCATCCTACATGTACTCTTTATGCGTCATTGATTTTAGCTTAAGTTTTGCTGAAAATTAAACATAATGAAAACTTTAGAAGTAAACTTTTTTTTACTGTAAAATTTAATAAAACTTTATATTAAAATTAAATTCTAACTAAATTAACTTCTATGCATGTCGTCTTCATTAATGTCTACTATGCTTGAAAATGATATCTTCGTTATAAAAACCAAAATATTCATTTAAGAATAAATTTTGCATTCTCAAAAATAGAAAACATTCTTGCACCTGAAAAAATTTTTCAACATCGTGAAGTTTTTTTCTCCTTTCAGTAAAATCTTGAGTTTTATTAATTAAGCAAAATTTTAAAATATTTTAAAGAAACATACACCACACATTGACTCTTCTCACTTTTTTCTTTTAAATTCAGAAAAATCAAGCATTGACCCCCCCCCCCCTCCAAAAAAAAAAAAAAAAAAAAAAAAAAAAGTTAATTCTGTTTCATAAGGGAAAAAAAAAATTAAATTAAACAAAAGTACCTAAGGAGAATGGAAACAAACACATAAACGAAAGATTGCGCAAGGTAAACACTTAGAAAGGATATTAATAGTATCTAATATATTACAAATAAACTCCCCCCCCCCCCTAAATTTAAGTATATTACACAGGAAACTATTTTATTTTCTATTAAAATAAAGACAAAACGAATAGCAAATACATCTGTAATTCACCCCCCCCCCCCCAGAGCCTGACTAAGGCAGGGGCATACGGGGCAGTTGCCCCGGACCCCCACATCAGAGGGGCCCTCCAAATCGGATAGAAAGTTTATTTTACGTTTACTTCTTTAATGAACTTTTTTGAACAAAATATCAGTATAGTGTAAAACCTGTCAGTGTAAAATCCGGCTTAATTGAGACATCGTAATTGTGAAAATTTAGCTGAATTTCAGCAAGGATATGAATTTTTCGCAGCTAGATGACAAGTTAACAATCAGAAATAAAATGGATAGAAAGATATTTCGTCTTTCCATTGGAGGGAGGGGGAGGACTTTATAGCTATTTTAGGTTCTAGTCAATTTTCTTGTTTTACACCTATAATGAGGTGAAAAATTTAAATACCTCCATAAAGTTCGGTTCTTCAAACTTAAGTAGTGAAGAAGAGGGGTGTCCTCCAAAGAAGTTTTTGCCCAAGTAGTGAAGCAGAGGGGGACCCCAAAGAAATTTTTGCCCCGGGCCCCAATTAGGCTAAGTCGGGCCCTGCCCCCCCCCTCCCCGTTTGTATGTGTTGTATGACTTTCAGATAGTATGTCGTGTGTGAGATTTTTATTTATATATAATGATATTCTATATGTTTTCAATTTTATTTTACCTTCTTGATTAAGCTATACGTAGCACTTATGTGTCATTAATTTTAAAAAATAACATTTTTAATTTAATTTTTCCTTGCTTTTTCTTTAAATTTTTCAAAGTAAATTAAACGTTTTATAAAAAAAACTTTTATCGCACTTCAAAAGTGAAAGAAAGAAAAATAAATAGAATAAATTATAATTCTTTTAACTTCAATTATATTTTAACTTTTCTCTTTATTAAAGTACAATGGAGACTACTCTTAAAAAGTTATTAAACTTTCATTTAAAATAATATTTTAAATAAAATAAATTAACATTATTAATTTATATTATATATATATATATTATATATATATATATATAGTCATTTAATAATAATTCAAATAAATAATTGTCCTCTAATAAATATGATTATTTTGAAATACACCACTTAACTGTATATCTATATGTATGCATCCATGTTGAATATTCACAGATATCAAAATATCTGTAAATAGCATTGTTTTAGTTCAATCCCATTTCAGACTTAATTTAGAAAAATGACTATTAACAAATTTAAATGTTTAAAATGAAATTCATTTTGAGTTTTACTATTCGGCCGCACAGAATATTCGGTATCCCCGGTTTTAGTTTTTGGGGCCCACTTTTGTGTGAAAAGGAAATCGGGTAAAACCTGCCTTTTTATCAGTCATTCTAAGGTAAACGCGCCAGTAGTGGACACTTTTAATTTTAAACTCGGAAAATAAGCTACCTAAAAATTCTGAAGATCCGAGCCATGTTCAGGAAGGGAGTTACAGTCCTTCACTGTTAAACCCTTTAACAAAAAATAATTCCGACAATTAGTTTTTAAATAATGTTAGTTTAACTAAAAAAATTGCACTTTTTGTGATTTTGCCGTTTTCTTCTTATCACTTTGAATAAGGAAATGAAATTTTATTTGCTCGCTCTCTGCTTATTTTTAACTGATTTCTTCTACCTTTTTCTTTCATATGACTAAAATAAGTATGCAGAAAACTTTTCTTTTGCTGTTTTTTAAATCTTGTAATAAAACATAGTATTTTTGTGGGTGACCACTACTGGTGCCAAAAAATGTCATCATGACAAATAGTGGACAGCCCTGTCCACTACTAGCTCATGTGATTTTTAATGCCAGATCCAGTAGTGGACACAGTTCTGTAATCTAGCAATTTTAGAGTTGAATTTTAAAGCAAAAATTCAAAGGGGTCCACTACTGGAACAAAAAAGGGTCCACTATTGGGTCTTTAGTGTGTCCACTACTGGTTCATTTTAAGCTCTTCAGATTTTTGATTGTTTACATATATAAATGCTACAATTAGCAATTTTCATAACACAGTCGTGTTAAGAAAGAGTTAGTAAAGGTCTGAAATATTAATTGTTTTTTGAAACTTTAAATTTAGGAAATTACACAAAAAATAGCCGGAAAATGGCCTTAAAGTGTCCACTACTGGTGCGTTTACCTTATATAATGTTTAATATCAGGTTAATCGAGTTCCGTTGAACCCAATATGGGCATTAATAATAATAATCTGTAAACATGGACAATTTTTACAAAAGGATCATTTTCGTGAAACACAATCTTGTGAAGAGGCCCTTTTCGTGATGTAGAATTTTATGAAGGGGCAGCGAAACGGCCCCAATTTTTGCCCTGTTGTTAATTGTGTGAACTGCGCCTCTTATTGCCACCTGTTTCCAGTATTCAGTTTCCATTTTGAAACTAAATGCATCGCACTGAGGATTTTGGAGTATTCTATGAAGAGGATACCATAGTAGAGCCTGACCTAGCCAAAAATGGGACCACGGCCTATTGTGCATTTAGAAGAACCCATGCCCATGCTTTACTACACCGACCGAAAATAAATTAAACATTTTTGAAACATTAAAATAAATACATTATATGAGCTTATAAGTCAGTATTTTTAGTCAGTACACTTTTTAGCACTTTGGGAAAAAAAAATCCCATGCTTTTTTACCATTAAAAACTTCCTCATGCATTTATATTGGAGTGAAATATTCCCTTTGTAAAGATTTTCAACCAAATTATCATGGGCGTTTCAGGAATACTTTTATGTATGTTTTAAATAATAATAATAATTATTATTATTTATTTTTTTTATTGAAAAATAAGTTTCTGTTCCCCGCGTCAAACCGCCCAATCTGCTCATGCTTTTATCAGGCTCTGCAACATAGGCAACTTTTCCTAAATCGTCAATCCATAAATTTTCATATTGTTCTATACTACAGAAGTCTACCTAGGACAACTTGGTGTTGGAAAACGGATTCATTATGCGTACTGTCGATCTTAAAACCTGGCAGTTTTTTAACATAGCTGTTTAATGATTCATAAAATTAATACTATATGCACAATACAAGTATGAACTAGTATGTTGTGGCCACCACAAGACTTTCTTCTATATTTTTCTATACAAATTCACTCAGTAACAATATATATATATATATATATAATACGATTTTCTTTCTTTTTTTTTTTTTTTTTTTTTTTTTTTTTTTTTGTTAAAAGTAAAAAAAAAAGTCGATAACTTTGTTTAACCATTTGTTTTAAAGGTATTGACGAGACCTTTCGAAAGATACCCATCTTGAAAGTTTACCCCCCCCCCCCCTCCCGAGGGGGTCATTTCCCACAGAATTTTTTTCCTAGTTAACTACTACAATTATCAATAATTCATATTAATTTTACAATTACAAGTTAAAAATAAAACTCTCATTAAGTACATTTATACGAAATTTTGTCTTATACTGCCATATTAAAAATTTACAAAAAATGTGATCACAGCGCTACCTGTTGAGCGATGGATCCCCAAATCTAATCAGCACAAGTTTATGTCAGGGTACAACTCAATACCAAATTTGGTTAAATTTCATTCATTGGTTCGTGAGATACAGTGGACACAAAAAACGTGACACACACAGACAGACAGACATTTTCTATAAACTATCAATTCGTGTTCAGGACATCCCAAAACTTGTAAATCCGTCAAAAAACGGAGGTCGAAAATTTTCACGAATCCAATATTTTCTCTATATTACATATAGAAGAAAGTAAAAATGGATACTCTCTGTATACTGCAAATATCTTCACTAGATTAAAAAAAAAAAAAAAAAAAACATGTAACTCAAGATTTAGTCACAACAGCTGTTTACTTTGACTTATGCAAAACGGTTGAAACATTTAAAAAGGGTTTCTAAAACAAACTCTTCAATAAACTAATTGGCATAGGTGGACTCTGCTCAGTTCCCCACCATATATTCATAAATTTCTAGAACAGGACATTCTCTTAACATAGTTATCATGTTAAGAGAAATGAATTTGAAAAAACGCTTCATACAGTGACAGAATGAAATCCCCGCCTAATAGGCTATCCACCGTTCACTTCGATATATTTATCTTATTCTAATCTATTAATTTATTTTATTAGGGTCAATTTCGTAGTTTAGTTTTCATGCTACTATTTCAATGCATCAATCCTCAAAATGCATATTTATACGGAAAATTTTCAATTTTGTTATGTTGATAAAATCTTAAATAACGAATAACTTACGAAATTTTCCTATTAGAATATTTGTAATCAGTCATGTTCATACAAGTATCATAAATGCTATTTTAAAATTGTCTGATATATTTATGATCCTGAAAATGGCTGTTTATGCTCAATTTTTATTCTTCTGCCATTTTGAGTGGATCGTAAATTCCAAATAACTTACGAATTTCTTAAATTAAGAAAATTCATACTCTATGGTATTCATGTCAGTATCCTAAATAATATTTTAAAAGTGGTCTGACACCTTTACGATGAAAATATCCCTCAAGATTGACGCTTGTGTGAAATTCTGCCCTATTCTGCCATGTTAAGAAATTCGTAAATTTATAATAATTTACGAAATTTTTATATTGGAAAATTCATGGTCAGTGATATTCATGCCAGTATCCTAAATAATATTTCAAAAGTAGTCTGACATCTTTACTACGAAAATATCTCACAAAATTGACGTTTATATGAAATTTTGCTCCATTCTGCCATGTTAAGAAATTCGTAAATTTCCCATAACTTGCGAAATTTTCAAAGTAGCCTATTTATAGTTACCGATGTTCATTCCGGCATCAAAACTGACATTTTAAAGCTGGTCTGACATTTTTACAGTATAAGGTTTCCATTTAATGCACGTTTAAGCGTAATTTTGTCCTATTCTCCCATGTTAAGAAAATCGCAAATTTTTAATAACTTACGAAGTTTTTTAATTCGAATGTTGTGAATGAATAGGGTTCTTGCCAGTATCGAAAGTAATATTTTAAAACTGGTCTGACCTCTCTGCGGTCATTTGTTCGGGAGATATCGTGTAAACAGACTAACAAACTAACGGACTAACAGACACCCTACAGACGGACACCACACTAATTTTGTCATTTTCGATTTCCCCACACTTGAAAACGTGTAAAAAAGTCAAAAAACAGAGGTCGAAAATTTTCACGATTACCTAAGACCTATAGTATGATGGGGAACTAAAACAGCTGAAAAATTACTTTGTACAAAATCAAAGTGGAAAGATTCACAAAACTCAGATTTAAAAAAAAAATTGGGAAAATATTTGGAGGAGAAAAAAGCTTTGATCAGCCACATAAAACAACATATTTCAGCAATCAGACACCACAAATGCAGAAATTTCGCTGGTATAATTAATTTTTCTTAAAGAGAGGGGGAGGGGGGGGAGGGTTAAGAGCAGCAGTAGGAATTTTCGTCGATTCGTTAGAAAATAACTTGAATATTTTGGTAATCAAATATCAGAAAAGCAAGACATTAAACAGACTTGGCAGAGCGCACAGTGGTATAAATAGTTATAGTGGTATTTATTGTCTATAATTACTGTAAGTTTCAACATCACACTGTCATGCGATACTGAATTATAAATTAAAATGCAACTCTACCAGTATTTCCATATTAACATCATGTACGTTTTACAAAAAAATGGCCGTGACATTGAATGACTCAGACACGAAACATTTGTTGCGAATTTTTCTTCGCAATTTATGGTGTTCACATATCAAGGTTTTTTTTTTTTTTTTTTTACTTATTATACAAGCATTCTTATTACCGTAAAAATAGCTAAAATGAATTCAAAAGCTCGCAAAAACATATAAATAGATCAAAACTGCCTAATCGAATTTTTCTATGTGTTTAGAATATTTCCCCCTACATATCAATTAGTGATCGGAAAGCACAGTCGGCAGCAAAAGTATCCGAGCACTAGCAATAATCCCTATCTATAAAAGTACACTTAATACTGCTTTGTTACAAAAATCCTTGTCGAATCATTCTTAGTCAGTCTAAGAGCATGATTCGACAAGGATTTATTTAAGAAAACAGTTTTAAGCGTACATTTTTTTATATCGGAATGATTGGCTAGTGCTCGGATACTTTTGCTGCCGACAGTAAAAGGGAAACAAGAAATTAAAAATCAGGGTGTAATAAGACGAATAGGACTGCAATCTGGAGAACACGCAGTTCGATTCATACATTAAAATTATTATTATTATTATTATTATTCTATTCATTTTTTCCTTTACCTCCTCTGAGATTCAGTACATCCAACATTTCGAATTATAGAGAAAAAAAAAAAAGAGGGGAAAAAAAGAAAGAAAGAAAAAGAGGAAAAAAAACTATTTTCTTTCTTTTTTTTTTTTTCCTTAAATGACGTCCATTTCAAATAAATCTTAAATGAACTTCGTCTCATCCGAAAACGTATTCCATTCTAAAACAAATGATTAAAGTGGAAATTGAAATGGACCGACCTTTTTCTTACTTTTTAGTAGATTTCGAATTATTTTTTTTATGACCTCATTTCCGCGATCCCACAATAAATTATAATCACCGAAATATGAATATCTTGGAAGTTTCTTTTCATGCTTTAAGCAATGTCGACTAAGTCTGTAGGCCTTTCCTCGAGAATCATTTCTTTCGTTCCACAATTATTTTTATGGAATGTAGAACGTAGTCAAAGAGTTACTTCTGGATCGACATTTATATGGAGGCCACAAGCAAGGCTCGCAGCGGTCTTGATTTTCCTCTAATACTCATTTGAAAGAGCGGTTTTTGTCACAAAATAAACCCGTTCTTTTAGAAGTTAATAGATCGCAAATAGTGGTGGGAAGTGGACTGTACATCTAGACGTGTATGCGCGCGAAATTTTGAGGCCAGGCACAGTGGATCGAGCAATGTTAAAATACGAACATAGGCCCAAAAATCAATCTCTAAATAACTGATATTTTGCAGTGAAATAATTTAAAAGAGTGTCTAAAAAATACAAATATAGGGTTATTTCTTCAATTACACGAAGTTTTATTATATATAAATAAGTTCAAAACGAAAACTTTCAGAAATAAGATTTTTCGAGGAATTTCTGTGACTTTATTTGAATAGCCATCCAGTGGCACTTAAGATAACTATGAAAAAATACGAAATAAAAACACTTTTAATAATGTCCTAATAAAAGTTTAAGGCACTTCTGCCAACATTTTGTTGGTTTTTTATGTTGTGATTCACGCATGAAATGTGAATATAAAATTAACAACAAAATTAAATTTATAAGTTGTGCAACTTTTTCTGTCCAAAATTTCAAACACATTTTACTACTCCCAAAAATATACATTTTCATCGGTGAAAAGGATTTTCGCCACAAATCAACACTTTAAGAGAAAAATAAATTTTTATTCTGTTTACCTCCAAATTATCAATCGAGAAATTTATCTGAATAACTGTATTCATTAATGACAGAAAATATATTAAAATTTTTATAGTAAAAATATTATCACTGGTTTGTCCAGAGGAAAATCTGGGTCCGTTAAAGGACCCTTCACAAAATTCTTTATTCAAAAAAAGGACCCTTCACAAAATTCTTTATCCTAAAAAAGGACCCTTCACAAAATTGTTTATCCGAAAAAAGGACTCATCACAAAATTGTTTATCTTAAAAAGAGATCCTTCACAAAATTTTTCTCCTTACAAACAGACCTTTTGATAAATTTGCTTCATTTTGAAAACTCATTTTCCATAGAACGAATAGTCCGCCTGAAAAATATGATGTACTTTGCTGTATTTCTCTGAAAAGCTGATAGTCAGTTTCTAATTTGTAACAGCTTTCAATGCATATGTGCGAGTTTAGCTTTACAAAAGTGAACCGTCATTTTTAAAATGAAATCTTAATTATAGTTTTATTTTATAAAATTACATTTTTCAAAATTTCACATAAAGAGGACCCTAGCCAAAAAGCTCGAATGAGTTTGATTTTCACACTAAATTTAGATTCACAAAATTATGTATAGATTTTTCACAAAAATAGGACCCTGTCTGGAAAGACCCCTGATTATAGAAATTAGATGATTAAAATAGATTTAATAAATCAGAAATTATTTCTTATTTTTTGAAATATTTAATAAAATAATTAATTTTACTTTAAAGGTACTAAAAAGTACCGTTGGACCCCAAAAAGAGGGGAAATGTAAATGGTTGCTGTGATGTGTCATAAAATGTTAAAATTAAATAAATGTTTAATGTTAACTTACTAAATGTTAAAATTAAATATTATAATCCCATATTACTATTTAAAGTAAAAGTTTCTGTGTAATAAAAATAAATACAAATGTGAATTTTTCATAGAGTTTGTCAGTAAATGCTTACATGAGTTTTCTATTGAAATACTACATAAAAAAAGAAAGTAAAAAGAAGCAGTAATGTGATGATATATTTAACATTGTGTGCTAAATAATTTGTGTTATAAATATAGATTTTCTTCACAAAATTTTTATTTATTTCCTTTTATTACTGTACAAGCACTTATTTTCGCGAGCCCATCGTAATCGCGAAAATTTAAGCCTCGCGAAATACTTTTTTTTTTTTTTTTTTTCGAATAATAATAATAATAATAATAATAAACAGAAATTTTTCAATTACCGAAACTCACATGCATTGATGGTCCAAATACGAGAAAAGTAAAAGGGGTGGGGTGATTATATTTTCGGTGCAAAAGGGGGGTTCAGAAGTCCCTAGTTTGATAAACAGCATGAGGAAAAAGGGATTAAGAAAAGAAAATTGTTTGTGGTGGAATGTGTGCGTTGAGCCAAAGTCAAAGTTGGTGTATAAGCCCGTTGTAAGCATAAATTGTTTTTAGAGCGATAAGGAGGTGGGGACGAACTTTTCGGACAAAAGGAAATTTCTTAAAATGCCTTATGCAAAAAGGATTTTATATTTAAGTACTTTTCAATGTTTGGATTTTTCAACTTTCGGTTCTCTTCATATAAAATTCGCGAAATTTTCAGCTCGTGAAATCACCGATATCTTCATTTTCGCGAAAATTACGGCTCGCGAAAATAAGTGCTTTTACAGTATCTTCTTTTTTGCAACATTTGCTTCTTTATCAGGTATGTTCCTAAACACCTGTTTGCAGCAGAAAAATATGATACCCTTTAAACCCTTTATAATGCCAATTTTTCCTCAAATGGCACATTAAACTAATTTCACGAATAAAAATTGATGTAAAGAAAAAAATTCATTTAGCTTATTAGAAATAATTAATTTTAATTTTGACACATCTTTCTCTTAGTTAATCGCAAACTTCTCACAACCCATTGTATTAGCATAAGCAGAATTGACAGAAATGACTATTTTATTTTTATATTTTTTTGGCACCAATATTATAAAAATAATATTTATACTGATATTTTTCTAGCGAAATGATACCCAGGAATCATTATTAAAAAAAAAAAAAAAAAAAAAAATGGTGCCACTTGAATAAAATGATAACGACTTTGATGGAGAAAATATTTCTGCGGCCTTGTACAGGGTTAAAAAAAAAAAAAAAAAAAAAAAAAAAACATACAATTGCTTTTAGTAACATACATATATGCATATTTAAATCGAAATGTGACAAAAAACATCATACATAGATAATAATAATACCATAGCATTCCTATGTGTTCGCTACTGCCTATACTTCGATCCACTGTGCAGCAGCACCCTTCATTTAAAACTTTATATTTCCCTGTCCTATTTATAAATTGAAATCTATAAGGTTTACTCAATAAAACATATATTCAGACAACAATTTTAAAGGTTTCGGATACATTTTTTACAGATTTGAAATCTTTAAATTGCGTTTGCGCACTTTGCCTTATTTTATTTTATTAATTCATTATCTTCAAAATGCTAAAATTTCTACAGATAAGTTAGTAAAGGACTTAATGTTTTATTTTTATTATTTAATTATTCAATTATTTTTATGTTTGATAAAATCACACTTAAAAGACATAGGATGGCTTTTGAAATTTATTAGTTAGTTTTGGAGAGAGAGATTAAAAAATGTATCTCTTTATAAAAATTTGAAAAAGAAAAGAAAGAAAGAGGGAAAATTGCGAGCATTTCAAATGTGGGCATTGAAAAAAAAAAAAAAAATCTATTGTGTTTTTTACGACGAATATGTTCGTATATTTTGACAATCTGTCGCAAAAATACTGCACATAATTTGTTAACCAACCTAAAAGAAGGGGGAAAAAATATCGAATAAGGAAAGAGGGTGACACAAATTTATCAATTATCAGCAAAAAATGACACAAAAATCAACATGCTGTGATGTATTAGAATTTGTAATGAAGTAATATTATTATTTTTTCCCTCAAAAAACGGATTCTGGAAAATATATATAGAGAGAGAGAGGTGGTAAGTGCACCAGTAATGAAACTTTTAGAGCAATCTCCGATGTTTTTAATGTTCTAGTCACCGGAAAATATTTTTAGAAATCTTAAGTTTGTACATAGGGTATGAAAGACATTCAGAACCATATATATGTTGAAATATATACAGGGTTCATACTCATCAGGGAAAACCGGGACAACAGGGAATACTCAGGGAATTTGTTAAAAAAAGTCAGGGAAAACAAAAATTTTCATTAAAAGTCAAGGAAAATCAGTTATAAAACCTGAAAAAACAATTTTTTTAGTTATGTTTTTCTTGTTTAGCTTCGTATCAAAATTGAAATGATTAAGTATTGTGAAAATACGCATGTAAACAATGATTTCTACCTGAATTTCTAGCATGATCGGCAGTAATATGACATCATACAACAGAAGTAGCTGTATTTTGTCCTGTCTAGAAGAGCGTTTCTTGTAATAGGTCGCTAATATTTTCTTGTTGTCTGGGAACTCAGGGAATTTTTTTCCCATATTTGAGTATGAACCCTGTATATACATTTGATAACAATTTTTTTTTTTTTTTTTTTTTTTTTTTTTTACGAATTTTTATTGAACACCCACTCCATTTCAACACCTGACACTGCAGTTTCCACACTTTCATTTTATCAGTCATTGGCCCCCTATGTTCCAGTGTTTGACACGGCTAGTTAATCTTTTACATTATTTCGAGTATTAGAACCAGTGCTCAGTGTTTGACATAAAGTAACCTGTTAAATTCTCATTATAGGCTATTATTAATTAATTATTTCGGGATAGATGTCAATTACTGGAGCATGCCAATCACTGGACCACTTACCCTATGTGTATTGAGTGAATTTGTATAGGGAGATAAAGAAAAAAAGTTCTGTGATGGTTACACCATACTAGTTTTTTATTTATTTTATTTTATTTTACAAAAACAATTACTAATTTACAATGACTTTATTACGAATCATAAAAAAGAAAAGAAAGAAATCACACCTTAGTTATTTTTTCTTTCTGTATTATTTCAGGATTTTTAATATAAGGTTTCAACTTGATTGATTATGTTATACTAGTGAGAACAATGAAAGGAACAGCCTGTTTACTGCTTTTACACATAATTTTTATGAAAATAAAATTTGGATAGCATGTTTTGAATTATGGAAACATGAATCGAATTTTACATAACATTAAAAAATGAATCATTTTCAAACTGCTATTTATTCACTTTTCTATCAAAAGTAAGCTTTGGAAGAAAGGAAACATTTTCTGAAAATGAGAAAGTGATGTTAAAGAAGATACATATGCCTATAAACAGGGTTGTCAGATTTGCTGCCGGGGTAGATACCCATTTTCCCCGCTGGGCTGGGTTTTTTACCCTAAAAAACTCGTGGGTTTTTTGGGGATTTTTTTTTTTTTTTTTTTTTTTTTTTTTTTTAATAAAGGAATTTTATAATATTTAAGCCCTTTTAAAGCAATAATCCACAGTAAAGTACTTCTTTACATCAGAACTTTATATACAAGAATGTCAATCAATATTTGCTTTATTATTTTAAATTTTCTTAATCCAGAATTAAATATACTAAGAAATAATTTAAAGTTATATATAATAATGAAAAAAAAAAAGAAAATTGCAAGGTAATAGAGAAAGATAAGTTTACATTCGTAATTCAAAAGCAAAAGTTTATCTTTTTTATTAAAAAACGCAAAAATGGTGGGAAGATAATGGAGCAGAATAAAAATACCTTAATGAAGGTTTACTTTTTCCATACGAGAGATTTTCAGATGAAATTTCAAACAAATATATAATTTCTACCATTCTTCTTCACATTTACTTTTCAATTGGCGGCACTGTACTAATTTTTCAGTTTTGTTGTTCCCTAATCTGTTACGAACTTTGTTTTGATAAACCAAATTGTTGAAAAATGTTTCTCAACTTATGCGAGCTAGCAGTTAATGAATTTAGTAATGCCATATAATTACAAAATTCTTCATTCTCAGGAGTTGTGGCCTTTTTAGCTTTTCTTAACATTGTCTTCCGCCATTTAGATGGGCTCAATATTTAAGCAGAATTTGCAAGAAACATTGATTTCGGATAATAATCATTATCCGATGTCTGCAATGTCATTAATGATATCACATAACCATTGCCAATACACTATTGCCATTGTAAAACTAGCTTTCCTTCAGCCTTTGTGAGCTTTTGCACCTTAATATTTTAGATGTGGTAGATAAGTCACCATATGTGCTAGTATGATGCATTAAATAGTATCTTTTTTTGTATGACATTTTCATAAGGAAGAAGTACAACAATTACTCAGCTACATCTCTCTTGTTTTCAGGCACATAGTGAAATCTCAGACAGATACTTTCTTTTGATTATTCCTGTCTTCATCATCTAATGATAACACACTGGAGAAAAGTTTTGGTTTAGACATTACAGACAGGAACAATTTCGTTTAGTTTTTTAGATAAGAAAAATTTAGATTAAATCAAAACTTCTGTAGTGAAAACAAAAACAGTTTTAATTTTAATTTAAATTTGAAAAATTTAAAGCTTTAGTTGGATTAAGAATGGATTTATTTATTTTACTTTTTTAATATGAAAAATCACTTTAAAACATCACACATCTTATTTGAAAAAATATAAATATTACATTATATCTTTATTTTTTAAAAATAAAAATAATTTTTGAACTAAATTTCCAACTTGTAAAATCCCCTCTATGTCCATTATATATATTCTCTAATTAAAATAATGCTTAAATTTGTTGAGTAGATTATATTGTGATAATTAGAAGATAAAAAATATGTAGTATATGTGAAATGAATAGAAGAGAAATCTTGAAATAAAAATAAACCTGTGCAAGTAACAAAATGTAGTTTATATAAATGTAACTTCCGAAGAACACGATGAACCTTTGCAACAACTGATAATTTTTCTCCTTTCTATAGTCGGTTCAAAATTTGTACTTTAGTTTCAAATGAAATTGTACACCTTTTTCGAACTACCCTTTGACTTTCTGCAGACATTTTGTAAATTAAGGATTTAAAAAAAAAAAAAAAAAAAAAAAAAATGGTTGAAAATATTAAAAATTTGAAACTCAGGATATCCTGCACTTTATGCTCAAATGAGCTCAAACTTCCATTTAATGAAAATTTCAAAATATCCATCAAATTTGCACACAAAAAAATATGGTTGACGAGTATTTCCCTTATTTTTCACAAAATAATATAATGGGTAAAAGTAAACAACATGGAATTTCAAAGAAATATCGCAACGAAATTTGAATTACATACATACATATACATTTGTAAGTAATGTGTATTTATTTCAATTAAAATGGAATGGAATTAATAATTCATAGGCATGATTTTTCAAATTTCGTGATAAAAGTTATTCCCTTATAATTCTGAACAATTTTGCCTTTTTAAAATCTTATTTTAAAAATGATTACTTAAAATTTACATTTAAAGCTACTGAAAACCATTTTTAAAGTCACCTTATGCTTCACCTTAAGCATAAGGTGATTTTAAAAATAGTGTTCAGTAGTTTTTAATATAAGTTTTGCCTTTGATCATAACTCTCTATTTTATGAAATAATTTACATCAAATAATCTATATAATTTATTCTTTTTCGAAAGAATTACTCTAAAATCGTGTAGTTTGAAACTGAATTCAGGGGAAGTGCAAATAAAATAGCTTAAAGCTATTAAGTAGCTCATACAAGATGCTCTGATAATGAGTGTATCAATTAGAAGAATGTTTAAGGCAAATACTATTTAATTTTTGTTTGTGATAACTAAATTAAAAAAGTATATATATATATATATGGTATGTATTATATGATTTGAGATTAAGTGAAACTGGATGAAACATGTAAGTATAAGATAATAAAAGAAAGAACTACTTTTGTTTTAATAAAAGTAACATCAGGCAAACTTACTGCACATTACAAATTTTGTTCTTTTTGTAAATGAGTTTTTATAGAATAAAAATTTAATAAATTTTTTTTTTTTTTTTTGTACCTTAGTTGTATTGAACTTTGCATTTTTATACAATTAAAATTCAGAAATCATTGTTTTCTCATGATTATGTGTAAACATGTTAAAACAATACATGTACAGTATTATCAGTTTTATTGATCAAAAATGCTTGTTAGTTTAGTGTTTGCTAAACTATATATGTTTTCATATAAAACAAAATAACATATATACTATACATTATTAACTTTTTGGTAAAATAAGTTCTATTTTCCCCATTCTGCCCAAAAAACCCGGGTTTTTTAATAAAACCCACCTGAGCTGGGATTTTTACAAAAAGTCCGGGTTTTTTACAACCATGCCTCTAAACGACAAATTAAAATCGTACATTTCTTCTTATATTCATTTCCCTGTTTCTTCTTTTCTCTGTATAACCTTTTTTTAAAAAAAGCATACGTACGATCATGAAAATTGAATGAGATGTTTGCTATAAAATTATTCATTTTATTAACATTTTTATTATTTTGGCAATTTTCATAGCTTATAAATGAGTATTTTTATTTTTTCAAAAACATCTCTTATGGAAAAAGAGGAGTAGTAAAAATCAGGTTTCAAATGAACATTGGGAGAAATGTATGTGTAAGGTATCTTTGACATTCTTTCTCATTTAGTTTTCTTTTCGAAAACTGCTTAAATTCTTCATTTTATTTCCAAAGCTTACTTTTCTAAAAAATTGAATTAATATCAGTTTAGAAATCACTACTCGTGTTAAATTTACATAAAATTCGATTCATGTTTGGATAGCAAACTTGCCATTCAAATTTTATGTTTCTGTGTTAATTTGCTTTAAAGTTATGCGTAAAATAAGAAAACATGTTGTTCCTACAACTTTTCTTGCCAGTGTATATGGGTAGATGCTCCAATAATTGACATCTATCCCGAAATAATTAAAAAATAAGAAAAGTAATAAAATCATATATTTTACATATACGAATTTTAACATTTTATGTAAACACTGGAGCATAGGGTGCTAATAACGGGTAAAATGAACAATTAGCAGTGTCAAACACTGGAACGTAGGGTGCCAATGACTGGTGAAATGAAAAACCGGCAGTGTCAATGACTGGAACATCGAGTGGGTGTCCAATAAAAATTCCTAAAAAAAAAAATAATTGTTATCAAATGTATATAATATGTTTTAACATATATGTGGTTCTGAATGTCTTTCGTGCCCTATGTACTAACTTGAGATTTCTAAAAATAGTTTCTGATGACTAGAACATTAAAAACGTCAGAGATGGCTCTAAAAGTGTCAATCACTGGGTGCACTTACCCTATATATGTCAATCCATGAAACTGAGATTTTGCTATAGCTCTAAATTTGGAGAGTTTCTCCAATTTTACTTCGAGCGTTGTAGGGTGATATATGGGCTACAACTAAATTAACGTAGATAAGACGTGATTTTGTTTTATTACTTCATTAGTCTCTTTCTTTTTTTCCTCCTATAAATTTTCAGTAAAGCACCGTTTATGCATCTTTCAAGGGACTCATATAAAATGCCTATAGGGAAAAGCAAATTTTTGACGTTTGACGGTTTTTACCGTCAAATCGAAAACACCTTTGTCAAAAATCCATTTTTTAACTTATACACCCTACTCACACAGCGCAACCACTTTTCTTAGCTAACAACACTGAGGGAAAAGTTTTGTTAAATTTGAATATATATATGTATGTGTGTGTGTGTATTAATATTTTAAAACATAGTGAAAGCCGAACAACAGATAAAAGATCACTGATATATATATATATCTTAATTTCGTTTTCATATTCTGAAAATTCACAAACGTTCAGTTAGTACTCGTTTATCAAAAACTTATATTGTTCAATTATTTAGTAATACATTTTACAAAGACAAGAAAGCAAAATTATGCAGTACACATTGATTAGTAACACTTACCAACTGTACGCAATTGTTGTACCGAGTAACTTTTAATATTCTTTGCCTACGTTATCACACAACAGACAGAAGGACTAAAAAATATACAGATAGACTAATTGATTTTAAAATTATACTTAGGCATTCTGGAAAGCGTTAAAAAGGCTTAACGCAAAAGAAAATGCAGCCGTTAGATTATAATTACAGCTTTTAATCTCTCTGAATATTTTACTGTAGCCCTGTAAATCTGAAAGTTAATCATATCATATTCCATACAAAACATTATTTTAGAATATTAATAATACATGTGAATGTTTTTATGATTTTTACAGTAGAAAGTCTTTTAAATTTAACTTTTAAGAAATTCTGTCCTAATACGTAATGCATTGGCATTTTTTTATTGTTGTTGTTGTTGTCCCTGTAAACAAACTAGTTGTACAAGACCTATTAATGACATTTTAAATAGCGAACATTCCATAGGGAACACGAGTGTATTATTTTTTAAAAATTCTCAAAATATTCACGGATGCTAGGAGCCGGAGACAAACACATAGAAAGGTAGACAATCGGACAGACAGATGCACAAATTGAAATCATATTCCCACTAAACCTATAAGAAAGTGTTAAAACGCTCATGTAAACGAAAGTGCAATTCCAGTAAATTTTTATTAAAGCTCTTAATGTAACTGATTATTTTTGTGTGGCCCTGTAAATCTAATGCTAACCATACTATATTACATAGAATGTACTCTTTTGTGCATACGAATAATATATTTCAATTGCATTAACATTTGTGGAAAAAAAAATTATTAAAATTTGGTTTATAAGAATAATTTTCATAGAACACAATGCTTTGAATATTTTCAAGTGCCCCTGTACACGAACCAGTTAGAAATGTACTCTATTTTACATAGGAAACATCCGATAGGGATTTGAATAACATATTAAAATTTCATTAACGTTTCTATACAGTAAATGTATTAAAATATGGTATATAGAAACTCCTGTCATAGAGCACATTGCTTTCGAATACTTTTGGGTGTCCCTGTACACAAACCAGAAGAGGTGTCCATTCCATTTTTAATAGGGAACATCCGATAATGAACTTGAATAAAGTACATCGGTTTGAAGAAATTCCATAAATATTTACGGGAATTAGAGCGCAGAAAACAGACACAGAGACGGACAGAAGAACAATCAGACAGATACTCAAATTAAAATCATATTCACACTTAAAAAATGTTAGAAAGTGTCAAAAACGCTTAATGTAAACGAAAGTACAATTCTAACATTTTTTTATTAATAGCTCTTATTATAATTGAATATTTTTGTGTCACCCTGTAAATCTAATGATAACCACACTATATTCTATGCAAAGCATTCTTTTGTGCATATAAATAACATATTTCAATTTCCTAAAACTTCGTGGAAAGTAAAGTTATTAAAATTTGATTTACAGAAATATCTCTCATAGAACGCAACGCTTTGGAATACTTTTAAGTGTCCCTGTACATAAACCAGTGGTAGTACTTAATCTAATTTATATAGGAAACATCCAATAGTGAACTTGAATAACATATTTCAATTTCATTAAGATATTGTACAGTAAAGGTATAAAAAAATGGTTTATAGAAATACCTCTCATAGAACACAATGCTTTGAAATATTTTCGGGTGTCCCTGTACACAAACCAGTAGAGGTATAAACACCATTTTAAATAGGGAACATCAGATAGTGAACTTGAATAACATATATCAGTTTCAAAAAATTCCATAAATATTTATGGGAGTTAGAGCGCGGGCAGTCAGACAGACGGACAGATACACAAATTGATATCATATTCACACTTACAAAATGTTAGAAAGTGTTGAAAGTACAATTCTAGCAAATTTTTATCAATAGCTCTTAATATAACAGAATATTTTTGTGTCACCCTGAAAATCGAATTAAATTATGCTATATTCTATGCAAAGCATTCTTTTGTGAATATAAATAACAAATTTCAATTTCCTAAAATTTCGTGGAATGTAAAGTTATTAAAATTTGATTTATAGAAATATCTCTCATAGAACGCAATGCTTTAGAATAATTTTGAGTGTCCGTGTATATAAAAAAGTGATGGTATTTAATCCATTTCATACAGGAAACATCCAATAGTGAACTTGAATAACACATTTCAATTTCATTAAGATATGTGTACAGTAAAGGTATGAAAATATGATTTATAGAAATACCTCTCATAGAACACAATGCTTTGAAGTACTTTTTTGTATCCCTGTACACAAATCAGTGGTGGTATTTACTCCATTTTATACAGGAAACATCCAATAGTGAACTTGAATAACATATTTCAATTTCATTAAGATTTGTGTACAGTAAGGATATGAAAATATGGTTTATAGAAATGCCTCTCATAGAATACAATGCTTTGAAATATTTTCGGGGGTCCCTGTACACAAACCAGTTGAGGTATAAACTCCATTTTCAATAGGAAACATCCGATAATGAACTTGAATAACATATTTTAATTTCATTAATATTTGTGTACAGAAAGGTTATGAAAATATGGTTTATAGAAATGCCTCTCATAGAACACAATGCTTTGAAATATTTTCGGGGGTCCCTGTACACAAACCAGTAGAGATATAAACTCCATTTTCAATAGGAAACATTCGATAGTGAACTTGAATAACATATTTTAATTTCATTAAGATTTGTGTGCAGTAAGGGTATGAAAATATGATTTATAGAAATGCCTCTCATAGAACACAATGCTTTGAAATATTCTCAGGGGTCCCTGTACACAAACTAGTAGAGATATAAACTCTATTTTCAATAGGGAACATCCGATAGTGAACTTGAATAACATATATTAGTATCAAGAAATTCCATAAATATTTACGGGAGTTAGAGCGCGGACAGACTGACAGACAGGCAAACCGAAGTCATAAACACTTTTCAACCTTGTTGGAAAGTGTTAAAAAAGGGAGAGAAAAAAAAAATTGTTCATTTTAAAACTCAAAATTATAAAGTTAAAAGTTAAAAAATTAATTAACAAAACTATCATTAATAATAATAATAAAAAAAAAAAAAAAAAAACTATTTAAATGTGTTCTAACAAAAAGTTTGTTTAAATGAAAAAAATAAAAATAAATAAATAAATATGGTATTAGTAATATGGAGTTTAATTAATAATTAAACATGAAATTACCATTAAAATTTTTATAGTTCCACAATTGTATAGTTTTTTTTTTTTTTTTTATTAAACAGAACTTCTTATTACCATGTTTTTATTAACTTCGATTCTTGTTTGTCCGATACAGATCTTGCAATCGATTTTTAACTAACTCGACTTTCAGAGTAGCTCGAAAAATATACAAACGAACATGAAAATTGGATGAAATATTCTTTATAGGATTATTCATTGACATTTTTATTATTCTGGCGAATGAATAACACTTCTCCGCATGAAAATCGAACCCCAACACCATTTTTGCAAATTCTTATGTAAAATGACCTCTTGAATTCGAATAGGACGCCCATTTCGTCCTATCATTCACCCCCCCCCCCCACCTTTTTTTTTTAGGGACGCCCCCATACTTTTATCACTTTTCGGTCATTTTATGGCTATAAATTTGATTTGTAGGGGAGGGGGGATTATTTTAACTTTTAAATATTTTCTGGGGGGCTACGAAGTTGAACAATTCTAAAGCAGGAACATTTGAAGGAAGAGAATGATTTAAGGAGGGGGGGGGGACTTGCTATTGAAATTATATATTACATTTATTATATTTTATTAATCAATTATCATTATTATTTATTATACATTATATATATATACATATATATTTGTTTTTGTCTTTAAGTGTTAAATTAATTTTTTTTCATTCTCCAAATCAAATTCATGGCCATAAAATGACCGAACAGTGAAATTGGGGGAGGGGGTGGCGTCCCGAAAAAACGGTGGGTGACTGGGCAAAATGGGGGTCCTATTCGAATTCAGGAGGTCATTTTTCATAAGAATCAGCAAAAAATGGTATCAGCAAAAAATGGTATCAATGGTATCAGATTTTTTTTTTTTTTTTTTTTCAGTGTAACTATTTTTTTTACAAAGTCTGTTATGAAAGAAAAAGATTTTATTTTAACATTTGGAGGCAAGTGTACCTTTACCCGCCGCATAAAACCAAATAATTGCTTATAAAGATGGCTAAAACTATTAAAAGAAGGCATTGTCATCGTATTCTGAGCTATTCTAAGAGTTTCAAATGTTTAGCTAGTCTCGGAAAGCGAGTTAAAAATCGATTGCAAGATTTGTACTGGACAAACAAACAATATGATATCAGACTTAGGGTGCCGTTTAACTTAAGGGGCAATTCTCCTATCGTAGCCGGCAGCAAAACTCCATGTTATTTCGTGGGGAAATTTGTATTGATATTGTTTCAAATTTCGTTTTTACAATCAGAAAGTTCACAGACCTTTGAATAACCGTTGTTTAAAAAAATAAATAAATAAATTTTATTTTTTTTCTTTTGAATCTATAAATTGCAATTTCACATTTATAATTGTGCGTTTTTACTTTCATTACCCTACTACCGTAGGTAATGGAAGCATTATATTCGGTCCGAAAATTCGATATCGAGATTTCACTTCATGTACACATTTTAAGGTCCCCTGAGTTCAAATAAGTGGTTTTTGGCAATGGGTCAGTGTATGTGTGTATGTAGGGAATTTTCTGGCTATCCTATATCTCCCAAAACTAATAAAGATAGAGCTACAAACGTTCAGAATTGAGACATGTCTGGTGTACAGATGAATTTTATAGATTTTGGTGAAAATTGTAAAAAAGGGAATTTTCTGGCTATCATATATCTTCCAAACTAATGAAGATAGAACTACAAAAATTCAGAATTGCGACATGTCTCGTGTACAGATGAATTTTATAAATTTTGGTGAAAATTGTAAAGCAGGAAGTGGGTCATCGGAAACCGGAAGTGGAAACGTAAGTCCGTATCTCAAAAACGGCTCTAACGATTTTTTTCAAATTTTCTATATAAACACTCTGTTAGATGTCCTTTCGATTGATACAGTTTATTAGTTCAGGAAAATGGATAGGCGTCCTGTATAAATAGCTCCATTTTAGGTCTCGCAAGCGCGCTTTTGTAAAAACGGCTGTACATATTTTTTTCAAACTCGCCCTATTAACTCCCTTTTAAATATCCTTTTGTATGTAATTATTGTTTTCCGGTCAATAATTGAGTTTACCAAGTTTTCTTAAAGTTGGTATCTCAAAAATGGCTCTAACGATTTTCTTCAGAATTGTTTCATTAATCTATTTTAGATATCCTTTCTCATGCCTTACGTGGTTACTACAGGAATATTAACGGTCATCCTGATTAAGTAGTTCAGTTTTAGGTGTCGAAAATTGGTGTTTAAAAAATAACTTTCTTTTTTTTTCTTCTTTAACTCGCTATGTAAACTATGTTTTATATGTCTTTATACGTGTATCAAGTTTCTCTTACGGAAATATTCCAAAAAACGCATATAATATCTAAAAAAAAAAAAAAAAAAAAATGCATATAATATATGTAATAGTGGGTAATGCAAGTCATGTGGTTGTTTCACACCAGATTTTTTCCTTATTTGTTCCTTCTGGTTTTTGCCAGTTCTAAACTGCAGTGGCCAATCACTGCACTTCAGAATGAGAGGGGGGAAAAAATCTCACAATCACCAGTGAGAAAAAACAATTCTACAAACACCAGTCAGAAAATGTCAATAAATAAATAAATAAATAAATAAAAACTGAAAGGAGGTAAAGTTAAGCGGGGGGAGGGGGGCACCTAGTATAATTAATCAACGTATTAATTAATATAATTGTTTACGGTTGAAATAATGAAATGCTTCATCAGATGAAAAGGTTAAAAAGAGTGTAGCAGGGAGGTCAGGGTGCGACGCTCTAAATATGCGATAATGGCAAAATAAAATAAAAAGAGTTTTTTAAAAATATTGGTTTGCATTGATTTGAATATAGCTTTATATTTATAGTATGTGTATATAACCTTCCTATCGTTGTTTTTAACTCAATTTCTTTCTTTTTACAGAGTTAAAACAGAGACAAAAATGACGCTGGATCCATTTCTCCCGTCGGTCCCTTTTTTGGTGCACCATCCTTTTGGACCTGTGTATCCGCCGGCACCCATCATGGACTACAGGACCCACTCCTTCATGCCTTTCGGGTTCCACCACCCACCGATCCCCGAAATGGAGGAAGACGACGGGGTAACGGACGACCCCGAGGTGAAGCTAGAATCGAAGAACCTATGGGAGAGATTCCACACCTTGGGTACGGAGATGGTCATCACCAAATCCGGAAGGTAACTTACCCTTTACTTATTCTCACACTCGCAGGGCCCGATTAACCTTACAATTGAGGGGAAGCACAAATCCATTTGGGGGCCCCCACTGACTTCTTGGTCTAAAGACTCATACAGACATCTTGAAAAATTTATAAATTTTTCATTCAATTTTGTAGTTACCTGGAATGGAGGACAAGTAAATTCGCTTAAAATATAGACAAGCAAATTCACTTGATTTTTGTACCAAGATATAAATTGGTGAAAGCCTACATTCACTACAACACAACATATGAAATTATTCCATTATAAATGAATGCGTAAAAGCTTTATTAGCCTATATCCTGTATAATCTAGAAATGATAGCTGTGCAGTCAGGTAGGGCTGTGACGTTTTATAATCAGACAATGCTTTTGGACCACTAGCTTACAATTCGGGGCCTTTTCAAAAGTTTCCAGGAGAAGCACATGCTTCTCGTGCCTATTGGGTAATCAGGACCTGCACACTCAACGACACAAAACTTTAAAAAAAAAAACAATTCCATGACTGAATCGTACATAGAGTCGGGTATTCCAATTTTATCCGAATTAGATCCCACGGGTCGACTTAATTTTTCCTTCTGCTGATTAGGTTCGGGTTAGGTTGACTGAATTTTTATTCCTACGGGTCGGGTTTAGTTTTCAACGAGTCGGGTTGACCTGAGAACCTGTTTCAAAACAATTTCATCATATGCAGAAATTTGTTTGATATAACTGATGTAAATATACTCTATATACCCAGGATTAAATATACGCGTACCCATATTATTACACTAAAGTAAACAACAAAGAAAGACCAAGTTATTATTATTATTGTTATTTTAAGAATATAAGCATTGAACAATAAACTACAAATTCTCAACTTGAAGCCCATTTTTGCACACCTGAAGAAAAAATTATTATTATTCCATTTTTCAGATTTTTAAATTTTTATTACTTAGTGTATTCGTTATTACATTTTCAATTCTTTTTAAAATGACTGACCCAATGTGTGACCATTAAAATTTACCTTACTTTAAAAGTTTTTTTTTTTTTTTTTTTTTTTTTTTTAATGTACTATTAATTTTGACATAGTTCCTCGGTTTCGGGTCGTCAAAATTCTCCAGTACTTGTTGAGGTCGACAAAAAAAATTTTGTCGGGTTCAATACGGGAAACCGTGAATTTGCATAAATTCCCGTTTCCAGTATTTTATTCAATGACTGTGACTGTCTCTAATGTATTCAACGAAATATTATTATAGTTTGATATTAAAAATAAAATGAAAATGTCCACTTAATTTGCAAAGTTTTTTTTACTCAGTGATATTTCTCACTCGAAGATTTCATAAAAGGGAAAAGATTTCCCTCGTCGTTTAGGAAGGTCCGAGTCCCATGAGAGCAGCATGTGCTATAGTGCTGCCATCTAAGTTATCAAGCTAAACTTAAAAAGGAAAGAACTATTTTAAATGTATTCTCTTTTTTTCTTCGAAAATTTTGAGAAAACTATAAATAGCGATATCAACGTGTGCTTTTTATAATAGTCGTATGCTATATCATGAATAAGTCTCTCCTCTTCATTTAATCTGCTTGCAAGTAGTAGTTAAGGGTTTTTGCATGGCGGGTAATTTCATTCCCACATTCTATGCCCAAGCAGTAATGGATGGGAGGGTAGATTTTTAACACACTTCCTATCATCTGACAGAACTGAAAATTTTCATACATACATATATTATCTATATCCGCTGTGCTGGGGTTTTTAGTATATTAAAAAAAAATTTCATGCTTCTAATTTTTATTTGTGTCATTTTTTCCTCACAGGCGTATGTTCCCCGCCTTCAAGGTCCGCGTGTCCGGGCTGGACAAGAAGGCCAAGTACATCCTCCTGATGGACATCGTGGCCTCGGACGACTGCCGGTACAAGTTCCACAACAGCCGGTGGGTGGTGGCGGGCAAGGCGGACCCGGAGATGCCCAAGAGGATGTACATCCATCCCGACTCCCCTTCCACCGGCGAACAGTGGATGCAGAAGGTGGTCTCCTTCCACAAGCTGAAGATCACCAACAACATATCCAACAAACACAGTCATGTAAGAACATGTTTTATGTAAATAGGCCTCTGCTGTCCACACTTGGAGAACTTGGGCAAAGATTATTTTTGACACCTCCCCCCTTCAATAATTTTCAATGTGAATTGCCAAATAATATTTCTTATTTAATCCATGACTAAAAAAGAAAAAGTACTTTAATTATGAAGCCTTTTTGTCCATCTGTGGCCAGCAGTGCAACTCCCAAACTAATAAATTAATTTTAATGCGTTTCTTTACCCTTCTAATCAGAACTCTGATTTAAAAGTAATGGTTCTTTAGCTGTAACAGATGAAAATATTTTTTTTTTTTTTTTTTTTAATCAGGCCCCTTTGCACTGATATTCAAAATTTGTGAACTTCCAACTTCTACATCATGTTAAATAATACGTCATGTGATTTTTCGATTAAAGCATAAAAGTTCCTTAAATATATTTTAATATTTGATTTAATTTCTCATTCTATATGGTTTTGCTGCTTCGATCGGTGCTGAAACGATATAAATTGCTATGATTAGCTATATTGTTTTACGAAATCGGTGCAGCTTTCACAGCTTTATGAAGTGCATGCCCCTTGACGAGTATTTTACTTCTAATTTTAAGCATTTTTATCCAATTATTTCTGTGGTTATTTATTTGTTTTCTCTGTCATTAAGTTTAAAGGTCCTTTTTTATTACCATTCATGTCGGCGTAAGTAATTTAAGGTATTTTTGTCTCTTATCGGTTCTTAATCTAAATCGCAACAATTTTGTGTCAGTCTTTCCTCTAAGTTAAAATCAGTTCTATATTTTTGTGTGTTGGTATTGTTTTGTATCTATTAATTGCTAAATTTTAAGATTAAATTTTATTACGATATCTATCATTTATATATATAAAATACAGTGAAACCTCATTAACCTGAATTACTTTAAACTTGAACTGTTTCCACAATCCCGACCAAATAAAATTAGTTAATATTGACATGAACATTTTTTTTTACTATTTGAGATTCACGTTAACGAGGTTCGACTGTAATTAATATTATAAATTGTGATTACGAGTTCCAAATAATTTTAAATTCGGTTGAAAAAATATTTCATTAATTTTCGAGAAACTTTTGGTTTGGAATATTTATAGTTAACCTGGCTGAAATTCCAATAATAATTTAATTAATTAATAAATAGCTCTGAAAGTAAAAAGATTGAAAGACTTGAAAAGAAAAAAAAAAAAAAAATCGCAACAATTGTCTCAAGTCAAAACAGTTGCACGGCCCTTCATCAAGTGAAAAAACTAGGCACTAGTGTAACTTTAAAGCAGCATCTACGAAATCGTGCCCACGCAGTAATCCCAAACGACTTTTTCATTTAGCTTGCTTTGAAACATCCTTTGTTCAGTTTTGGAGTAGTGCTGCCATCTACCCAATACAGAATTAACAGAAGTTTAAAAATCCATTAAAACAAGGTTGATACTAAAAAAATTATTACATTAAAAAATATATAAAAAAGGTTTGTTATAAAAAAAAAAAAAAAAAAAAAAAATCCAAGGGAGAGGATTTTCATAACTTACATACTTGTTACTTATGAATGTTGAATATACTGTCTTTCAATATACTAACGATGAGCTTTTTTTTATTCAGACTATCTTGAATTCCATGCACAAGTACCAGCCTCGATTCCACGTGGTGAGGGCAGACGACATCTCCAAGCTGCCTTTCAAGAAATTCCGGACCTTCACCTTCGAAGAGACCGAGTTCATCGCGGTGACCGCTTACCAGAACCAGAAGATCACCAAGCTCAAAATCGACCACAACCCTTTCGCCAAAGGCTTCAGGGAATCCGGAGGCTCCAAACGACTCAAAAAGTAAGCCCACCCCCATCCCCCTCCAACCACACATTGTATTAAGTGGGCTTCCCAAAATTTATGCCTTTAACAATCCTTCAAATAATTTAAGCCCAATCGAATCAGACATTTAGACAATACCGAATTTTAAATAATAGGCCATAATGATACAATTTTTCTTTATGTCCCTGTAAAAAAAAAAAAAAAAAAATAATAATAATAAGTGCTAGGTTCACTAAACTTAACAGGATTCGTGCTACGTGACCAATAACATATCTGTACAAAGTACATAATGATAAAAAAAATTTCTTTATGTCCGTGTAAAAATCTATAAATGCTAGATTCGCTAAAATCAATAGGGTTCGTGCTACGGGGACCCATAACATATGTACCAATTTTATTTCATTCGAACAAATCGTTTAGAGGCTATCGTGTTCACTCACACCCATACATACGTCACCATAAAGAAAAGAAAAATTAATGTGTAAAGGAAGTTAAAATTTAAAACTTTTTTCTTCTATTTATACTTAAAATCGAAATTTTGAAATAAGTGTCTGGATTTTAAGTGTTAAATGTGCCCTTAAGAATCTAAAAGTGCCCTTTTTTTTACTAGCACGTGACCTGTTCTTTCAAACCTGGCGAAAACTCTGAAAAGCTATACACTTCGTTCGATGGTGACCTATAAAATGTATATAAAGTTTCAGCTGAATCGAATAAGGCATTTCACACTTTAAATTTACACTTTAAATAATTTCTGCCCATAGGGCATGATGTTAAAGAATTTGTTTTTTTGTGCTTGTATAATAATAATAATAATAAATATAATTCTAGATTCTACAAGATATACAATTCGTGCTGCAGTGACTTATAGCCTATGTCCAACTTTTGGCTCATTTGAACAAAGCGTTTAGACGCTATCGTGTTCACTCACACACAAACACGCATAAAAACATCATCGTAAGAATAGTTCAGGGAACCTCAAAACGTATAGATACACAAAAATTTCAAAGTCGATTTTTTATCATGATTACAATATTTTCCTTACGTAGGTATGTTCGGAAAGTAAAAAAAAAAAGGGTAAAATTGGCTTCTCGATATTTGTAGAAACAAAATCTTTCACACAGCACATCAATTAAGAAATCTTAAAAACACGCTTTTATATTAAAATGTACTAAAAACAAATTTGTACAAAGCATCACATCTCTATCTCAGTGGCGGATCCAGAACTTAACTTTTTTTGTGTGTGGGGGGGGGAGGGGGGGGCTAAGATTTTTCAAGATGTAATTCCAGATCAATGAAAAGTTTGCAATTGTACTATTCAGTTGGGAATGTCAGTACTTTTTTTGGGGGGGGGGGGGCTTCAGACCCCTAGCCCCCCCCCCCTTAAATCTGCCACTGCTCTATCTCGTAATTTATCCACCTGAGAAGCAGTTATTTTGCATCAGTATCATTGTAGGCTACTCAATGCTCCACCGTTATCTTTTAACCCTTTAAGGCTCGCTACTTAATTTCTGTTTTAAATTCCTGAACTAATTTCAAAAATGACAAAGCTGATAATGAATAGGTAAATATAAAAAATAGCATATTTCATTTTCCAGACATTTGAAACATCTATACATTAACCTCATTAAATACCGGTATTATAATCTAAAGAAACTCGCAAAAGTTGTTTGAAGTCAAAATAATAGCCCAGCCCATCACTAAGTGAAAAGAAATTTGACATGAGTGCATTAGCCAACCAGCTAGGCTTCTCATTCAACTCAGAAATATCAAGTGACTTATGCAATTAGAGGCCTCTCCACTTATCGTGCCCAGAAGCCAGAAACAATGTTATTCTATGGAGAATTTCGTCCCATTATAACTTATTAGTTAATATATATTTTTAAATTCCGTTTTCACATTCAGAAACTTCACAACTATTAAACAATTTATCGCTTTCTGAAAATTGATTTTTTAAATTTTTAATATTTCATTTTGAGGTTGTGAAATGCGAATTTTCACAATGTGAAATTTTTCATTTTTGAGCTTAAAAATGAAATCTTAAAAATAAAAAAAATCAATTTTTAGAAAGCGATAAATTGTTTAATAGTTGTGAATTTTCGTAAAGTAAAAACGAAATTTAAAAATATGTATTAGTTAATGAATTATAATGGGGCAAAATTCCCCATAGAGTAACATTGGCTTCAGCTTTCGGGAACGATAGGTAGAGAGTCCCCTAAGGCCCGCTATACACTGACGAGACACGAGACAAAGTTTGAAGCGACATGCGACACGCGCATGCTCTAAATACAACTTCATCTCCTGAAAGATGTTTAGAACATGCGTGTGTCGCGTGTCGCTTCAAACTTTGTCTCGTGTCTCTGCAGTGTGTAGTGGGACTTAGACAGCTTTCTCTGAGGCATCATTTGTTCCGTTTCGGTGTAGTGCTGCCATCTACCGAACAGAGAAGGAACAAATGTTTAAAAATTCATTAAGACGAGGGGAAAAAAATACTAAAAGATGTGCCGCATTTTCGCTGCAAAAACAATGAACATTAAAAAATGAGTTTTTTCTCAGATGCTGTTATTTTTCATTTATCTCACTTCTTTTGCCTGAATACGACATTTCCATCTGGGAACTTTATGCAAATTAAATTTTATTTTCAATAAAAATGTGAGTGTTTAAATATTTTTTATTACTGCCACAAAGAATCTTGAGTAATTATTTTTATTTATTTTTAACAGAAAACCAGTCGACGACTTCTTCTGCGCCAAGGACGAAGAAGAGCAAAAGTGGTCTTCAGAAGAACCAGAAAAACCCTCCACCCCAACAGACGATCTGCTCCTCAAATCAAGTGGCAGCAGTCAATCTCCTCTGCTGCATTCGAGCCCCATCAAAAGCGACAGAGATTCTTCTCCTGCAATCTGCGAGACGAACAAGTTGTTGGAATCCGGGTGTAACAGTTTCCTGGAACGATGCCTGGCAGAAAGCCAACTTCTCACAACTCCTCAAGACATCAAAATTCCCCCTTTCACGTCTTTCGGAGGTCCTTACACCAGTTCCAGTCTGCCTTTTTGCTCTAGTCCGTGTGAATACCCACAAGAGCCTTACAAATCCCCCTTGGACTTGTACAGTTCACACTTCTTACAGAACCCTGGTTCCCCCGTATTCTTGAATAACCACAGACTTCCTCTAAAGCCTAGCCCTCTGATAGGTTACTCCTCTGCAAGTTACCCATTGTTACACCCCGATGCGGCGGCCCTGTTACAGAGTGAGGAGTACAGACGTGTACTCCTATCCTCGACACTGTCTCAAAACAGGTATCTACCTTATTTCTGCCGGTAACGTGGAAGAAAAGCTACTTTTAACGGTCACCCTCATTAAAATCGTTTGGTGATTTGGGATGGCAGTGGCTATCGCCCACGACACCCTAGCAAGTGTGGAAAAGAACACTCACTCAAGATACAGGTTTTGGTACTTCAACACTCCAGTGCAATAAAGACAGTTACGAATGGTTACTCTATCCAAACTAGAGTTCTGCACGGGTTGGATAAACTGGACCCGCAATAAAATAATGACATAAAATATTAGTATGTGTGTCTGATTGTAAACAAAACTTGAATGAAAAATGAAATTTCAAATGCATTAAAACTTACTTTTAAAATAACCACTATTCCAAATATTACGACAGTATACAAATAAATAAATAATAATAATAAGGAAGTGAATTCATAGGTGCCGAGAAACCGGAGAGTTTTTACAAATGTTTTCAATTTATTTAATTTTGTTTATTCGTCCGAAATCTATTTGACAGATTCCTTTTTAAAAATACTGGTGTATAAATCTGATTTAAAAATTAGTCATGCTGGTAGCTGTGTGAATAGGTATTGGAAGGCAAATAATTTTCACATCTAAAGTTTTAAGGGTCCAATAATATTGGACGCTTAAAACTAGGGATATCTTTAATTTAAAAAAAAAATGCGGGTAGAACAGCGGATCAAAAATGAATGCAAAAAGGACCCGGTGCAGGACTCTAATCCAGACTCTGTAAATGCAGAAGCCATTCACAGAACTAACCTAGTGAGAAAAAAGAAAACAGACACTGTTCTCGTTCTAGACGAATTTCAAAGTTTTATTGAGACTAAAAACCCTAAATCACGGGTTATTGTGTAAATAATATCACGTTTCACCTCAAGAACTGTGATTTTTTTTTTTTTCTCCTTTCAGCTTGATTAGTGGAACATATTAGAGTACTTTTATAAAAGAGTAAGAGCATGTTCGGAATCATTCATAATAAAATTGTATGTTTTAACTTTTCCTCAACAGATGGCAGCACTATAAAACATATAAAGTTATTTCTATCATAAATAACTGAATGCAATTCTGTCTTTCTCATCGCACGCACGCACAAAAAAACTAGTTGGCATAGGTGGACTCTGCTCAGTTCCCCATCCTATTTATGTTCTCATAAATTTCTAGTGGGAGACATATTATTATAATCATGTTAAAAGAAATGAATTTGACCAAAGCTTGTTACAGTGACAGAATGAAATCCCCGCCTAATAGGCTATCCACCGTTCACTTCCAGGCCCTGACTAACGGCAGGGCATACGGGGCAAATGCCCTGGGCCCCCTTTTGGAAGGGGCCCCCCTACAGGCGTATGCAGAAATTCTGCAACCTAAAGAGCTCTTATGCCACTGCAAGGGGGCCCCCCAGAATAGGCTTGCCCCGGGGCTGCAGGTAGTCTAAGTCGGGCCCTGTTCACTTCGATATATTTATCTTATTCTAATCTATTAATTTATTTTATCAGGGTCCATTCCGTTGTTTAGTTTTCATGCTACTATTTCCAATGCAATAATCCTCAAAATTCATATTTATATGAAAAATTTACAATTTCGCTATGTTGTTAAAATCGCAAATTACGAATAATTTACGAAATTTTCCTATTAGAATATTTGTATTCAATCATGTTCAAACAAATATCATAAAGGTATAGTTTTCTCCTCCTAATAATAATAAACTCGGCAAGGTTTTGGCTTACTTTGGCAAATTCCTTCATAAAAAAGCATTCATTTTAAATTAAGCCCTCTTATAACCTAGGTGCTTAGCGATTAACATATATAACAATACTCCATCATAAAAGTGATCAAAAACCCAAAATGGCAGCGAAAACTTTAAATAGGACAAGTTATCAATAAAATGTTGCCTCTATACGAGATATTTGTGTACAATATTTGCAACAATTACTGGAAGAATACACTACGCATGAAGGAAAATTTTTGAAAAAGGTGGACCAGTACGCTTTTGTTCCAAATTTGTTTTCTCTCATCCAGTTGCTCTCTACTCAATTATAAAAGTACTCTTACTGCGCTTCTTCGGAAGCACGTGTACAATATGTGAATGTCAATAAAGGCTCATGATTATTTAAATAGGTGTATTTTGTTATTATTAACTTTTATCTATATCTTCAACAGAAGAAAATACAGATTTCGTAAAGATTTTCGACCCTTGCTTTTCTATGGATTCACCCGTTTTGACAGAACACGATTTAACCATTCTTGGAAAATGTCTGTCTCTGTGTATGTGTGGCAAAAAGTTTGGGGCGACTCTATCTCAGGAACTACTGCACATAATTAATTCCATGCAAATTGGTATTAGTTGCCATCCCGCCTTCTCTAAATTTTTAATACTATAAATACCGATTGGAGATTAAACGGTAAAATAACGAGAGCTGTTATATAAACCTATGTTAAAAACAATTCAAATTAGGTTCCAGAACAACTTTATTTGACAAATATATTTGTGTGAGGGGCTACCGTTTTCCTCAACTTAAATCTGTTGTTAAATTTAAAAGTTCATTTAAAATTATTCAGACCACTTTCACGCAACATTCCTTGAAACTTATCAAACTTTTATAGTAACAAACTTTCATTAACTTCAAAATACAACATTTGGATCGCCTGAAATTATTTGTTTTACAGTTACTCTGAAACAAACAGAGACAAAGATCAAACGTTAAAAACTTAACTTTGGTATTCAGAAGACTCCAAAACGTCTAAATATACTAAAAAAAAAAAAGTGATGAACAAGCGGTCTTTAAAAAAAAAAAAAAAAAAAAAAACTAGTATGTTGTGGCCACCACAAGACGTTCTTCTATATTTTCCGATACAAATTCACTCAGTAACAAAAAAAAAAATAATAATAATAATAATAAAAAGTAAAAAAAAAAATTTCCCCCGGTTTTTTTTTTTTTTTTTTTTTTTTTTTTCGTTAAAAGTAATAAAAAAAATCGATAACTTTGTTTTAAATTATCACGAATTAAAAGTTCAACAATTCGTTTTAATGGTATTGACGAGACCTTTCGAAAGATACCCATCTTGAAAATTGACTCCCCTCGAAGGGGGATTTCCCCCCCCCAGGGGGGGTGGCGAGGCTCCTACACATGCAAAAAAAATTTCCCAAAAAACTATCTCTATTATAAGTAATTTTTGTAAATTTCATAATGATTACTAAAAAATAATTCTCTTTATGCTCATTTATACAAAATTTTGTCCTATACCACCATGTTAAAAATTTAGAAAAAGAGGGATGGCAACGCAACCTGTAAGACAATTTTTACCAAAAGTAGATAGGCACTCGTTTATGTCAAGGTGCAACAGTGGCGGATCCAGAACTTGACTTTTGGGGGGGGGCTAAGATTTTTCAAAGTGTTATTCTAGACCAATAAAAAATTTACAATTTCAATATTCAATTGTGAATTTCAGTGTTTTGGGGGGGGCTTCAGCCCCCTAGCCCCCCCCTTAAATCCGCCACTGAGGTGCAACTACATACCGATTTGTATGAAATTTTGTGCCATAGTTCCTGAGATACAGTTGCCACAAAATTTTGTCACACACACACACACACAGACATTTTCTAAAGATGGTTAAATCGTGTTCTACAACTCTCAAAACGAGTAAATCCGTCAAAAACCCGAGGTCGAAAATTTTTACGAATCCAATACTTATCATTCTTCTTCTATTGAATATAGAAGAAAGTAAAAAGTATAGTATGGATATGAAAAAATAATTTCAATTCCTGTGCAATTTTCCTGGACATAGTAAACTGTTATAATAAGGAACTTCCCCTAATTACATGCAATTAAAAAAAAGTGTTTTTGCTTAATTATTGGCAGCCTGTATATCTTCTAAAAATTATGTACACACTATAAGTTGCTCATAAATATAATCCTATGTTAGTAACAGACAGAACCTGAAATAAACTTCCATCCACTTTCAAGTATTGTCGCACTATATTCTGGTTCTTTGCGTAGCCCTGTAAATGAACGCGCGCGCGTTCGGTGAATAATTTTCATACCATAGTCTACATTAAACCTGCTTTTACGCATATAAAAAATACAAATTCGTTTCATTTGGTTGAGTGCAGCCTATCGATGTTAAACTCTACTTACCTGCCATTTCCCCCATAGACGTAATGTATTTCAATTCTCTTGGGTGTCCCTGTACACGAACCATTTGCTTCATCTCAACAAAAAGCTTACTGGAGCATCCCTATAGGATACGCATTTAGAATACCGAGTTTGAACTTTCAGCTATAATTTGTTTTTGGGATAAGCTTATAACAGACAGACACACACACAGACCAACAGCGAAAAACATGATTTTTGAATTCAGGATTACCTGAAAACGTGTCAATATAACAAACACTCACTTTGGGAATTTGACTCAAAAACAATACTTTCTCTACCATATATATGGGTACGCGAAAGTAAATAAACATGTGTGTCACTCACACGACTTTCTCTTGCCTTGCATTTTAATATTATAAAAACAGATTGCATATGAGGTCATATGATTACATTAATGGAGTAAAATAATATAAAGTTCGGGTACTTTAAAAATAACAGTTTTGATAGAAAATTCTGTTCACCCCCCTCCCCGTTCAATTATAATGCCTCCATTTTTTTTTTTTTTTTTAAAGTCATGACTGTCTTTAATCTACTTTCAAACCTACCATTCTTGATCAAAGTTTTAAGTAACAACCTTCAAAATACCAAATTTGAATTTTCCGCAATTTTGTGTTTTTAGGTTACGGTGATAACAGATGTACATATCAGTCAATTGGACTTTCGTAATCACAGGCTCTCAAAACATGATATTATACAAAAAACCAGAGCTGAAAATAGAACTTCGAAAAGTACACCATGGGTATAAAAAACTGATTTTTGTTCCTGAAAACAGTGTTCTTCGACACAGTAAAATGCAGCAAAGCCCTTGCATCCATTCCATTCAACAAAAAAGAAAGTTTAGCTCAGTTTTAGGTAGCCCTGTAAACAATATATACTTTAAACAATGTTGTGTGCTTAAATTTAGTGCTAAGTGAAAAACATCAAACACAAAATGAGTTACAATTCCAGCAATCCAAGTATTCCTCCACTCTAACCAAATACTTTGGTTAGCCCTGTAAACGAATGATGAATGATTTCCACAGCACAATCGACACAAAACATGCTTTTACGCATATAAAAAATACATTATTTCTTTTCGTTCGTTCAGTAGAGCCTATAGATATTAAACTGTACTTACCTGCCATTTCCCCCATACACGTAATGTATTTGAATCCTCTTGGGTGTCCCTGTACACGAACCATTTGCTTGATCCCGACAAAAACTTTAGTGTAGCATGTCTATAGGATGCATATTTAGAATACCATGTTTGGACTTTCTGCTACTATTTGTTCTTGAGATAGGCTGATAACAGTCACACAGACCAACCGCTAAAAACGTGTCAATATAACACTATCTCACTTTCGAAAATTTGACCCAGAAACATTACTTTTTCTACCATATATATGGGTAATAGAAAGTAAAATAACAATGTAAGTGTTAGATTAACCAAAATCTATATAATTCGTGGTAAAGTGATCTATAATATACATATTTACCAACTTTCTGCTCACTTGAACAATGCGTTTAGACGTGACACTGACACATACACACATCATAGCAAAAATATCAAAAATGAACTCAGGGAACCTCAAAATATGTAGATACGTCAAAATCTGAGTCAGGTTTTTGATTAAAAACATAGGATGTAAATACATATTTATACAACTATGTACATATTAATAATTTTTCAAAAACGTATATTTTACCTTAAAATAATCTGATGTGTCACTCACACGATTTTCTCTTACCCTGAAATTTAATGCTATAAGTACAGATTGGAGATTAAGGGGTAAGATAACGAGTACCGTTATAAAATACCTATGTTAAAACAATTCCAATTAGGCTTCGGAAGAGTTTCATATGATAATTAGTTCTGTGTGAGGGGGCGGTAGCCCCCCTCAACCCCTCGTTTCATAAACGCACCTACATTTATATAGAATTCAAATCTGTTATTAAAATTAAAAGTTCACTTAAAATTACTGAGACAACTTTCACACGCAACATTCCTTGAAACTTATCAGTTCTTGATCAAACTTTTCCAGCAACAAACTTATATTAGCTTCAAAATACAGCATTTGGATCTCCTGAAATTATTTATTTTTAAGTTACTTTTAAGAGACACAAACAAAGATCAAACGTTAAAAAAACTTTGACTTCGATAATCAGGAAACCTCAAAACGTGTAAATACACAAAAAAACAAGCGGTGAATATTTAGCTAAAAAAAAACATTATTTACCATATGGCTATGAGAAATTCATTTCCATTCCTGAACAGCTTTCCTGGACATGGTAAAATTATTATAGCAAAGCACAACCACTAGCAATAAAAAAGAATGTTATCGCTTAAGTATTAGCATCCCTGCATATCTTTTGAAGATTATGTACAGACCTCATAGTGCACCTAAATATAATCCTATAGTAATAATATTCGGCACAACCTGAAATGCACTTCCATCCATTTTCAGCTATTGTCGCACTATGATATAGTTCTTTTGTGTAGCCCTGTAAATGAACAGTGGACGATTTCCCTGCCCTATTCTACATGAGGCATGTTTTTATGCATATAAAAAATATACATTCATTTCATTTGGTTGAGTGCAGTCTATAGACGTTAAACTTTACTTTACCTGCAATTTCCCATGATTAAGAGAAAGTTTAAAAAAAAAAAAAAAAAAAAAAAAAAAAGTGGATTGTAAAATATAATTACAAATAGTTCAGAACAGCAAATTGTATTATTATTTATGCAGTTCATTTGCAAAAAAAAAAAAAAAAAAAAAAAAAATGTCAAGGATCGCAACATATTATACAAATTTAATGAAAAATAGTATCACATAAAAAAAAATAAAATAAAATAAGTCTACTTTTCTTTTTTAAGAAATAGATGTAAAATTAAATAATCGTTAAAAAGTGAGAGTGAAAAAGTACTAACTCACGTTAACTTCTAAATCCGAAACGCTGCATTATTTGTCTTGATCATCTTCCTGCTCCTTCCAGAACATACGCAAATAATTTTGCTTTACTTCATGTGCTTTATATTTCATCGACTTTTTCTATAAAAATAACGTAGAAAAAAATATATATATTTGTTTCTCAACTTCATGATGTTTTTCATAAATCTCATTTTTCCTTCTGTTAATATTGATAAACGTTGTGTGTCATGCTTAAAATTTTTAAGTTAGGTTGGTTGACTGGTGAATGAATACTAGTGAAAACACTGGGCTACAGGGTAAAATTGTTTTTTTTTTTTTTTTTTTTTTAAATAACAGATTGACATCAGACTTGTATGCTTGATTCGCAGTCCGCTTGTAAATCTTCGTCAGATAATTACACATAGCATATGAGACATAATTACAATACGAAGA
This sequence comes from Salticus scenicus, assembly GCA_963930645.1. NCBI lineage: Eukaryota > Metazoa > Arthropoda > Arachnida > Araneae > Salticidae > Salticus > Salticus scenicus. The sequence continues at coordinate 1,868,462 of CAWVNO010001064.1, forward strand.
AATGTAAAAACGGTAAAAACACCCAGGGCCCGTAAAATTGGTAAAATCTAAAACAAGAATTATAAGTACACAAAACTAGATTATCTTTTTTATAACATTTCGAAAAACAAAATTTCATATGACAAAGGATTTTTATTGATAACAGGCTTACCCTATGTTGCTAAATAGATTAGTAATCATCCAAGTCCTGTAATACAATACAACTTGTTTTAAAATTAGTTAGAAACTTGAAACATGTATATATTTCACGATTATGTTATACAAAATAACAAAACAAAATGATATGAAAGAAAAATTTATCAGACGATTTTTTCTTTTATTTTTTCGCAGACGAGTTTCGAGTTCACGGAGTTCAATTTTTACAACAAATCAGGTTGAATGGGTTTTATGACGCACTAGTGCTACCTGTGGGCAATTGGTAAGCTGACCAAATGTCCCCATTTTCTGGGGACGGCCCTTATTTTGAAGGCATATTTCTAAGTTTTAAAGAAATTGTGAAAAGTAAATTATTTATCATTGATATTTTATTTTTACTCATTCATTAAGAATTAAAAAATACATGCGAAATTGGATAATTGTAGCAATTTTTAACGCTTCTTGGTTATAAAGGTACTCTGATCAGGTCAGCCTAGCAAAACGCAAGGGAAGTGTGACGTCACTGGTCGTCCGTGGATCCAAGAAAAACATTTCCTATGTTAATCGCCCATTGGATTTTTTGTAAAAAATTATTAAAAATCGAGAAAAATTATTTCCCGATTTTAATCCCCATATTTGGGTATAGATATTATTAGTTACCGTGTGCATGTGTTAGATTGAGTTATTTTGTTGTCAAATGGACCATATTCCTCCTTTGGGTTCGAGACTATAGAAAATCAGCTGTTTTCGGAAAACAATTCTCAACTCTACCATAGCAAAGCATTGTGGCCTACAAATTTTTATCTTGCAATATTATTTATAAGAGCTACAGATTATATGAAATTGAAGTAAGAGTGATATAGTGATACCTTTGTTTTGTTTTTAATCCAGTTATAGTAATATACTTTATATTAATCAACATATGTATTATTAAAAGTTGCCATGTGAACTGTGGCGATGTTAACAAATTTAAATGGATGTTCCATTTAATAAATTCCTTTATTAAAGTGATTGAAATTCTAATTATTTAAGCTTTGTTGTCTATATATATATATGTGTGTGTAAAAAATGTTCTTATTAATCTTTTATTCATTACTAGCCGCCTTCGGCGACCAGCTGGTTCGCGATCCTTGAAAAATCCGACTTTATGAAACTCCCGCTCGGTGGCACCTGCGGCGCCTTTTTCCCGTTTCAGATCTTACAACAGCTTATTGACATATAGTAAGAATATCTTTATTGAAAAGTTTAATCGCATTAAATTCCCGCTCGGTAGCCTGCGGCGCCCTCTGCCACTTTTAATATCTGAAACAGCCTGTTCGTTCACCATGTTATGATCTTTCAAATTTCTGACTTTAGCAAAGTCCCGCTCGGTGGCGCCTGCGGCGCCTTTTCCCGTTTTAGAACGTACAACACCTTTCTCGCTCATTAGAATTTAAAATATTGAAATTTTAAAATATTACATCACCATCTGGCGGTAGAAATTTCTGTAATCTACTGTTCAATTCTAAATCAACAAACCTTTCAAATGATGTATTACTTGTGAAAATATTTTAATTAGTAGCTGAGATACAAAAGAAAACCTAAACAGAAAACCTTAAAACGTGTAAATCGGGTAAAATCTCGAATAATACTTTCGATAATATAAAAGAACTTTAAAATATCTTTCGAATGATGTATTAAAAATAATATAATCATAATTAGAATTTGAAATATTGAAATTTTAAAATATTTCAGCGCCATCTGGCGGTAGAAATTTCTGTAATCTACTGTTCAATTCCAAATCAACAAAGCTTTCAAATGATGTATTACTTATTATTTTAATTAGAAGCTGAGATAAAAAAGAAAACCAAATACCTTGCCTTAAAATCTTAATATGCCAACCGATTTCAAACGCTGTAACTCTTTTTTTTTGCCTTTTTTCCCTCTCCCTCAAGCCCTCCCTAATAATCGTACTCTTTCAAAAATATTCACAATCGAATTATCGGGCATTAAAACTACATATTACGAAATTTCGACGGCTGCAAAATATAAAAGAAGACAATCTTTTTCCAATAAATATGTCATTTTTTTAATTATTCATATATTTTCATGAAAATTGAACAGTAGCTTTATAATATGCTGTCTAGGCCGAATATTAATTCAAATGTAACGTGAATGAAAATTTGAAAAAAATTGAAAATTGCAATTTTTCCCCCCAGTATAAAACACATGATATCTTAATTGATTAGAACCATTTCCGTTTTCATCAGACAGTTGTCTCGTATGTGTTTTGTTTCCGATCGAGACCGCTTAGAAAATCGTCTGCCTGTTGCCAACTAAATTTCATAGTTTAGTTAATTTTAAAAAATCTAATTGATGTATCGATAAGCCGCTTGCACTCTTAGATTCGGAAAAAATTCCCCTTTCATTTGGTACCAAATTCGTGATGATCGGACTAATATATCTAATTTATTTTCCATTTTTTCTGCTTTTAACTCCGTTAAAATATCTACTTTTATGCAATCGGGGTAAATTCTGAGGCATTGAGATCGCTTTTTGATTAAGACATAGGTCTACATTTTAATTAATATCTCCGCAACTAATTAAAATTTTTAAATTCTGTTTTGACTATCAACTCGGGAAGGCTTCTGAGCACCCGTATGTCAAATTTTATACTTCTGCGTTCAGTAGGGGCTGAACGTATAGATGCACAGACAGACAGAGAGACAGACAGACAGACGGACAGACAGACAGACATCTTCTTTTATTATTATTTTTTCTGCTTTTAACTCCGTTAAAATATCTACTTTTATGCAATCGAGGTAAATTCTGAGGCATTGAGATCGCTTTTTGATTAAGACATAGGTCTACATTCTAATTAATATCTCCGCAACTAATTAAAATTTTTAAATTCTGTTTTGACTATCAACTCGGGAAGGCTTCTGAGCACCCGTATGTCAAATTTTATACTTCTGCGTTCAGTAGGGGCTGAACGTATAGATGCACAGACAGACGGACAGACAGACAGACAGACAGACATCTTCTTTTATTATTATAGATATATATATGTGTGTGTATACATAAAATGTTCTGCAATTTTACGATATGGAATAGTCTTAACTTTACCATTCGATTCAGGTGTTTACATTTCTCTTTTCTTCTTGTTTGAACAGATATCTAATTATTAAGTTTTACTGAAGAAATATTTAGGAAAATGTTATGCGTAACAATAAAATGGCATCTTGAATCTAATTTGTTTACAAAATATCGGCCACGTGTTCGGCGATTTTACCCACTGTGACGTCACAGGAATATTGTCCATTGACAAAATTTTAATTTTAAATCTCAAAACTGTCGTCATTGGCGTTTTTTTTTTTTTTTTTTTTTTTGTATTTGGCGATCAAAAACGTAATAGGAAAATATACATGCCAGTTGTATATTTTCGTAATATGTATTGCACGAAATATTGTTTCATATTATTCATTGCTCTCTTAATATAAGTTGTTAAAATAACCATGATTTTTGAAAGAAATTAAATATGTTCGCCAGATAAGTATTGGCGATATTTTTTTTCCGCCAAGGATGACCGATATGAAATCTATTCCGCTGCAACATATTAGTATCTTACATCAGATACTTTATTTAGACATTTGAAAACAAATTTGACTTCAAATTATGATAGAATATTTATTGTTTTCCTTTAAATTAGTATATTAGTTGGATATTTATTGTTTAAATATCATCCTCTGAAATGAAATGTTTATGTTTTCAATCGAATATGGAAGTTTGCCGTTTTTTTTTCTAGAGTTTTGAAATTTAAAATTCAAATTTTATCAATTTTACAGCAAAAACAACTTAATCTAACGCATGCACACGATCTATATTAATAAAATCAGAGTTTTGTCTGTAAATTTGTCGGAATCGAAAAATTTTGCGATTCCTTCACGTTTTACATCCCATGAAAGCCGAAAATGACTTCAGAAAATTTTGCCTGTGTGTGTGTGTGTGTGTCTGTGTCATCGTGTCCGAATGTCGCTTTTTTTGTCCGGGCATCACTTGAGAACGGCTGGACGGAATTCAACGATGCTTGGCAGGAATTTAGGTCTTCACCCAACTTAAAATTATATCTATCAACTTTTCAGAAATTCCCCCCCGTTCCCCCCCTAGGGGGTAAAAGACTAAAACACGTTTGTCCGGGCATCACTCGAGAACGGCTGAACGGAATTCAACGGCGCTTGGCAGAAACTTAGGTCTTCAGCTTCACCCAACTTGAAACTATATCTATAGAAATTTTCAAAATTATGATTAGTGTTTAAATTGTGTGTAAAAAACGCCTGCGCATGCGCCATAAATATTTTTTCACTTAAATGCTTTGAATGAAAAAATAAAATAAAAAATAAATTTTTAAGTTAAAGACTTTTGTATTCGCGTGATTTTCACTACAAATTATGAAGTATTGCCATCTAAGTTTCATACTTTAGCTAATTTTATAAAATCTAATTGTCGTATCGAAAAACTGTTTACACCCCAGGATTCAGAAAAATCACCTCTTTCATTTGGTACTGAATTTGTAATGATAGGTCTGATATTCCTAATTTATTTTTCCCTTTATCCGTTTTTCCGTTGCCACTTAAATTTCATACTTTAGTTATTTTTTAAAAATCTAATTGTCGCATCGAAAAACTGTTTGAACCCCTGGATTCAGCAAAATCGCCCCTTTCATTCGGTAACAAATTTATAAATATAGGTCTGATATTTCTAATTTATTTTACCCTTTTTCCGTTTTCAACCCAGATTCGATATGGAACAGCTTTAGTATTGGATCCCTTTCGCAAAATTTGAAATTCGGCACCGAAGTAGCTCGGACGTTTCTCGCCAAGATCTTTAATTGCACAATTGAGATAGCCAATTCAGTTCATCGCAAAAATGGCTTAAAATATTTAAAGTCACCAAAGGGTTCCGATACTTAAGCTGTGCTTTTTGTATTTATTTATTTATAATACTGTCTATTAAAGACTTCTGTGGTCACGAAATTTGGTGTGTAAATTGTTTGTATGCATCCGGCACTTATTGTAACTGCATTTCACGAAATTCGAAATCCCCCCCCCCCCCTTCTCGGAGTCGGAGGGCAATAAACATGTGTAAAAACATGTTTTTCCGTTTTAATTCGCTTTGAATTATCTTAGAATGGCGAATTTTGGTGTGTGGATATTGATTAAGTGTACGCATTATGTACATTAGTGAGATTTTGCAAAACTTCGAACTCACCCGCTGAGGGTGGGGAAGTAAGAAGTGGGTAAGTTGTGCCGAAGACAGTGGGGACCCAGACTCCTAACATTGGGAGTGAGAAAACCTCTACCAATCACAGCGAGAACTTAGGTTATTAATAAACCTAATACTTTTAAACCTTCCCTAGACCTCCACGAACATTTCAAGACTAAGATAAATCCGTTCAGCCGTTCTCGAGTTTTAGTGAGACTAACGAACAGCAATTCATTTTTATGTATATAGATATGGCATTTTGACAAATCATTTAAGTTTAACGTCCAGCGAAGCGGGCAAAGCCAGCTAGTAACAAATATATATCTACACCCAAATGTGGGGATTAAAATCGGGAAATAATATTCCTCGATTTTTAATAATTTTTTACAAAAATCCAGTGGGCGATTAACATAGAAAATCTTTTTCTTGCATCCACGGGCGGTCAGTGACGTCATAACTTTGCTTGCGTATTGGCGTACGGTCTGGAGACATGCCATCAGAATTTTGATTTTCCTCGGAGAGAATCATCTGTAATCAGATAAATTTCGTTCAGTGGCGGACCTACAAATCTCGAGGCCCAGGGCGACAATTTCACTGGGGGCCTCCTAACTGGAGCCCCTACTATTTAGAGGCCTCCCCCCCCCCTCGCAATTCTTTACTTAAATTTATTACTAGAAAAAGGCACTGAAATAAATTTTAAGATTGATTCAGAAGCCAAACACCCAACAAGAAGGACGAGGACATTGGTACCACTTGTGTTGCTTTAATTAGGCTTTACATAATTTTTTTTTTTTTTTTTTTTTTTTTTGAGTCGTTTGTTATTTAAGCGTACAAAAAGAAAGTTATTTTAACTCTCTAGGCATACAAAAGAAGTTATTTTAAACTTCTAAGCTTTCTAAAAACTAAATAATAATTTCTAACAACAAAATCTATTTGCTGCTTTTATTCCACTGAAAAATTTGAATACTCAGAAAAAACAAACTAGATGCACGCTCACGAGCATCATCTCAATAATCTTTTCTTTTATTTAAAGATTTTTACAATAACAAAAATACATCACGTGAGTTAAAATATAAAAATGAGAGAAATAAATAAAACATGGACAATATCTAACAGAGAATAAAATAAAACATGGACAATATCTAACATCGTTTCTCTATGATTACATTTTGTACATTAAGAATCTTTTGACAGGAACCTGTGGCTTAAAGAACTGCAGGAAGTTTTTCAGGTTAAAATAATGGCACGGCAACTTCACCAAATATATATACTTAAAGGTTAAGCTCCTTTCATGACCTGAGTAGCAAACGTATCAGAGCACTAGCCAATAATAAATATTAAAAAAAAAAAATAGATATAAAAAAAAAAATACACTTAAAACTGTTTTGTTAAATAAAGTGTTGTCGAATCATGTTCTTAGACTGACTAAGAACATGATTCGACAAGAATTTATTTAACGAAGCAGTATTAAGTGTGCTTTTTTTAGACAGGGATTATTCCTAATGCTCGGATACTTTTGCTGCCGACTGTAAGTAAACATCATAGTAAACCAATTGGAAGCCTACATTATTTCATTCTGTTTGCTAAATGCACAAAATTTGCAGAAATATTCTTTTGATAAATTGTTCACATCATAAAAAAAAAAAAAACGCATTTAGTGTAAGGTTAAACCTACTAAAAATGGTTTTAAACAATTTGTTTAAATGTCAATTAACCCTCGCTTTCCCAAGATCAAGACGTTACTGCAGAAAAATTGCTTTCAGGTGCCGCTTGACACGTTTGGCGAAAATCACCAGCACCGTGCCTTTTTGTATCGTTTAGAAGTTGCAACATTCCAATGGTTACGTTTGCTATCTCTGGCGAATTAGCACACTTTTTGAATGAGGTGGGCTTAACTAAATTTCAACTTCAAAATGGGGTAAAAATGACCCCATCTTGGGAAAGCGAGGGTTAAAGTAACTCTTCGTTTAGAGCATAACAGTTGACAACAACCTATAACAACACACCTCTCCCGACCAGTAGATGAAAAGTTCTGCTCTCTCCATTAACGGCATTGACTACAGATAGACCCCGGCCTAGACTACAGTCGGCAGCAAAATTATTCGAGCGCTAGCAATAATTCCTATCTAAGAAATGTACACTTAATGCTGCTTTGTAAAATAAATCCTTGTCGGGACATGCTCTTAGTCAGTCTAAGAACATGATTCGAGAAGGATTTATTTAACAAAGCAGTATTAACTCTACTTTTTTTTACATAGGAATTATTGCTAGTGCTCAAATAATTTTACTGCCGACTGTAGTAACTTATTTTTTCCCGAACATTACACCCCCACCAATCCACCAATTCATTCGTCATACCAGCATTCCGCTTCGATCAAAGAAGGTTTCCACGTTGAAGTTCCACATATAATATGGTGGAGTTTCCTCCGACAGAACTCTCATAAAGAATTACTAGGTTCCTTCTAGAACAGGGCTTTACAATCTGCAGCCCATCAAGAAAGATATTGCCACAAAATTCAGGATATTTATAATTTTTTTATCTCCTGTTAATACAGTAAAAATTAATAAATCATTTCTACACTAAATTTTAGTGAAAACAGTATGAGGGTTACGGTCAACGTCAAAAGAAAATATTAAGTGAAAGAAAAGAGAAATAAATATGTAACGTACAGTCGGTAACAAAAGTGTCCGAACACTAGCGAAAATGCCTATGTAAAAAAAGTACACTTCATTCGGTTTTGTTAAATAAATCCACGTCGATTCCTTGTCTTAGTCAGTCTAAGAACAGGATTCGACAAGGATTTATTTAACAAAACCGTATGAAGTGTACTTTTTTTACATAGGAATTTTTGCTAGTGTTCGGACACTTTTGTTACCGACTGTATTATTGCAAATCAAATACTATTCGATGGTTTTATTCCTCATTATTATTTTAATTCATTGTGCACAGTCATAGATTTAACTGTTCTATTATTAATTTATGAATAAAAAGTATACTAATATATTCTACTCGCAGTTCCTTGAGAATCGCGAGAACTTTGACATCTAACTGTATTAGATTGAAGTCAAAATTCAATGAATTCAAAGAGTGTTTTATCCATTCCATATATGTAAAAAAAAAACCACCTGCTTCCCTCAAAACAAAAGTTAATAACAAGAATTTTCCAGGATCACATTTCTAAAAAGTCACCGGCCTTTTCTTAATGACTACCTTTAAACAATCTAATCAAGTAGTATAGATAACATACAATTACAAATATAATATTATTAAGTTTTTTTTTTTTTTTTTTTTTTTTAAGTATAACAGGACTATTTCTTTCAGACAGCAATTTAACTTTGTCACCATTTATGATATTACACTTTGAATTTGCCAAGGTGTCTTTCAGTATCCAATTTTACCATTTAATTTCTTAAACTATAATCTTAAAATATTACGTCGAATAAGCCAAAATTTTTAGACTTTTTAAAAGCTACTGATAAATGAGAAATTCATCTTTGACTGTATGTAACAACCATTAGCCAATTTCGGTATGCAAGACTACCATAACTCATAAAATAGATGGCTTCTGATGGCATATTCAAAAGATATCGCCACAGCAAAAAATTTATAGAAATTTATATTTTTATTTATTTATTAATTTCTACTGGTAATAATAAAATTGTATAAATGTACTGTAGAATTCTCTTTAAAATAAGTAGCCATTTTTAGACCATATAGAACTTTAGATGGGGGAGGAACCAAAGAATACTATTTTTACTTTCTTCGATATGTAATTAATATAGACAAAGCATTGGATTCGTGGAAATTTTCGACCTCCATTTTTTGATGGATTGACACGTTTTGGGATGTCCTGAACACGAACTGATAATTTTTAGAAAATGTCTGTCTGCCTGTCTGTGTGTATCACGTTTTTTGTGTGCACTGTATCTCACGAACCAATGAATGAAATTTAACCAAACTTGGTATTGAGTTGCACCCATGAATAAACTGGTGCTGATTAGATTTGGGGATCAATCGCTCAACAGGTGGGGCCGAGATCGCATTTTTTCAACATTTTTAACATGGCAGTATAGGACAAAATTTCGTATAAATGTATATAATGAGAGCTATTTTTAACTTGTGATTAAAAAATTAATATGAATTATTGATAATAGTAGTAGTTAACTAGGAAAAACATTCTGTGCATGTGGGGGCATCGCTTTCCCCCCTGAGGGGGTATAAATTTTCAAGATGGGTATCTTTCGAAAGGTCTCGTCAATACCTTTAAAACGAATGGTTGAACTATAAATCTGTGATAATTTAAAACGAAGTTTTTTTTTTTTTTTACTTTTAACAAAAAAATATATGTAATATTGTAACTGTTTAATATTGTTTAGATAGAGTGAATTTGTATAGGAAAATATAGAAGAAAGTCTTGTGGCGGCCACAACATACTAGTTATTATTATTATGTATTTAAAAAATTACCAAATATTGAAAAGGGGTAATTAACCATAAAATTAAATAATTAAAAATCAGCAAATTTTATATTAAAAGCAATCTATTTCTAACAAAATTGTGTTTAGTGCTTGGGTGCAATTGAAATCTAACAGGTTGGTGCTTGTCTCAAGTATGGTAGGTTGACCTTAAAGATATAAATAAATTATAAGAGACATAATCTTTCTTAGACATCTTTTATTATTAATATTCCTAAAATATTTTTATATTTTAAGCGACATAAATTCAATCAAAAAAAAAAAAAAAAAAAAAAAAAAAATCACTTATATACTTTATCTTCAAAATAGGTATCTACATACATATTTAATATCGAAACATAAAATTTGTGATACTTTTAGGGTTACATGCAAACGGAACGCTTGCAACTTCGATGACGTCAATTTTGCAAATTTTTTGCAAATTCAGTCGGCAGTAAAAGTATCCGAGCATTAGCAGGAATTCCTATGTAAAAAAGTACACTTAATGCAGTTTTGTTAAATAAATCCTTGTCGAATCCTGTTCTTAGTCTAAGAACATGATTCGACAAGGATTTATTTAACAAAACAGTGTTAAGTGTGCTTTTTTTATATAGGAAATTTTGCTAGTGGTCGGATACTTTTGCTGCCGGCTGTAGTCATACATTTGGAACACTTGCAAACGGCTTTGCAACCGGAAGTGTTTCATTTGTATGTACCCCTTATAACATAATTATAGGAGTAGAGGATTGAAAGTAGTATCGTATGAAATGTATAATTAATGTGAGTTTGAGGGGTAAACAAATAATTATTCTCTTGTGATGTCATGCATGAAAGTATTTAAAAATACCTTTATCTTTATACACTTTTTCACTTTATACGCGTAATCTTTCGTATTAAAAATTCCTAAAAATAAAAGTTGTTAAATCTGGCAATTCCTTAAAATTAAATCATAGACACAGTAATTTGTATAGATGTAGCATCCCTGTATTCTCGACTACAGATTTTTCATTCTACAATCAGCAGAAGAATTGTTAGAGCTGAAGCACACATCCACAAGTTTGATCGCTAACTTTTATCATCAACTTATCATCAACTTCCTTATACTTCCTCATACAAAGTATAAGGAAGTATTGTAGAAGCTCACAGAGAAGCGCACTAAAATCCCAAAACCATTAATGTTAGCAATCTCTGAAGCTCTCCAGAAACTAGAAGAATCGTTCCTGAAGCTAGAAGGAAGTATACAACATTCAGAAGCAAAAGCACAAACGCTGGAAGCAATCATCAAAGGTAACGGTATGAACACTCAAGAATCAAGCAACCAAAGATCTACCACAACAAACAAGACTGCACCGATAAATTACGCAGCGGCTATCCAGGAAGCAACAGCCTCAATAATAGTCAAGGCTACAGATAATAGAAACGCGATGGAAATTGCAAAACAAGTAGAACAAGTTAACATCACAGAAGAAAAGATCAAGGACATCCAGAGGGTACGGAATGGGATAAAAATAGTATGCCATAGTGCAAGAGAGGCTGAAGAAATAAAATTCGATCTTAGAGCATCAACTGAAATAACAAGCAACGCCAGCATAGAAACAGCTGGCCTAAGAAAAAAGAAGCTTATCATTAAGGATATACCGGAAAGGGTAGACTCACGTACAGTAAAATATAAGATACTGCAGATGCTCAAATCTGAAAACAGACGACTCGGCAGTGCAGCTCATCGACCAATTACAAAAGAAGGACCTGAAGCTCCAGAATCTAACAGTCCAGCTTCCAATTCCACTGGCAGAGGCTCTCCTAGAAAAAAAAACAATATGCTTAGGATTAAAGCATTACCAAATTAAATCCAAAGTAATAGTCACTAGGTGTTACAACTGCCAGGGCTATGACCACAAGGCACAATCGTACCGGTGGGATACCCGCTGTGCACGGTGCGACGGGAGGCATAGAACGGCAGATTGTTCACCTGACAGGACTGACTGCTTCCGCTGCTCGCTTTATAACAATGAGAATGCATACAGAAACAAACCAAAGCTAGCCACAGACCACACGGCATATTCTGGTCATTGCTACGTATACAGACAAATACTGGCAAAGCGGAAGAAGGTGGCAAGTCGGAGCTAACACCTGCTTATGATGCCATCACAGGGAGACATCGATTTCTTACTCAACAGAAGGTGGAAGACCGCTGATTAATTATGACCAGCTAAAGAAGGAAGAAGACGGGTATCAGCGGGTAACAAGCAGACAAAATTTTACAAGAAGAAACCAGCCAGTGAGAACAAATCAAGGCCGTCCAAGGCGAAATTATGCAAGAAGAAACTATGAACGGTGAAAATGTAATACACAAACACAACACACAGCCACAACAGGCCAGTAACAACACGAAGGGACCATGCGCTATCAATATAATTCAAATAAACCTTCATTCTAGCAAAGACGTTAGAAGAGACTTATTTGGCTACCTCGCACAGCAAAAAATCAACATAGCTTTAATTCAGGACTTCCACGAAAATAAACACACTGGGAAAATCTCGGGCTGGCAAGCATTCAGGATGCCAAATAATAGGGCGGCTATCATAACTAAGTTGGAACGAATCCACTTGAGATTGTCAATCTAGAACACACAGTAGCGATATTAATCGAGAACACAAAGGAAAAAATCACTATAATAAACACTTATGCCCCCCCTCCCCCAAGCACAAAATTCCAATCGGTTCTCCAGGAAATAGATCACATTATACAAAAAACTCAGGGAAATATCCTTCTGGCAGGGGATTTTAACGCTCACTCCATCCAGTGGGGATACGATGAGGTGGACACTAGGGGCAGACAGTTGACGGACTTCCTGGCCCAGCACTCTCTACTGGTTAGAAACGAACCAGGAGCCCCACCTATATTAAAACGATCAGGAGCAGGGGTTGGCCAGATCTAACGATCACAACGGCCAGCCTCCTAAACAACATTAAGGACTGGGAAGTAAGTGACGATCACTCTGGAAGTGATCACAAATTCATTAAGTATACGCTTGACTACAGTAATCACAGTTACCACAGACATAGACTAGAGACAAAGCATGGCAAACATTCGAAATTTGAGAAAAATGTTAGAAAACTCAGCAAACGCTTTGTCGGTCCAATAACATCAGCACAGGATACGAATACACTAGACATAATTACGGCAGAACTTCTCAGTGTACTTAAAACACTGGCCTTCGCCTGTTACAAATTACGAAAAACCCCGGATCAAAAAGAACCCATTTGGTGGACCGACAAAATCAAAATTGCTAGGAATAAAGTAAGAGCCGTAGGTATCAATTCCAGCCAGACCCTGACTTGAAACAACAACAACATATACTATACAAAAGAGAATGAGCCGTATATAAGAAATTGATAAATAAGGAAAGATCTAAGGCATGGATAGCTTTCTGTGAAAGCGCCAAAGATACCTACGGCCCCCAATATAAGATTGCCTGAGGCAAAATGTCAACCCCTGCGAAGCTCTGTAATGTTCTGGATGATAACGACCTTGTAACTATAGACAGCACCTTAAATAGATTCTTGGACTCGCTTTATCAAACATACCACACAAACTAAATCTGTCACCTCCCTGCTTTGCAGAAAATAGCCCTAAAAAAGTAACTTCACAAGAACTATACAGGATAATTAAAAATATCAAACATAATAAAGCTCCTGGCCATGACTACATCGATTATAATTTAATAAAAATAATAAACCATACTAGCCAAAACCTACTCCTGGCCCTATTTAATAAATGTCTGCAGCTAAAACACTTTCCGAAGCCATTCAAAAAGGGTACAGTGGTTCTGTTCCATAAGGAAGGCAAGGATCCAAAAGACCCCAAAACTATAGGCCAATATGCCTCCTTCCAGCTATCAGCAAAATTTTGGAAAGAATAATACACGGCAGGATGAATCACTACTTCGCAATCTCTAAATATTGGAACCCTAATCAATTCGGATTCAAGCAAGGCACCTCAACAGAAAATGCGCTAAAAAAATTATTAGACAATATTCAGCAAGACAAACTAGACAAAAAACAGACACTTTTAATATCAATAGACATAAAAGGTGCCTTTGACAATATCAGGTGGCCAACACTTTTCTTTTAGGAAACCTCCAACTCTCCGACATACCTAGTCAACTGGATAGTTAGCTTTCTGGAGGACATGTATGTCAAGCTGGAGGAAAATGGAATAAGCAAGATCAAACAAATCTTTGGTGGCTGTCCCCAGGGGAGCTGCCTAGGACCGCTCCTTTGGCTACTAATAGCGGAGACAGCACTTAACCGTAGCTGGGGGAACAACGTTAGGATCCAAGCCTTTGCAGACGATTTCATATTAACTATAAGCGCGAAAGACACAAATACTTTAATTAACATAGCATTAGTTGAATTTGGCAATTGGGCAAACAGGAACAATCTATCTATTAATTGGAGCAAAACAGAACTGCTGTACCTTAAGACCTCACGCAGGAAACCTCCCATTTGCAAATTCATATAAACTTGAAGGAATATGCTACAACAACATAGAATTAGAGACTAAAGAAACCATGAAGTATCTGGGAGTGGTCCTTCACAAAAATCTGAAATGGCAGCCCCATGTAGAACACCGGGTGAAAAAAATCTATAAATCCTTCAGCTTGTTCGGGCGCATTGTCTCAAGGGGATGGGGAATAAAACCTAACATGATTAAAACATGGTACAAGACAGTGGTGGAAAAGACACTGACTTATGCAGCCCCAATCTGGGATAATAAAATAACACAGCAAAGTAAAGACAAATTACTTAGCTGCCAGAGACACTTCGCACTGGCCATCGTGAGGGCTTATAGAACAGCCCCGACCTCGGCACTTTTGGTACTCTCTGGCCTGATTCCAGTACATCTGCAACTAAAATATAAAGCTGTGTATGGTACAATTACAAGACTACACAGGAACTACCAGCTTCAAGAACACGTATTCAACCACACAGACTTTACAAAAAAGCAGAATATTTGGTGGAAACACCCTGCTGACACCCCAGAGCCATTTATAGGGTCTTCTGCTGATAACACTCTTATCTACACAGATGGGTCAAAACTGGAATTGGAATCAGGTGCTACAGGATCGGCTTTTGTAGCTTTCAAAAACTCCCAAAAATTCACGAATGGTCAGTGCCACTAAGAAAGTGTAACAGTGTCTTCCAGGCCGAACTACTGTCAATCCTCAAGGCAGCAGAATGGGTATCACATACAGTATCCACTTGGACTTTATGTCGGCCATCCAAACAATATCCAAACCATTCTACACCGATAAAATGATTCATAAAATTTCCAATGAAATAGTTCGATCTGATAACAGCTTCAAAATTGAATGGGTTAAGGCCCACGTAGGCATACTATGGAATGAAGAGGCCGATAAATTAGCAAAACTGGCAGCCGAAAATGCAAACAATAAAGAACAATACTACTTAGAAAAACCAATCTCATACTTAAAGAAAAATCTCAAAAAGCTTACTCTGGACCAATGGCAGTTCGAGTGAGACTACTTGGACACGGGCAGGCTAACTCACAGATACTACCCAACAGTAGACACAAAGACCCTAGTTAGCTGCAAGCTTCTATCACAAATATACACGGGCCATGGGGCATTTCCGGCCTATCTTCATCGATTTAAGAGGAAGAAGAGCCCGGACTGCGCCTGTGGCGAGCTAGGAACATCCTTACATTACTTACTAGCCTGTCCGCTAACGGAAAACCTCCATCTGGCCCAAATCACACAGGCCAATGAACAACTCTGGTATAAACAACTAGCCAACAACAAACACGTACAGGACAAGGCAAAACACATAGTCAGATGGATCACAAACAACATAGACGACATTTCACAGTAACAAAAGCCAACAACCCTCGAGCAGCAGGAACCAGCCAAGTATTGTTAAAACCCGAAGAAGAAGACCTGGCCGATTTTTATTTACTAGATCAAGGGACTTTTTGTTTATTTTTGGTCATGATCATGGTCCATGAAGTTAAAGCGGCGGGTACCTATACAATCTAAGCCTCGGTAAAAATAAAAATGTAAAAACAGAAAATCTTGAAATAAAAAGTTACATATTTAAAAAATGTAAAGGGTTCTTGGCTTATAAGTCCGTAAGTTCGCGCCACGCCTATGATAGTGCATGAATGTATTTTTTATTATTATTCTTTATTTATTATTATTTCCATTAATGTATGAATGGCGTGGTCAAAAAGCAACCATGTTGACTTCTACCTCAGCAGAATAGTTCTTTTATAAAATGTAGGATGGCTAACAAGTTCCTCGACGCAGTCAGCGATCAGAAAGCAACCATAATGACAATTTCTTCAGCAGGTTTATTCTCAAAACTTTCAGGTCCGATGGAACTAACTATTGTTAGTCCATAATTAGTGATTCCATCACAAAGAATAATTCCTAGCTAACCTATTCTTTTTGGTACTCATCTAGTTCTAATCACAATCAATACCTTCTTTTAATGTTACAGGTTTGAATGCGTGTCAAAAAGCAACTATAATGTTAATTACCGTTACCAGACTTGTACAATATTATCCAGAGTGCAGGACATAACAGGTAGCACAGCACACAATTCCCGGCAACTTAGTCTTTTTGATACTCATCTAGTTTTGACACGCACTTCTATTCTCAATTGTAGTGGTAATACTGTCCTTGAACTATTTCCTGTCACTTTTCTTTTTGGTACTCACCAAGTTTTGACCCGCACCAATTTTAATTTACTTGCTTAATTCTAATTAATAAATTAATTGCTTACTTTCCTTTACTTAATCTTAACGAACTTAGTTAAAAAACTTACCAGAATAAGTACACATGATCTAAAAAATTCAGTAAACAACAAAATTGTGCTCTCTTGTCGTTGCTATAGCAATTCGGACAGTACAACTAGAACCCACTGATTCAAAAAGCTACCATCCACTCAATTTCCCCTTACTTAGACTACAGAACTTAGTAAGCCTCAATTCTTATTTTCTAACAATAATCTACCAACAATCTTCAAATATTAAATAACTAATTTTTTTTAAATTTACTTACTTACTATTTATTTATTATTATTATTTTTTATTATTAATTAATTTTATTTAATTATAATTATATATATATTACTTTATTTAATTTTTTATTTAATTTATTTATTTTTTTCTTGAGGGTGTGCTGGTGTCTGGTCCTCGTTAATCTGTGCTGCACCGTCAAGTGCACGATGGGGTCGTTTAGCAGTCATCGGGCTAGCAACGCGGGGTACCATCCCCCCGTGGTGGATCAAAATTGTGATAGTCCCTCTTTCTCCTCTCCATTCAGCCTCCCTTGCCACTTCAAAAACTTCTAAATTTCCGCTATGCGCCCAAAAAAACTATCATCCCCCAGTGGCTTCACGCATTCAAAATATCTTTCTTTTTTTTTTTAAATAATCTCATTGTTCCTAACTCGTTCAGCTTCTCTTTCTTAAATCTTAAGTGTTGTCCCCTTCCCCTTTTCAAATGACCGCCACTTTTGGTTTTAATTATTGTGTGCACTACTACCTTTAGCGGCTCCCCCAGTGGCTTTTTTCTCCCCTCCTTTCCTGCTTAAATTCAAAATTGTTTTAATTTTTGTTGAATTCCGGTTATTTCGACTCTCAGCTAGTAAGTGCACTTATTCCAAATTCCATAACATCCAGGAGCGTGTCTGTACATTTCCACCATGGCTATCTTGGAGGATGTGGTGTACAAATCGAGCTATGTGTCCAAAGCAGAAGTCGATACCCTGCAATTCCTGAGCTTTGGCGTTCTAGTTACATTGCTGTCCAGCAGCTTCCATGCGGTGATCTGGCAATTTATTCGCTCCGGCTGACAGCATCCAACCCGTTAAGCTAGGCCGAGCCCAGGCAGGCAAGGGCCGTTCAAAGGATTCAAAGGAAGTATTGTAATCCCGATTTGCGAAATGGATGTTATATCTCACATATCTCAAAAACGAATCATCGTAGAATGTTTCAAATTTATTTGTGTGACTTTCATGATGTCTAGTTGTACGTAGAGCATTGCAAATTGGTATATAGGTTTGTTATAACATCTAGTTGTGCACCTCGCTTTTTGGTCTTTCTGTGACTTTCTGTTTTGGAGATCTTTACGAAAATTATATTCATAATGACCAAATATACAAAGGTTTATGCCATTATATATGACCTACCATCATACAGATTTCAAAACAAGCTAATGATAGAGCTCGTAATGATATTATTATGAAAGTTGTCAACATTTTTGGGTGTAGAAAGTAATTTGTAAAGACACAAGCAAGTTCTAGTCGATGAATGCATTTTATTTCATGAATATTCAACCCGTAAAGATATTTTTATGAAAATTGTTGACATTTTTGCGCATAGAAAGCAATTCTTAAAGACATAAACAGGTTCTAGCCGACGAATGCACTTTAATGAATACTCAGCACGTAATGATAATGTTATGAAAGCTGCCAACATTTTTGAGTGTAGAAAGTAATTTTTAATATGTAAGCAGATTCTAGTCGATGAATGCAATTTATTTTATTAAAGAATTTTTGAAAAATTTAGTTCAGCACTATAAACCAATGAACCTTTTCAGAAAATTCCAGATTTCTGTTCTTATTGAAGTTAGAGCTTTCAAGCTTTGGCAACACTAAACTACAAATTTTCGACAAACTCTGTCGCCGCTTCCCCAAATTTGATGCAAAATCGCTAAATTTGATGCCAAGACCAAAATCAGCATTGGCTACAAACTTGACGACTTGGCGAGATTAGCGATCTAATTTGGGGGCAAATATTGTTTCAGGACAACCAGAATTAGTAAATCCTTTCTCAATTTTAACTGAATTAATAGTTTTGGTAAAATGTACCGTTTTTCCTAATTTTCGGGAAAGAGAATCAAAGTAGGCCATCTATACTCGAATGATTTTTATTAAACTCTAAGTTATGAATTTGCCGATGAGAGATTCTGTAATAAGCTATTCCTGAAAAAACTAGTATATTTGTTTGGCGGTATATATAATCCTATTATCATGACTTTTGTTGTTATAGTAGTAGTTTTCCTTTTTTTTTTCCGTGGTTGAAACCTAGCTGTTTATTCACAACTGTAATAGGCAACAGACAGCCATTAGAGTGGTAGAAATTAGAAATGCTTATTGAGTGAATATGTGATAGATCGAGAATGCTATTGCACATATCTGTAATATAAAAAAAAGATTTTATTTATAAATGTTCTTTTTTTTGTGTAATAAATTTATATTATTTTACTTACAAATTATTTTAAATTAGCAAAAGTACCAAAAATCAACTTCCCCAAACATATCCCAAATTCCTCCAATTCAACGGTTTCGTGTTAAAAAAAAAAAAAAAAACACTCAATTTATATTAATAAAATATAATTATTATCATTATTACTTTCTTCTATATTCAATAGAAGAAAGTATTAGATTCGTAAAAATTTTCGCCCTCGGGTTTTTGATGGATTGACACGTTTTGAGAGCTGTAGAACACGATTTGACCATTTTTAAAAAAACGTTTGTCTGTCTGTGTGTGTGTGTGAGAGACAAAATTTTGTGGCAACTGTATCTCAGGAACTACCACACAGAATTTTATACAAATTGGTATGCTGTTGCACCTTGACATAAATTAGTGTCTATGCACTTTTGGTAAAAATTGTCTTACAGGTTGCGTTGCCATCCCGCTTTTTCTAAATTTGTAACATGGTGATATAGGACAAAATTTTGTATAAATGTGCATAAAGAGAATTATTTTTTAGTAATCATTATGAAATTTACAAGAATTATTTGTAATAGAGATAGTCAACTGGGAAAAATTTTTTGTATATGTAAAAGCCTCGCCACCCCTCTCCCCTCGAGGGGAGTAAATTTTCAAGATGGGTATCTTTCGAAAGGTCTCGTCAATACCTTTAAAACGAATGGTTGAACTATAAATCTGTGATAATTTAAAACAAAGTTATCGATTTTTTTTACTTTTAACAAAAAAAAAAAAAAAAAAAAAAAAACTGAAAAAAAAAAAAAAATTTTTTTAAACGAAATTTAACCAAACTTGGTATTTAGTTGGCCCTTGACATAAACTGGTGCTGATTAGATTTGGGGATCAATCGATCAACAGGTGGCGCTGTGATCGTATTTTTTCTAAATTTTTAACATTGCAGTATAGGACAAAATTTCGTATAAATGTACATATTGAGAGTTATTCTTAACCAGTGATTGTAAAATTAATATGAATTATTGATAATAGTAGTAGTTAATTAGGAAAAAAATTTTGTGCATGTGGGGGCATCGCTTCCCCCCCCCCTCCCATGGGGGTAAATTTTCAAGATGGGTATCTTTCGAAAGGTCTCGTCAATACCTTTAAAACGAATGGTTGAACTATAAATATGTGATAATTTAAAACAAAGTTATCGATTTTTTTTTCAAGTATTATTACTGAGTGAAGTTGTATAGGAAAATATAGAAGAAAGTCTTGTTGTGGCCACAACATACTAGTTTTTTAAAGGTAACAAATATTTTATAAATTTAAGCTCGCATTTTCCACTCAAATGAAGGTCTCAAGTGAGAGTGGGGAATTCTTAAGTTGTTAGTTTGCTTGTTTTCCGTGTCGGCACCATATATGGCTGGAATGACCCCTGCAATACTATAATAAGAAAAGAGAAACACAGCAAGTCTGTAATGTCAATTGGATGGAACCTCACTTGCCACAATACAGGGAAAGAGGGAGAAGATGAAACTACTGATTTTTCCAAAGAGTCTGCTTCTAAGGATATAAAGTTTTTCTTTTCTTTCCTTCCTGTAAAACCAGCTCAGCATGAAGACTCAACATCTTTACCATCTGACAGTAAGGTTTACTAAACTCAAAGATGGTCAAGTTTTAAAGTGAAATTGAATTTCGTGCAATTCTAAGACCAAAAAATTATATTGCAGTATTTATATGCCATATTATATACAGTGTTTTGTCAAGGTTTCGATCGATATAGACACAATACACAAACTCTGGGTGAGCATAAAAAATCCAACTCCCACCTTGACTCATGTCAGTGAAAAGTTTTATGGCGCATAGCCAAAAGAAAATGATTGATGCTATGCTTTTTGAGAAACCGTTAAGCAAGAGGAAGACAGAGATAGCCGAGAGAAGAAAAGTTTTGCATGACGTTATTGATGTGATCAAATTGATTGGCAAACAGGGACTTACTTTTAGGGGCAGCAAGAAAGAAAGAGTTCATTACCTAGATGGCCCATCTATCAAACATGGAAGTTTTTTGGAAAATTTCTCCTTACTCTCCAATTAGAATGACTGTCTTGGAAACCATGTTAAAAGTGTGGTTGAAACTACTAAAGTTGCTTTGGAAAGAAGAAAGTTTTCGTCCTTGTAGAATAAGAGAAGTAAAGCTGGCAGAGGTAATCAATTTTCGTTTTTAAGTAAAGTAACAGTAACTAAAATAATGAACATCCTTAAGGAAGTAATAATAGATGAATTTGTACTTTAAATCAAGCAAGGTTATGATGGATATAACGATGGACGTATCTGGATATGATCAACGTGCAATTGTTTTGGGGTATGTGTTTGAGAGAGAAGTGAAAGAGAAATTATTAGGACTGAAGATTATGCAATCGACTACAGCTGGCAGTCTTCTTCAAACAAGTCTTCTCTATGTTATAAATCAAAGAACAGAAGATTGAAAACGGCATTGCCAACTCATTTGATGGAGCATCAAATACGAGTGGATAGTACAATGGCGTTTCAGCAAAACTCAAGGGTCTGGAATCTGGTGCCTAACCACGTACACATTTGGTGCTTTGCACATGTTTTAAATCTTATGATGTTCGATGTGCACCAATGTTTGCCCTAAACAATATTACTTTTCAGGCTGTTGTAAGAAACTCAAGTATTTATTAAAAAAATATTTAAAAGGTTAACTGCATATCTGGTCCAAAATTCAAAGATTCGCTTAATTGTGATCAGAGCTACTAGGTGGAGCGCGAGAAGTGGTGCTGATACGAAGATCTACGGAGCTTCACACCCAGAGCCACCAAAAGGAGTTTTTATTGACCTAGTTGTAATCTTGAGTGTCTTAAGTAATTACAACGTATTCATTTCAAAGACAAGAAATCAAGCTAATGTTCTTTTGTCAAAGTTTCTCTCTTTTAAAACAATTTTAGTTTCTATGATTTTTTTTTTTTTTTTCGAATCTTTAGTTCAACAACACCTTTATCAAACTATTTACAAACAAAAAACTTGGACTTTGCACAAAGCTTGGTCATTTATTACCATCACCCAGAAGCCTCTAAAAGAAAACAGAAACGAGTTTCAAAAACTGCAAGAATGTTTGTTTCGTACATTGAATGCAGCCATTGAAGAGAAAATTACGACAGACACCTCACCCTAGATGCAGAAAGCCTATCCAGTTATCGGAGTTTCCTCGGAAAAGAACTATACGAGTAAAAATAACGGTGATTTATCAGAGGATGCCTTCATTAAGTCAAGTGAAGAGGACAAGTTTAAAGTCAATTATATTATTGTAGACATTTTGTAGCAACATGGATAAAACAAATCAGAGCATAAAGATGAACATTATGTTTTCTGATCAAAAGGACTTGTACTTAGACCTTGCATGTTTCGAACCACGCAGATTTTCCCAGCACAAGAACGATGGAATAAAGACTACACTTGATAAAGTTTGCTCGTTGATTGGAGATATTAACAGAGCAAAACTCAAAGAGAAGTTAATCTCGCTAGTTGATATTTTGATCCAGATAAACACTAAAATATCTAAATGCTATGAAATGCAACTAGTATCAGATAAAATGGAAGAGTTTTACATTTACGAGTCTAAAGATGAGGAAAGGAGCGCTGGTAAACAGGAAGAAGAATGGAAAATC
This sequence comes from Salticus scenicus, assembly GCA_963930645.1. Lineage (NCBI taxonomy): Eukaryota > Metazoa > Arthropoda > Arachnida > Araneae > Salticidae > Salticus > Salticus scenicus. The sequence goes on from CAWVNO010001064.1 coordinate 1,891,217, forward strand.
TGTATTAAGTATGTGTATAATGATATAGTTGACTACAACATATGTATTTGGTTTTATGCACGGAATATTATAATAAACACTTTTTAGCTATACTATCCCCTTGACTAAAGTCAGCTGTGAAAGGTCCTTTCCTACCCGCAAGTTTATTAAAACCAGACTATGATTGACATTATCTCAGGTCCTTCTTATGATGCAGGTTGAAAAGGAAAAGCTTGCAGCAATCGATAATGATTTAATAATGAGCAAACTTTGTCACCAAGCTCTGAAATGAAGAAACTCTTAGTATTTTGAGGCTTGAGTATGAGTCATATTGCAATAGATAGTAATGTGTATGTAATTGCAATATTACAAAAATAAATAAATGAAAGTCATGCATTGTTATCACATATTTTGTATTTTATATCATTTCCACTATTTCATGTGAAAATAAAAAACAATGAAGTATAAATTATGAAAAAGAATAAAATTTTTGCATACAGCTAATGTTAAAATCTAAAAGTTTTAAAAAGTAGTTTAAAAAAAGCCAATTAAAATTTAATAACTAAAAATACGTCATTATGTGTCTCCCCTGTTAAACAGTGTGTGTACAAAATTTGGAACCGATAGCTCAAAGCATAAAGAATTGCGAACAAAAAAACACGCAACTTTAGCAGATTATTATGTAAGAAATTACTATTTATCTAGAAAACATCTGAACTACCCCTTTCCATTATATACAACTAACTAATGAACGACTTGCGCCCTCCAAAAATCCAAGGTATGCACCTTTTCAAAAGACCCAGTCCGCCCCTGCACATGAGTTCAAATAAAACATTATCTGTGTTTTAAGAAGTTTCGATTTTTAAAGAAGGGGAGGGAAAAATCAATTTTTGGTGGGAAATTTTGCAAATTCCAGATTTTTGAGTAGAACTCTACCAAAAATGGAACAAAGACGTTGAAAGCAGACATGCGCCTTCTTCAGGATATTTCTAAAACACGTTTTTGATTTTTTTTGTGATCTGCCTTTTTTTTTTTTGGTGGGGGGAAGTATATATTATGAAGGGCAAGTTCGAGACAGATTTAGCGCTAAAAGAAAAGATCTTGAATTTGCTACTTTTAAGCACTAAATTTGTCCTGGGAAATTTATGAGCAGCATTCACAAAGTTTGGTGCTTGAATTGTTTATATGTATCAAGCACCTAAAGTAACGGGATTTATCAAATACTGTTACTTTATAAATAAAGCTACTTTATTTATAAATTTATCCCCTGGGGGGACAGGAGGCAAAATATTATTGTAAGCATAACTTGTCACCAAATTACTTCACGGTGAAGAAATTGCACAAGAGGAGACTAGACGTGAGTATAAATAAAACGTTATGTAGGATTTTGGAATTCTTGATTCTTAAAAAAGAGAGGGGGGAAAATTTCAGATTTTTGAGTATAGCTCTTAAAAAAATGTTACAAAGGCATTGAAAATAGCCAGTGACTTTTTTAGGATATTTCCTAAAACACTTTTTTTTTTTTAAGGGGGGGGGGGGGGAAGGAAGTTGCAAATTTGATATTCCTCTTTTAGCGCTAAATTTGTCTCGGTGACTTTGCCAACGAATGTTATGTGAGAAATGCCTAGTTGGTAATCAGCCAGGGTAGATCAATGGTTTGAGCATCCGCATGTAAAGCAGAAGGCCCGGTTTTGATTCCCGGCTCTGGTATTTTTCACATAGTTGGTATAAAAAATCAGCCTTCCACTCTAAAATTTTTTGAAATGAACTTTCATGGTTGATGAATAAATTTCTCAATTAAGTTTTGTTAATTTGTGATGAAATGCTAATATATATAAATAGGTTCTGGAAAATAAATAATGTTGTCAATTAGACACTTCTTTATTTCAGCAATTGTTGATTAAAAAATAATTAAAAAAACAAAACAAATTTTAGCAAATAGTTGTCTTAATAAGTGCTGAAATATTTTTGAATTTTTGCAACAGCATACAAAAAACATTGTGTTTTATTTATTCATCCAACACAAAAAAGCACAATTTTCATTAGCTGGCTATGGAAAAATAACATTGTTAGAGGACTATCTCAAATAAATTTGAGTTGAAAAAGGGACTCTCCACAGAAATCAGATAACTCTGAAGTATCTTAAAAAGTTAGTGATAAAATTAATTGGTTAATTCACAAAAAAAAATAAAATAAAATAAAAAACATGGTGAATAAGTAAAAGATTCAACTAGACTCTGGTGAGTAACAAAAAATTTCAATTTATAGGTCTTGCGGAATTACTGAGTGTGGGGTCCTTTCTACAGTCCCAGCCTGTATTAAAAAGAGTTTCAGGAGAAAAAAAAAAAAACACTGGAAAACTGCAAATGGTTAAGCCATCAAGCACAACATCTGCTCCAACCCGATACTACTTAAAACAATACAGTATGGTGTACTTTTATTTTTTAAATAATTAGTACATTCAGGGTTTAACCTGGCAAAAAAAAAAAAAAAAAGAAAAAATTCTTCAGCATATAAAATATAAATTAAAAGTGGTCCTAATTAGGAAGCTCTTAAACAGATGAAGAGTCATGTCATTAACCTATGATTATGGCCATGGAGGTGTTTGGCAGAAAGTTCTTAGGAAAAACATAAGTGGTCTGTGTGGTATTATCTCCATAATTAATTCTTTAGCATTTTAGCACAAGCAGTATTTCAGCTTTTTCAAAAATTAATTCTTTGGATAATTTTCATTGCGCTGAAAAGAAAAAAAAAAAAAATAAATAAAAATTCGACCCCTGATACCATTTTTGCTGATTGTTATGCAAAATGACCTGCTGAATTCAAATATGACTCCCATTTTGACCAGTCACTCAACGCTTTTTCAAGACACACACCCCAAATAATAAAAATTATACAGTGAAAATTTTTTCAAAATGTTGGTGAGTGGAGTAAAGTCTCAAAGCCCTCGCAAGAAAGTCTGACTGATTCACTGTCAGACGTTTGCTTTCAATAACTCTCACTTTAAATGTTTTGGCCAGTAAAACATGAACAGTAAAATATCCTATATTTTTTATAAAATTACTAATAATTACCAACTCAATCAAATAAAATGTATCATTTCAGAAAATTATTGAGTGGAAGGTTGATTTTTTATACCAACTATGTGAAAAATACCAGAGCTGGGAATCAAACCCGGGCCTTCTGCTTTACACGCGGATGCTCAAACCATCGAGGTACCCTGGCTGATTACCAGCTAGGCATTTCTCACATAACATTCCTTGGCAAAGTCACCGAGTCTGTAAACACAGCTGTATCAAGTGACATTAATATTCATGGCACAACTCCAATAGACCACGAAATTTTAATTTAATTTAGAAATATATTCATCAACCATGAAAGTTCATTTCAGAAAATTATGGAGTGGAAGGCTCATTTTTTATACCAACTATGTGAAAAATACCAGAGCTGGGAATCGAACCCGGGCCTCCAAATTAAAACGTATCATTTTATTTGTATCAAACGCAATCATCACTCACATTATTTTGCTTTCCATTCATTTATGTCAGCGATATTTTGTCCCCAACCCCACTAATTTGTCCACAACAAAAGCTTTATTTATTCAAAATCAATAGGGTTCGTACTAGGGTGACTTACAATATACGTACCAAATTTCAGCTCATTCGAACAAAGCATTTAGACGCTAGCGTGTTCACTCATACACACATACATACATCATCGTAAAAATAGTGAAAACGGACTCAGGGGACCTCAAAACGTATAGAAACATCAAAATCTCAAATTCAGATTTTTGACATGATTACAATACTTTCCTCACTATAGTGTTCGGAAAGTAAAAACTATTTATTGAACAGTTCTTAAGAACTGAAGATAAATCTTTAGGTTTTTCTTTCTCCTAATTAAAACAAATGTATTTAAATATGTCATTAGAGTTAAAACTCATTAAAAGTTAACAATACAGGGTTTACACTAGAAAAAAAAAATATATATATATCGAGTGGGATTCTCCCTCTCTAACAAAAAATTTGAATACAATTATTTTTTTCATGACCCACTCAATGTTCCAGTAATTGACACTGCCAGTTTTTAATTTTTTCAGTCCTATGTTCCAGTGTTTGACACTGCTAGTGATTCATTTTACCAGTTATTAGCACCCTATGCTCCAGTGTTTGACATAAAATTTTAAAATTCTTGTTGTTGTCGTGTATGACAAATCTTGTTGTTGTCGTGTATGACAAAGTGCAGAAGTGATAAAAATAGAAGGAAAAAAAATAATAATAAAAAAAAAAGGAGATAAAAAAAATTAAGATGAAAATTCTTAAATGTAAAATATATTATTTCATTATTTTTCTTATTTATTAATTATTTTGGGATAGATGCCAATTACTGGAGCACCTAGACTATTTCTTTTATGAAGAAATTCTAGAGAAGTTAAAAAAAGATCTACACAGGCTACAAAGCAAGTAATATGTAACCCAACTGAACTAAAAAAAAAATTGATGAAATACTCAAACAGCAATGTGAAAAAATATTGGGGGAAATGCCTTTATGATATATTTTTTAGTGGGATTTTTCAAAATATTGCGAGATTCTCGCAATCCCACTCTCTAATGCGAACCCTGAGACGGCCATTTTACCTCCTAATGGTTGTCTTTCCCCAAGTGAATACATACACATGGATAATTTAGCAAATAAAATTTCTGAATAATTTATGTACTAAAAGGTAGGCTGACAAGATCAGAGTACCTTTATTACCTTACTATTAAGTAAGTTCTTAGTTCATCAGTTTCAAAATTTATTTTCAAGTTCATTTTGAGTACTCAAAGTCTCAAAAGAGACAGAAGTGCACTACCTGGAATAAAGCCTTCACACTTAGTAGTTGTTTGTTGATAAAATAAACACTTCATATATCCTCTTAACAAATATTTACAATTAAGAAGTATATTGAAATAGTTACAGGTTGTTTACACTTTTTTTTTTCTTCTTTTATCAAGAAATTCTAGCGAAGTTAAATATAACTACACGCTTCAAAGCAATTCATATATTACCCCAACTAAACTCAAAAATGGATGAAATACTCAATGAACAATGTGAAAAAATTGTGTGTGTGTGTGGGGGGGGGGGGGGGAATCCCCCTTATGATGCATTTTTGAGTGAGAGTTTTTTGAAAATATGAGATTCTCACAATCCCATCCTCTAATGCGAACCCTGCAATATAATAGATTAACAATACAATAGGTAGAAAGTTTATAATTCATGTAAACTGCATGGTTTTGCTTGCTTGTCATCTTAATTTGTAGCCTTTATTACTGTTTAATGGTAGCATCTAAATTTCTTCACCTATCAAAAGTCAATTGTAAGATCCCATAGCAGAATGCTTTTGCATGTCCGGCAACGCATTTTCAGATGATTAAAAGTTTTCTGTTGGACATTAGAGATGGAATAAGCAGTTACATTTCAGTAATAGGTTCCTTCGTTTCATATTGCCTTTGGTAACATATTCCAATATCCTATTATTTTTGTAACCTATTACTGCTTAATTAAAATAAGAATTCGAGACATGCAATATAATGGGTGATCCAAAAATTACAGTATAAATTAAAAATTTATTATTCGTAAAGTATTGACAGTAGGTAGAAATTTTTTACAAGTCCAATACTTTTCTTCTACTGAATACAAAAGAAAGTAAAAAAAATATACCGGGTGATTCAAAATAGATGTTACAGCGATTATCTCGTAAACTAAGAAAGATAGAAACATACTTCCAATTACAAAATTAATGCAGATTAAGAGTAGATTTCAGATATGGCATTTTTTTGTACAAGTGTATACATATTAAATACAAAATTTAATTTTTATACGGCCCCTCCTATAATATGACTTATATTTAGAAAAATATTCTCCTCGCTCTAACAATCAAAATAAAAAAAAAAATCATCTCTCTAAGTCAAAATCTCGCTGAGTTATTGTAATTTCAAAATTCTAGCATTTTGCGCCAAATCTTAAGGGGTTGTATCAAAAGTGAGAAATTGTAATTACTATATAGCTTTTGTAATAAGGCACACGTTGATCAGCGTTTGGATGCGGGGGGGGGGGGGGGGGGAAGAAAAATCATTCAGGGAAAGACGGCTATTTTAACCTGTAATGTCTCTGTGAATACACAAGAGAATACTCATTGATAATTTAACAGATAAATTTTATGAATAATTTATGTACTAAAAGGGAATTTTCAAATTCATTTTTCTTTCTTTTCTTTTATACATTCTCTTACTCATATACACGGTGTGGAGAAAGAATTGTTTTTGAGTCAAATTTCCGAAAATTAGCTTTTGTTATATTTGCACGTTTTCAGATCCTCTGAATTCAAAAATCATGTTTTAAGTGGTTGGTCTCTCTCTCTCTCTCTCTGTGTGTGTGTGTGTTATTAGAATATCTCAAGAACAAATAGTAGCAGAAAATCCAAATTCGATATTCTAAATCCGTATTATATTGCGGTGCTACACTAAAGTATCCGTTGCGATCAGACAATTGTTTGTTTACAGGGTCATCCAAGCAGTGTTGCCAACACAAAAAATTTTAATTTCCAACACCGCTAAATTGGCAACACTGCATCCAAGAGATTTCAAATACATTACGTCTGTGAGCGAAATTTTTCATATGTACAGTGCGACATGTATATACCGCACTAAACAAAATGAAAAGAACAGATTTTTTATACGCATGAAAGCATGTTTTATGTAGATTGGGGTAAAGCAATCATTCATCATTCATTTACAGGGTTACCCAGAGTATTTTGATATATTGGAGCTATACTTGGGAATTGCTGGAAGTGTATTTCAATTTATGTTACTTGTTGAAACTAATTGTTTCAACAATTGTTGAAACTAATTGAAAATTTAGTGTTATATATAACACTAAATTTACGTACACAGTAATTTTATATAGTTTATAGACAATATACAGGGCTACCCAAAATTAAGGTAAGCATTTTTTTATTATTATTATTAAATGTAATTGGTGTAAGTGCTTTGCTGCATTTTTTTTTTTTTTTTTTTTTTTTCGAAGAACACTGCTGACACAGAACGAAAATTAATTTCTCATACCCATACTTTAAACAAAGTAGTTTTTTAAGAGTGATTTTTTTTCTGTATAATACCACATTTTGAGGTCTCCTGAATACGAAAGGTAAATTTTTATTGGTTGATCTGTATATATATGAATTATCAGCATAATTTATCAACAAATAATCTGGTGTGCCACTCACACGACTTTCTCTTACTCTGAAATTTAATACCATAAATACAGGTTGGAGATTAAGAGGTAACATAAAGAGTACTGTAAACCTATGTTAAAATAATTCAAATTAGGCTTTGAAAGAATTTTATATGATAGTTAGTTCTGTGTGAGGGGTGATCTCATGAAATTATTCGACGCAGGCAATGATCAAACTTTTAAAAACTTGACTTTGGTAATAAGGAAGCCTCAAAACGTGTAAATACACAAAAGAACAAGCGATGCATATTTAGCTTAAAAACATACATTATTTATCATATGTCTATGAAGAATTCATTTCCATTCCGGAGCAGTTTTCCTGGACATGGTAAAATATTATAGAAAAGCACTTTCACTAACAATAAAAAAGGATATTATAGCTTAAATATTTGCAACCCTGTATATCTTTTGAAGAACAAAGTGCACCAAATATAAACCTATAGTAATAATATACGGCACAACCTAAAATGCACTTCCATCAATTTTCAGCTATTGTCGCATTATGATCTAGTTATTTTGTGTAGCCCTGTAAATGAACAGTGAATGATTTCCCTGCCATATTCTACATGAGGCATGTTTTTATGCATATAAAAAATATGTATTCATTTCATTTGGTTTAGAGCAGTCCATAAGTGTTAAACTTTATTTACCTGCAATTTCCCTCATAGACGTAATGTATTTAAATATTCTTGAGTGTCCCTGTACATTTGTGTCCCGAACCATTTGTTTCATCTCAATGAAAAGCTTAGTGTAGCATCCCTATATGATACATATTTAGAATACCAAGTTTGAATATCTGCTGTTATTTGTTCTTAAGATATGCTGATAACAAGCAGACACACACACAGACCAACCGCTAAAAACACGATTTTCATATTCAGGACACCTCAAAACATGTAAATATAACAAAAACTCACTTTCGAAAATTTGGCCCAAAAACAATACTTTCTCTAGCTTATGGGTATGAGAAAGTAATAACTACAGGAAATTCGAATTTGGTACTTCGGATTCCATATCTAGTTGCCACTTGAAAAGTTGATCAAGATTTGCAACCTTCAAAGAATTGATAACAGACTTTATTTTTTTTTTATAAGTATAGGCACTATAATTAAACAGGGGTTGAGAATGGTGGTAACCCCCTTGACATAGAATTATACATCTATACGATATCATATTCTATACAAAACATTTAGAATATTAACAATAAATAAGAATTTCATTATGATTTTTACAGTATAAAGTTATTTAAATGTAATTTATAAGAATGTCTGTCCCAAAACGCAATACATTGGCATTTTATGTGCGTTCCTGTACATAAACCAATTGTAGAGAATTAATTAATGCCATTTTAAATAGGGAATATCATATAGTAAACCTGAATAACATATATCATTTCTGAAAATATTTACAGACGCTGGAGGCGGGCAGACGGACAGATGGACAGTCAGACAAAAAAATATGCAAATTGAATTCACAGTTAAAAATTGTTTAATGTAAACGAAAATGCAATTCCAGCAAATGTCCAATAATAACCCTTAACGTAATTGAATATTTTTGTGCGCCCTGTAAATCTAATGCTAATCGTACTGTACACTATAGAAAGCATTCTTTTGTGCATATGAATAACATATTTCAATTTCATTAAGATTTATGCAAAGTAATTAAAATTTGGTTTATAGAAATATCTTCACATAGAACACAATGCTTTGGAATACTTTCGGGTGTCCCTGTATACAAACCAGTGATGGTGTTTACTCCATTTTCTATAGAAAATATCCGATAGAAAACTTTAATAACGTATTTCAATTTTATTAATATATGCATAAATTAAAGGTATTAAAATATGGTTTATAAAAATACCTCTCATAGAACACAATGCTTTGGAATACTTTCGGGTGTCCCTGTGCACAAGCTAGCAGAGGTATTCACTCCATTTTTAATAAGGAACATCCGATAGTGAACTCAAATAACATATATCAGTTTTAGGAAATTCTATGAATATTCACGGGTGTTAGAGCGCAGACACACAGAAAGACGAATGGACAGACAGACAAATCGAAGTCATTAACACTTTTCAACTTGGCTGGAATTGTTAAAGAGCCGAAGTCATTAAATTTTTCAACTATGATGGAAAGTGGTAAAAATAAAGCGCGAAAATTCCACACGGTTTTGCTAGACTTTTAATTTTTTTCCTCTTTTAACGTGTTTTAATTTGCAGGTGACCCTTAAGAAATTTAACTATTAAATTTTTTAACAATACGAAATAATGTAAATTTGCATTAAGTTCTTAAAACTGTTGATTTCACGTGCTCGAATGATTTTAGTTGCTATTTTAAAATAAAGGATCTTTTTTTTAATTTTTCTCATCTCATACATAACCCCCCAAAGTGAGCCCATTGGCGTCGAAAAATAGATGCCAAAATTGAAAAAAAAGTGATGTAAGTCATCATTTTCAAATTGCAAGAACTCAGCGAGATTTTGACTTAAAGAGGTGATTTTTTTTTTATTTTGCTTGTCAGAGCAAGGGGAATAATTTTCTAAGTATAAGTCACATGATAGGAGGGGCCTTATAAAAATTAAATTTCGTATTTAATATGTATACAGCCCCTTATACAAAAAAATGCCATATTTGAAATCTACTCTTAATTTGCTCTAATTTTGTAATTGGAAGTATGTTTCTATCTTTCTTAGTTTACGAGATAATCGCTGTAACATCTATTTTGAATCACCCGGTATATCTTACAATTTGATGTATCACGCAAAGTTAGCAGTGGACACTTTCTGACTGCTTGCTGCATTGTTTAGAAAACTTACATCTCAGTTTTCTAACATTGAATGATTAATTTACACCGCAGAAAGTATAGAGTGATTTTTTACTTTTTTTTATATACATAAGAAGAAAGTACTGGATTTGTGAAAATTTTCAAACTCCAGTTTTCAATTGTTTTGAGATGTCTTGAACACGATTTGAGTGTTTTTTAGAAAATGTCTGCATGTGTGTCAGAAATTTTTGTGGATGCTGTAACTCACAAACCAAAGAAAAAAAATTAACCAAAGTTGGTATTGAGTTGGACCTGACGTTAACTGGTGCTAATTACATTTGGGAATAAATCGCTCCACAGGTGTTGTTGTGATTCCATGCATGATTGTAAAACAATATAAATTATTGATGATAGTAGTAGTAAACAAAGAAAAAAGTGTGTGCGCATACACAGGGTGTCTACTGACTTAACAGAAAAAAAATTCATGACCTCAAAAAAAATTTCATAAACTTTATCGACATATCCAACCTTTCTTTTTAAATTAACATATTCATTTTCTTTTTTTTTTTTTTTACCGATATATCACCTTGCTTTATTTTTAAAATTATTGCTTAACAACATTATTAGCTTAAGACTCGAATAAACTACTACGTCAGTAACGCCAAAAGAGTGTTTCTTTTGGCGTTACTGACGTAGTAGTTTATTCGAGTTTTAATATTCCAACGCCAAGTCTCCTGTTATTAACATTATTAGCTGCTTACAAAAAAAAAAAAAAAAAAAAAAAAAAACTGAAACCTTTTTTTTTTTTTTTAAATTAACAATCTAAGTAAATAGCAATGGAAATCAATCTAAAACAGACACATATAACTACAAACATTTGTACACAATTTGTGCACTGTTATAATATTGTTAATTATTAGATTTTTTGGGGGGATTTGAAAATTGTCATTTATTTTTCTTGCATAAAGGAGAGGAATATATGTATTAATTTTTTTTTTCAAATCTACAATTTGTTTTTTCCCCCACTAAAAGACTAATAGAAGAAAATAATTATTAAACTAAAAAAGTACATAACTATTATCTCAAACTTTGCATTTGGATGTCTTTCCTACACTTCAAAATAGAATACATTCTGAATTAGAAAAAAGTAATTCATTCAGTTAAACATAAGTAATTAGTACTGTTTTGATTAACAAAATATTTTGAGCATACATATATTTTAGAAAATAATTTAAATGTTAAGTAAAAAAAAAAAAAAAATTCTAGTTTTTTTTTTTTTTTTTTTTTTTTTTTTTGGGGGGGGGGGGGGTGCAACAAGAGTTAGAATGCCTGTAGATTTTCATAGAAGATAATTTTGTTTTTTAAAGATACAAATGACTATACTAGGTTTATAATCATGCTTATATATTTATGCTACTAAATAATAGTAACCTGAAAATGGATCTGAACTCACAATAGAGAATTTTAATGACCCGCATCCGACTCAAAACTTAAAATGAAAATAATTCATCTAAAAATCTTGCAATTTAGTTATAAAGCAAATTTTTATTGCTATACAACTGGTAAATAATTTGAAATATTTTAAAATGTAATTACTATTGCACCAATTTAAAAATTGAAAAATAGGTAAATAATTTTTAACCGTTTAGGTGTGTTGTGTACTTCAAGTGTACAAAATGTGCTTCAAGTTTAGTAATAAGTACGAAACTTTGGATAAACACCAAAAAAATGCAATAAACACACAACAGTTGATTCAGGTTGAAAAACACGACCGTTCATCAGGCGAACAAAGTGAGCATGAGTGCTACAAGCAAAGCGACAATGCACCAAAAGATGCGTTGCCGAATTATGTTTTTGCCCATTAAAGAAATTATTTTGAAAGATATTCTCAAGGTCGACCCGACTCCTAGGAAAAAAAATTCAATCAACTCAACCTGAACTGCAAGAGAAAAACATTATTCGACCCGACCAGTGAAATTGGGTTACCTGAACCAATACGTGACTCAAACCGACGGTCGAATTTCATCACCTGTTCTTGACTTTCATGACCCATTGCTTAATTTCATGACCTAGTAGACACCCTGATATAGGAGCATCCCCCCCCCCCCCCATGGGAGGGAGAAGTAACCCACTGTGGTGTGTAAATTTTCAATATGGGTATATTTCAAAAGAACTTATTATTATTATTTTTTTTTTTCCCAATTAAAAAAAAAAAAAAAAAATCTTATGCTGGCAAAAAAAAAATGACTTTCTTGTTAAAAGGTAAAAACTTTTAACATTTTATTTAAAAATTTATCATTTTAAAACTTCCTTCCAAAATTCAGCTATCATGAATTTTTAATAAAAAACAATAAAAATGGAGGTGATTTATTTCAAAAATTGAAATTGGAAATAATTATTTAAACTCCAGACATAATTTATTTAAAAAATCCAGAGAAATCTATTTTTTCAGTTAATATGCTCTGAAATATTATTTAATAAAACCCAGAAAATAATTAATAAATATTTCCCAAAATCCAGAAAAAATCCCAAAATATTTGGTGAATTAACATCTGAAAATTTAGTTAAATAAGTTCCGGATTCCTTGTATTTATTTCTAAAAAATATATCTGATATTTTGTATTTTCAAAAATACATCGCTTTCCCTCTCAGAGCCGACTCTATGAAGCCACACATTCCAAGAATTTCTGCTTGAGTTCAATGTCCTCTCCGGAAGTATTCATCCGCATCTTCAAAAATAGCATCATCGCAAAATTTTCAACAAAAAATAAAACTAGTTGGCATAGGTGGACTCTGCTCAGTTCCCCACCATATTTATGTTCTCATAAATTTCTAGTGCGAGACCTATTATAATCTTGTTAAAAAATGAATTTGACCAAAGCTTGATACAGTGACAGAATGAAATCCCCAACTAATAGGCTATCCACCTTTCACTTCAATATATTCATCTTATTCTAATCTATTAATTTATTTTATCAGGGTCAATTCCGTTGTTTAGTTTTCATGCTACTATTTCCAATGCAATAATCCTCAAAATTCATATTTATATGAAAAATTTACAATTTCGCTATGTTGATAAAATCGTAAATTATGAATAATTTACGAAATTTTCCTATTAGAATATTTGTATTCAATCTTGTTCAAACCAATATCATAAATGTAATTTTGAAGTTGTCTAATGTATTTATGATCCTCAAAATGGAAGTTTATGCTCAATTTTGCCTTATTCTGACATGTTAAGTAAATCGTAAATTCCAAATAACTTACGAATTTTTTAAATTGGAAAAATCATAGTCAATGATATTCATGCCAGTATCTTGAATAATATTTCGAAAGTGGTTTGAAATCTTTACGATGAAAATATCCCTCAAGATTGACGTTTATGTGAAATTTTGCTCTATTCAGCCATGTTAAGAAATTCGTAAATTTCCAATAACTTACGAAATTTTTATATTGGAAAATTCATAGTCATTAATATTCATGCCAGTGTCCTAAATAATATTTCAAAAGTAGTCTGACATCTTTACGATGAAAATATCGCTTAACATTGACGTTTATGTGAAATTTTGCCCTATACTGCCATGTTAAGAAATTCGTAAATTTCCAATAACTTGCGAAGTTTTCAAAGTGACATATTTATAGTTACTGATGTTCATTCCGGCATCAAAACTGATATTTTAAAACTGGTCCGACATTTTTACAGTAAAAAGTTTCTATTTAATGCACGTTTAAATGAATTTTTGTCCTATTCTCCCATGTTAAGAAAATCGTAAATTTCTAATAACTTACGAAGTTTTTAAAATCAAATGTTGCAAATGAATAGGGTTCTTGCCAGTGTGGAAAGTAATATTTTAAAACTGATCTGACCTCTCTGCGACAATTTGTTCTTGAGATATTGTGTACACAGACTAACAGACTAATGGACTAACAGACACCCTACAGACAGACACCATACAAATTGTCATTTTCGAATTCCTCACACCTGAAAACGTGTAAAAAAGTAAAAAAACCGAGGTCGAAAATTTTCACGATTACCTAAGTTCCCCATACCTATAGTATGATGGGAAACTAAAAAATAAATTAATCTTTCAATAAATCAAAAATAAATAAATTGTGAATAAAGATAATTCACTTTCTTCAACTTTAATTAACTTTTATTCATAAAATCAACTCCAATTAAAAATATTTGGAGCGAGCTATGTAAGCGCTCATTTATCTGCCGGTGTTGTGGCACTTGAAAGCGGAAGATTTGGGAAGGAACGGCAACACACGCTGACGAATAACATCGTAAAGGAAGGAGCTTGCGGTTCGAGGTCGGCCTAGCGGCTCTGCCGTTAGAAATGATCGCTGGGTGCGGCTAGAACCGTAGCAGAGCTTCTTGCTTACTCTATGACTGCTCATTTTATTTAAGATATGATATCTTATCAAAATCTAAATTCCATCCATTCAGTGAGTTATTATAAATAAAATGTAAATAAGTAAACTCCAGACACTAGCTCTTCACCAGATAACAGTCAAGGGATTCCTGGATAAAAATAATCTTATTCAGCAAAGTCATCTGTTTCTCCAGTCATCATGCGCAGCTAACTCCTATTGTGATCTTCTGGAAACAAAAATATTAAGTACATCAAGAGATGAACTCCATAAGGTTCATATGGTAATATGCTGTTCTGCAAGATTGATTCATGCTATGGTGTTTTCTATGTGTTAGCAATACCTACCGAGCTTCTTCAATGATATTTGAAAATGCACGATCGGCCAAAGTTAAATTTTTGCATCAGAAAAATGACATCTCATTTTATTAATAAGTGCCTCCTTCAAAATAATCCATAATCAATAATACTTCATTTCTAGCTTTATTTTCCTGTTATTTAAATAAACTATGAACAGTCAACAATAGAGTCTGGATATTTTTGGACGATGTATAAAATCGGAAATAAACGATGTCTGAGATTGAGTGAGGATAAATATCAGTGTCTCAGAATTGAGAACGACAGCAAAATAAATAAAATGAAATGGAAAATAAAATAATGATTATATAATTAGTTTCATTTAAATAATGAGAATATTAATTTTTATGTAATTATGATATCATTAATTAAGTACCGGTACTTCACGTCATATTATTAAAATAATCAACAAATTTGAATTTATTTCAGTTTCCATGTGTTATTGTATTTTATTCATCGTCATTTGTGAAGGTAAGCTGTTATTTATGTTTTACTTTTATATTTTGATGACCATATATTTTCTTTCTAGATAAGTAATCAGCAAGAGAATAAATTCCTGGTCAATTGCCGATAAAACGGCACTTAGAATACAGGGTTGCCAACTTTTCAAAAACAGTTTGAGGAGTATTCAGAGAAATTTTGAGGCATAGCATTCAGTTTCTTTCTTTCCCCCTTTCAGCTTGTGGTTTTAATTAAACATACTCTTAGCTAATGTAAACAAATACTTGTTCCCGTTCTGAGTCAGCAATATTTTGATTACGCAATGCCTAGCACTAGAATGTTTTCTTTCTTTCTTTTTTTTTTTCTTTACTATTTATTTATGAGTATTGTACGATGAAGCGTGTGGTTCTTCAAAAAAAAAAAAAAAAAAGAAAGAAAGAAAAAAAGGAAAATAGTTTTTTTTTTTTTTTTTGGTGTCTGCCACTATTCAGTTTTATGTATTTAATAAAAAATATTTAGTTAGGCGGTCAAGACTGAACTTGCGGAGCATAAACATTACTTTGCGGAATTGCGGAGTTTTTAAATTTTTTCGGAGAAACTCCGCAGAAATCGGTGTTGGGTCAATTATAAGCCCAACGATACTTTAAATGAGCAGAGTGTTGAACTGGAGGAAGCTTATCTTAAAACTTGTCTATGGAGAAGAGAAAAACTAATATGTGCATGTGTAAACAACAAGAATGACTAAAGTTTTACATTTTAAACTTAACATTTATTGACTGTGTATATAACAATAACAAACATAAACAGCAAACTTAACAAAATAAATAAATAAATTTAATGTATATATATATCGAAATTTAAATATTAATTAAATTAATTACTTTAGAATTGTCAACTCACGTTTAAATAAACCATGCTCAAGTCGTCAAAAAAACAAACTCTTAAACATATACTGGCCATTGAAAAACCACTGATAACGCAGCAAACATGATGTCAAAACTTATTTCCAAAAACACATAGCTGTAGTATAATTTAACTTATTGATAACACTATTCAAAGAAAAATAAAACATCGCCCGCGATGTAACAGACAGCAACAGCCGACCTGGCTGACAAAAATAACAGGCAGAAGGAAGCAACAAGAAGCAACCTCTTCAGCTAGGAAACTGTATTTATATCACTCTCGAAATGAACGACGAGCTAACGCCCACTAGCACAACCAATCAGAGAACGGCACATGTCGCGATTGCACAACGTTGACGGAAGAAGCGTCATATGACGTCACCGGAAGTACGGTGCGCCGCCTGATGGTGAAAAGCGAAGTTAGGTCAGTTGCAGACTTAGCTGCCCTATGAGAAGGTTGTAAAAATAAAGGATGAACAAAAACTAAATAAACAAAAGATCGTTTTATATTAATTTAAGTGAGTAGAGGTATTTAATTATTTTTATACTTTCAATTATAGTAGAAAAAACTAACATTACATACAGAACTAATTTTTATATTATATTTAGAAAGTTAATTTTAATTTAAGTTGGGAAAAATATTAAATATTGACTTGGCTAAAAAATGCCATGAACTTCTATAAATAGTACTTGTACCTAACAAGAGGCCCCCCCTCATGGCCATTTTTTTATTAGAACAAGCACGAACATTCCCAAGAAAAACTGAACATACCTTAAACTTAAGGTAAAAAAAAAAATTTAAATGCTTGAGCATGGCTAACAAAGAACACATTTAACAACCCATATTACAACTATTAGAATATTAAAGATTATAACAACCATTTTCTTTAGTAACTAACACAAACACTTATTTCAACATCACATTTTTTTAACTTCAATAATGCACAACACCACTACAGCAAGTATTTCGGTTTTCCATTTGATTACGATGTGAAGAGTCCAATCAAGATACAAGTTTTCATCCAAAAAAACATGAAGAATGTCCAGTTCATCAAGTCCACAAAAAAAAGCCAATATGCATTTTTAAACAAAGAATGTCCATCCAATGCATCTAAAAAACATTGAAAAGACTAAGAAAAGTCTAGAAAAAGTTTACACAATATATATATATATTATTAATCAAAACCTATATAAAGTTACACTATGCAAAACAAGAAAATTTTAAAACAATGTGCATTTAAGAAAAAAAATTTTAAGACAATGTGCTAAATCATTTGCATACAAAAATCTAAAACAATGTGCCGAAAACTTAAAGTCTAGTAATTCACACAAGACTGACAAACCCCCATATCACCACATTTAGTGGTATCAAAAAACTTAGTAACTTTAGTTACATAAGCAAAAAAACATGTTCATACAAATGTAATGAACAGTTTAAGAAAAATTTATATTAACAAAAAGTTAATTTTTAAATGGTAAGTATAATTAAGTTTAATTTTATTTACTAAATAGAGTACTTATAAAACTTATCAATTCTTGCTTAGTTAATGGTTTAGTAAAGATATCAGATAAATTATGTTCACTTTTTACAAATTTTAATTCAAATATATTATCTTTCACAAGGTCTCTAACAAAAAATAATTTTACATCAATATGTTTCGACCTGTGATTTTCTATAGGAGAACGAACAAAATCTATAGCAGCCTGATTATCCATATATAAAACTGATTTAGGTTTATTATTAATAAAATGAAAAATGCTACACTCAGTGATTATCCTATCAAACCATAAGAGATTTTTAGATGCTTCAGTCATGGCAATAAATTCTGCCTCCATTGTAGAAAGACTTACCGACTTCTCTTTAAAGGTTCGCCAGTCAACCGGAGAGTTATCTAACAAAACTAGTTGTCCTCCTAAGGAGGTACGATCATCTCGGTTGGCTGCAAAGTCAGCGTCAGAATAAACAAATAATTGGGGCTTTTTACAATTAAATTTTAATTTATAAGATTGAGTATTTTTAACATAACCAAGAAGCTTTAATAAACCTTCCCAATGAATTCTACCTGGATTTTGTTGGAATTGACTATAGATATTAACTGCATAACTAATGTCTGGTCGAGTTCGGTTACACAAAAAAGATAAACATCCCAATAAGTTACGATAAGGAATCTTTGACATTTTATGGACTTCGCAATCCTTGGTCGGGCAATTTGACTTAGAAAAAACAGTACCTTTAGCAATGGGCAGTGATGAAACGGGAATATTAAAGTTTTTAAATCTCTCATAAACATCCTCTATATATTGCATTTGATGCATTTCAAGACAATCACCAGTTTCATCGAACTCTACACCTAAAAGTTTTCTAGTTTTTCCTAGGACTTTTAGTTCAAAATGTTTACACAATAAATCTAAAGTTTTATTAATGATTTCAATGTTCCGACCAAAGACTACGATGTCGTCCACATATAGTAATAAAACAATTTCATTATTAAGAATATATACACAATTACAAGATTCAAACTTTTTAAAACCAATAGAAACAAGAACTTTATGCATTTCATAGAACCATTCTCGACCAGACTGATGCAAGCCATATAAAGCCTTATCCAATTTACAAAAATATTCTTCTTTATCCTTTTCAATAAATCCCTGAGGTTGATTCATATAGATCGTTTCACTGAGTGGAGCATAAAGGTAAGCACTAGCAACATCACATTGTATGTGGGTCCAGCCTAAATAAGAAACTAATAGGGAAAAAAAGAAACGAATTACAGCAAAATTAACTACTGGGCTGAATGTCTCTTCATAAGTTTCCCCTTTAATCTGCTTAAAGCCTTGCGCTACCAATCTGGCTTTGAATTTAGCTATCTGGCCTTTTTCGTCTCTTTTAATTGTAAAGACCCACCTATTGCCTACAGGCGTACAATTTGGAGGTAATTTTTCTAAGTGCCACACTTCACGCTCCCTCATAACTGCAATTTCTTTATTCATGGCTTCTTGCCAGTATTCACACTCAGGAGACTTTATGGCTTGATTGAAAGTATTGGGAATTCTTATGTTGTCTAGTCAAATTACTTTTCTGGCTGCAAAATGTGAAACTGGATTTAAAGTAGAACTAGTTGATGGATCAGGACTAAAAATTTTCCCACAAAATTTATTTTTGCCACTAAAGTCAAAGTCCTCAGGATTAAAATAAATGTTATTTTTCTGGCAATAAACTTTTACGTCATTTAACGACCTTAAACGGTCACCTTTATTCTCAGGATAGTAATAAATGTCAGTTTTATTTCCCGTGGGACGAGTAGAAGCATGTCTAATCCAGTAGCTACCTTGTGCATCTTGAGTCTTACCACAAGTTTCTTCATCTTCTTCACTTATGTCACTGAAAACTTCGCTATCCTTTTGGTCACTTAAGACAGGATTATAGCGGTCAGCGTCAAAAGGTGGTACAATGTAAAACTCTTCGGGCTCTAGCACTGCTCCACTGTCGCTACCATTTGGATTGTAAAAAACTGACTCATTAAACTTTACATTAAGAGTTTCTATTATTTTATCCTTTTCAGGTAACCAAATTTTATAACCTCTTGTTCGAGATGCATATCCAACCATATATCCTTTAGTGGCTTTAGGGTCTAATTTATTTCTTCTCTGTCTCGGTGTGCCAACATAAGCAGTTACTCCGAAAGGCTTTAGGTGTTTAACAGATGGCATGAATCCAGTATAAAGCTCACAAGGAGTTTTAAGTAAGGTCTTAGGACAAATTCTATTCCATGTGTATACAAAATACATGGCAGCTTCAGGCCAAAAACTTTTACTCATTCCGCTTTCGCTAAGAATGGTTCTCATTCAGTCTGATTAAATCGTTCGACAACTCCATTTTGTTGGGGTGTGTATATATTTGTCAGTTCGTGGTCTATACCTTTACTTTCAAAGAATTCTTCAAGCTGACTATTTACAAACTCTCCCCCATTGTCAGAACGAAAAAACTTGACATTAACATCCAAAAACTTTTCAGCACGATTAATATGACGTATAATGACATCTGCTGCATCTGACTTAACTTTAAGTGGGTAAAGGTTGACATGGCGCGAGAAATCATCTATAATAGAAAGAAAGTAGTTTTCTCCGCGTCTGCCTTCAACTTTACATGAACCCCACAAGTCAGCATATATTAGTTCTAATGGACGTCTTGACCTTATTTGTCCCAAGTGCTTATGTGAAACAGACTTAAACTTATTTAACTGGCAGGTTTCACAATTAAAGTCCTTTATATTTAAACTATCCAAACCCTTAACTCTTTTTTCTTTAAAAGTATGTTCAAGTATACTTGGACTAATATGCCCAAATCTTTTATGCCATACATTAACACTATTTTTCTCCACTACGGAGGTTTCAAAAGTTACATTTTTACTTTTAGAATTAACAGGCTTAGCAAAAACATGATATATACCCTTCTTTAAATGGGCTTTAAACAAAAAGTAATTATTTCTATATATTTTAATTCCACCATTGCCACCAATAAACCGGCATCCTTTCTTATCCAATGCTGGACCCGAGATCAGATTTCGACGTAATTTAGGGGAATACATAACATTTTCAAAAGTCCAAATTCTGTGACCAATTCTAAGTTTAACTTTTCCTACTCCCTCTATATCAACATTTACATCTTTTACTGCAACAGACATTTTTTCATTAAACAATGGTTTATAATAACAAAACAAATTTTTATCATAACAAAAATGTTGTGAGGCCCCGGAATCGAAAATCCAAGAACCCTCACTATTAGATTCAGATAAACAAGATTGAGTTACAAGTAAAAGATTTGAAAAGTTACAACCTGACTTAAAAGTCCTTTGTCCACGTCCACGTCTATTGACATTCCTCCTGGCATCCGGACTCTGGTCTCTTCTACCTTGCCAATTCTGGTCTGACTGGGAAGAGTCTCTCCATCTACTGGATCGGGAAGAAGAACGATTCTGACGACGACGCTGGCTCCGGAAGCGGTCATTCCAATGATACGATTGTCCCCTGGAGTTTCCTTCTTGATTTCGGCTCTTGTTTCGACTGCATCTTGTTTCACTAAAACGCTCTTTACTGTTTCCAGCACTATTGTAGTCTAATCCAGTCATGTTCGCTTGCAATTTATTATAAACCTGTTTGTCTACATCTCTTAAACATAATCTCGACTCTTCTGCAGACAACTCAGTTAATATCTCACAAAAGGTAAACCTATCGTCTGGCCACCGCAAAATCGTTTGTACGATACTATCAAATTTACTAGGTAGGTACCGAAGTAGCTGAAAACAGCTATATGTTGCATCATCAAAATTTTGATTTAACGACTTGAGCTGGTTTGATAATCTGAGTAACCTAGCAGCATATAAAGCTACACTTTCATTTGATTTAATTTTACAATCTAAAAGATCTGAAAAAATTTTCATATGGAAGGACCTGGAATCTGGACAATAACTAGCCTTTATCTTTTCCCATGCCTCAATAGGGCTGTCACAATTCTCTATTATTTTTCTATATTCAGGTTGTACATTTAAGTACAAGGTAGATAAGGCATTATCTGACCGGGCTTTAATTTTAGAGATATCAGCCTCAGTTATTGTATCTGTCACTTCCTTAGGAACAACAATTTTTTTGTCAATAATGTCCCATAATCCTCTATCAATTAGTAAATATTTAATATCAGATGACCAACTATTGTAATTATTTGCATTTAATTTCTCAATATTATATGTTACATATGCCATTTTTAAGATGAGAAAAAACTAAGTTGTAAATTTCTAATTTTATATTTTTTTAAAAAAACTTCCTTAAAAAAAAAAAATTTACTATAAATGGAAAAATTCACTATTCAGTAAAAAAACAGCGCCCCCCCCCCGACTTAAAAATCAGATATATACAAAAAAATTGAGCCAAAAACACAATGCACACAAGTTCTATCCAAATTTTCTCTCCATAAAACAAAAAAAACAAATAACCCTGGGCCCATAACCCAAATGTTGGGTCAATTATAAGCCCAACGATACTTTAAATGAGCAGAGTGCTGAACTGGAGGAAGCTTATCTTAAAACTTGTCTATGGAGAAGAGAAAAACTAATATGTGCATGTGTAAACAACAAGAATGACTAAAGTTTTACATTTTAAACTTAACATTTATTGACTGTGTATATAACAATAACAAACATAAACAGCAAACTTAACAAAATAAATAAATAAATTTAATGTATATATATATCGAAATTTAAATATTAATTAAATTAATTACTTTAGAATTGTCAACTCACGTTTAAATAAACCATGCTCAAGTCGTCAAAAAAACAAACTCTTAAACATATACTGGCCATTGAAAAACCACTGATAACGCAGCAAACATGATGTCAAAACTTATTTCCAAAAACACATAGCTGTAGTATAATTTAACTTATTGATAACACTATTCAAAGAAAAATAAAACATCGCCCGCGATGTAACAGACAGCAACAGCCGACCTGGCTGACAAAAATAACAGGCAGAAGGAAGCAACAAGAAGCAACCTCTTCAGCTAGGAAACTGTATTTATATCACTCTCGAAATGAACGACGAGCTAACGCCCACTAGCACAACCAATCAGAGAACGGCACATGTCGCGATTGCACAACGTTGACGGAAGAAGCGTCATATGACGTCACCGGAAGTACGGTGCGCCGCCTGATGGTGAAAAGCGAAGTTAGGTCAGTTGCAGACTTAGCTGCCCTATGAG
This sequence comes from Salticus scenicus, assembly GCA_963930645.1. NCBI lineage: Eukaryota > Metazoa > Arthropoda > Arachnida > Araneae > Salticidae > Salticus > Salticus scenicus. Next base: position 1,914,054 of record CAWVNO010001064.1, read on the forward strand.
AAGGTTGTAAAAATAAAGGATGAACAAAAACTAAATAAACAAAAGATCGTTTTATATTAATTTAAGTGAGTAGAGGTATTTAATTATTTTTATACTTTCAATTATAGTAGAAAAAAACTAACATTACATACAGAACTAATTTTTATATTATATTTAGAAAGTTAATTTTAATTTAAGTTGGGAAAAATATTAAATATTGACTTGGCTAAAAAATGCCATGAACTTCTATAAATAGTACTTGTACCTAACAATCGGAGCAGTTGGCAACCCTGAGAATAAATAGCCCCATTTTTTAATGATGACCGCATTATGTAAACAACGCAATCATATAATGAGCCACTATACGCCCATCACGCATCATTACTCATCCTTCCAGCCATTCCATTCAAACAAACAAATCAAAGAGTTAATTAAAAAGCTATATTATTATTATTTTTTTATATTTTTTTCACTTTTGCCATTTAAACTCTTCTGAGATAAAAATCCCCAGCATTCATCATGGAAAACAATTTCAATAAATAATAATTTGTACACCATGAATCTGTATAAGGTTATATAAAAGAAAATCTTGTGGTGGCCAGAAAATACCAGTTTTAAACTGACATTATTCAGAGCCATTTGTAGCTCGATCTAACAACCAAAAATGGCACAAAAGTAATTATGGAGATTAATATTGATGTGGGAAGTAGGATTAAATTAGAAAAATGTTCGAAAAATCATCAATAGGGGGTATTTATGGCACTGTACAATGTAGAAAGTGTCACCATAAAAATTAAAAAAAAAAAAAAAAAATTATGTATACAAAATTACAGTGAAATATTAAGTTTTATTCACATTTTTTTTTTTTTTTAACTTTCCCCAGTGAGGAATTTGACCCCATCCCACTTCAGCTAAAATTATTTTTCAGAGCTGTCTGCATGTTTGTATCGTCCAAGTTACTTACACATGGGGTTGCAGAATATGTCCAAATCCAACGATCTAGGATTGGGGGAAATTTTAGCCACCTAGGGAAAGTTTTCATAAAAATATACAATTGTTATCGATTTGAGCAACAAATTACAAAATTCATTCTTAAAATCTTTCCCCTTTTTTGGTGGCATTTTTATATCAAGTGGGGGAAATGTTAGGAGTAAAAACATCTTCTGCACTTCTGCTTGCATAGGTGTTGCATACTGAACCATACATTTGAATTTTGCTAAGATAGCTGAATTTTATGCTTGTTCTCAGTTTGGTAAACTACAACACTGCATTAATTAATACCTCCGTCAGTGATTTTTGGAGTTTTATTTATTTATTTTTTAATGTAATCCTATTTCCCATGTCGTCATTAGTATTGTACCATGCTTGGTGCCATTCTTAGATCAAACTACAGGTGACTCTAAATAGCATCAGTTTTTCTAAATATCTACAACAGTGTTCTGCAGTAAAGCTGTTTCTTCTGAGATGTACGTCGAAACTTTAGCACATTCAACTTTGGGGAGTAAGCATATGTATGTTCTTAGTACAATCATTCAGACTAAAAAGGTGAAAAATCTCGTCCCTGCTTTTTGGAAACCAAGCTTTTTTTTTTTTTTTAACTAAATTTGAATAGGCTGAAATAGTAAAAAAAAAAAAAAAATCATGTGAAAGATAGAAAAAAACAGATGCAGGTAGGAAACTTTTACTTTTTAAACGAAAATTCTCATTACAATCCATTCTCATACAATTACAATCTTACACGAGCATGTCTTCAAGCATACTGAAAAATCAAGTCATTTTTTTTATATATATATTTTTAAATAATTTTTCCTCTTGTAATATAACACCACCAGTTTATTTGCATAGTATAGTAGTAGTAGTACTAGAAATGAAACAAATAATTCCACCGAGTAGTCCAAAAGCAGCAAAAAATTAGAAGCCATGGTTTTGGTTGTCTGGATTCTCTTCTTCAGTCTACAAGGGCGAGTAGTAGAGAAAGAAAGAAACTTCACTTAAGCCTGGTGGGGGCTCCAATTCTGCCACGACTGAAAGAAAGAAAGAAATTTTCATATTAGAACATCTTGATGAATGGGTTCTATTAAAGCTATTGAAAACTAAGCTTATAAGGGGTCACAAAGAGGGCTTCATTTGCATGGGAACTCTATCCCTATACTTCTTTTATTTCAGTGAGTTTTTATATATTAGACTGAAATCATTAGTAAGTACTGTGTCCTAAAACTCACCAGTGCATCCTTCAGAAAACCAAAGTCACTGAATAGTTATTTTTCTCCGCCAGGACCTACCTACCCCAGTTATAAATTATTATTATTATTATTATTTTTTTTTTACTGTACATTGGTATTGTAATGACGTCAGACTTTAATAATAACTTTCCAGACTGATTACAGAGGGTGCTACTAGCCCTACCTTGAGAAAAAAAGAACTTAAAAAAAAAAAAAAAAAAAAAAAGATCTTTTTTCAAATCTAGGCAGTGAGGGATGCGTCTGCGTTGATGCTGGGCGGCGGGCTCGAGATGCTTGCTTTAAGAAATTTTTTTTTGGTCTGGAAATTAATGTCCATTTAAAAATTATGTTTAATTTCTTTACGTTTCTTTTATGTTTATATGTGTGCATGGTGTTTGTAAATGAAAATAAATAATTTTCTCAAAAAAAGATCACTTTATGGTCTGCATCTACAATTCATCACAGTATTTTAACGTGTATGTGTATAAATATAAACACTATTAACTATTTTGTTAAATTACAAAAATATATTCTCATAGAAACAATCCATATAAGCATTCATTAAGGAACATAATACTATCATAAACAGACTTCATTCCACAGTGGACAGACACAATTGGATAATTGTTCTTTTATGAATTATATTGATGGAAGGACTTAATGAATTATAATACTTAAATTTTTCTGTCTGTTATAAGTGATTATTTTCATGAGAATGCTCATCCAGCGAAGTACATATGGGAAAGATTCCATCGACGACAAATTGGATAATAATTCTTATTAATTATATTGGTGGAAAAGACTTTTAAATATAATACTTTGGACTTTATGCATTTGTCTAGGAATGATAATTCCGGAAAAAAACCTCATCCATTTCAGTAATCAAGGGGTAAGTGGCTATTCAATTTTATTTTATGGCAAACTAAAAATTGAATTTGATAATTTAATAATACAAATTATAATAAATATTAGATATTGTTTCTAGAACACTTTTTTTTTTTTTTTTTTTTTTTTTAATCTATGTGTGCAGTTAATGTTTTTCTAGGTTGAAAGATAAGATTTGGAAAAAAAAAAATTTATAATAATAATATTGACATCTAAATTAAAAAAAAAAAAAAAAAAAAAATAGATATAAAAGTTTATCTAAAAATACTAGGGTTATTGCATGAATTTCATCATTTGAACAACACAATGTCCAAAAAATGGGATCACGTGGTTGAATTATAAAAAAAATTATAAGTTTTAATTAATCACCAAAGGCAGCTATGTTATTTAAGAAAGAATTAAAGCTACGTTATTTAAGAAAGAATTAAACTAGCTATTCAGTTATATAACTTAAACTAGCTACACAACTTCTTAAAATCATAAGGAATAGACAAATATCTTAAAAAGCGTTTTGGTTATATACATAATATTTTCAACCACTAGTCACGATCATCCTTAGCACACGGTGGCTTTCTTTATTAATAATCTATCTCACTCCTCCTCCTCTCTTTACTTACTTACAACCCATTGATCCATTGAAGCCAAGACTGTGTAATAGTACTACTACGCTTTTCAATCTTTGACTGTATCAACACAAGTTGAAACTTTCAGTCTTATAATTGTATAAATCAAAAAGAAAACAAATTGGAAAAAGTGACAAGAAAACACTGTATTTCCAATGAAAAACACAGATGAAGAAACAGTGAAAAAGATTACAGTCATATGAAAAAATTCATTGATGGAAAAGGTTTTTTTTTTAAATTAGAAATTTTAACATGCATTAATATGGTCAACGATTAAGAGCATAGCACTATTTTACTGTCTTGGCTTTACTTGATCAACGTGTTGAAGAAAGGAAGCAAAGAGAGGATGAGGAGTGAGATGGATTACAAAAGAAGAAGACACAGTGCGCTAAGAATATCTACGACAAGTGTTTGAAAATATTACACACTTAGCCAAAAGGCAACTGAAAATGAGAGATTTCATAGAAAAAATAAAATAAATAAATAAATTTCAAATTTAGGAGTTTTTGTCTTCATACTTGTTCTTCCTCATATTAAAAAACATGTGATTTTTATTCTTTGTATACTTATTATGATATTTTTTTATATTATTTTTTGAAACACACATCTTACATACCTTATAACTTATATATCTTACATACAGCAACTAATGTTGAACACACTGATCCAATAATATATACACAAGTATATATTCCTCATCTAAATAAATTTTAAATACATGTTTATTATCTTTTATTTATTTGATTTTTTTTTTCCTCTCAACAACTACAGATATAATTATTGAAAATTACTGCAACAGATATTCACATTTATAAATTTTACACAAGTAAAGAACATTAAAAGTATGCTGTGCAAGATACGGGGTGTATCAAAAAGAATGAACCAATTTTGAACTGAAATATTTTTTTATGGAAGCTTAGGAAAATAATGAAACAAAACTCAAAAATCTCACAAAGTACTAAAATTACATAAATGTGTATCCACTTCCTCTAGTATATATAATATCAAGACATCTAAATTTGGCACATCTGCAAAATGATGGGTGTTGTTGACAAATCCACTGCTTCTAATATATTGTACAAAATAAATGTTCGTTGGGACAGAACAAACCATACCAATGTTATCTAAAAAAAAAAAAAAAAACACGGAAGATATAGTGCTACATATAGACTATTTTCCAAGGGCGTAACACCCTGACCTTTATATAATTGGCGAAATGCAGATCTTTTGGTAAAACATTTTTGCTCCACTACAGAATTTGTAATTCTATGTTCACGGGGAGGGGGACATAGAAACTTGCAGAAATAATACAGAACTTCATCAGATTACTAAAAAATGTACAATTGAGAAAACCCTTCAAATTTGATACCACTTTATTTATCACAACTTTTCATTTTGTTCTTTTTAAATAAAGGACAAAACACTGTCGCTTTACGAATGAAACATTAGGTTATTTAAAAGCAGTGGCATCGGTCAATATCATTATCTTGCAGAAAGTGTGGGACAAATTTAGCTATCGTCTTGATGTTTTCCTGCTGAAGTAGACAGAACAAATATAATGTACAGAACATTTTTTTTTTCTTTCTTTCTTCTACTACTTCTGATAGGATTAAACTTAACCATATTGACAAAGCCCCAAATCAAAAAGCCTAAATTTAGTACATCTATTGTGTATTGGTATAGAAAAAAGGAACTTCAAACAGAATAAAATCTAAAGCTGCCAAAATAGGTAATATCCTCATTAAACCCACCTAATATAAATATATTCACTGAATCCACAAAGCAGAAGACAGAATTAGCCCACTTTTAATTACTGGAATCCACCAAAATCAAGATAATAATGTATAGTCAGTAACAAAAGTGTTCGAAGACTAGCAAAAATACCTACATAAAAAAAGTACACTTCATACGGTTTTGTTAAATAAATCCTTATCGAATCGTGTTCTTATGCTGACTAAGGACAGGATTCGGCAAGGATTTATTTAACAAAACCGTATGAAATGTATTTTTTTTACATAGGAATTTTTGCTAGTGTTCAGACACTTTTTGTTACAGACTGTAGAAGCTTATATTGATATGAGTAAAAGAAAAATCAAAAACAGAATTAAAGAACATCAAAATGACATTAAATTTGATGAAATTTAATGTCATTGAACGAAAAATAAACTTTGAAAATTCACAAAAATGAGCAAACTATGCCTTTAAACATGTAGCCATGGAAATATCATGCAATAAGCAAGCTTGCAATGAGGCAGAGGCAACAAACATCAATGCCAGATAGTACTACTTCTTAAAGAGAAAGATCAAGTCTTAGGAATAATTAGTAGTAGTAGTGGTATTATTGAAGATGCCCTAAGCATGGAAAAAAATACTTACAAAATTAAGCAAAGTATTATTTTAAAATAATTAATAATACCACTGATGAAATTTCAGTACTTTGTGAGTCCCCCCCCCCCCCCCCACACACACACACAGTTCCATTATTTTATATATTAAAAAAAAAAGTGTTACAGTGAAAAATTGTAAGATTCTTTTTGATACACCAAGTATATTACAATTATTTTTTAATGAATTTAAGCTAGAAAAACAAGGTTAATAAAAGTATACTTGATTCGATTACAACAGGTGTAGGCTTTGCTTTAAAACAAAAATTTCACATTCTAATTCATTCACAGAACATTTCAAATCATTATTTTCAATAGTTTTATCTGAAATTGAAGAATAAAAATACATAATTCTTTACACAACCTGTTAATATTCCTTTATTTATAGTACTCGCTAAATAAAACCAAAAGCCTTTAAACTATATTAGAAGACAAAAAAAAAAAAAAAAAAAAAAAAAAAAACTTACTTGGCAGGCTTTATTCTTGTTCCCGCGCAACTTTTGCACGGGACCCTTGGCATCATCTGAGAAACAACCTTTATGGTCAGCAATGGTTTGTTCTCCTGTGTTGTTACCATTCTTGATTAGGTGGTGCCATTATCAGTTGACCTTTGCCTTGGATTCATTGCCATTAACGGAATCGGAATTTATAATTATTTAAAAAGTTTCCCAGAAGAATACATAGTGTTTTAACTTCATTAAATTTTATGTTAATAATTTCCGTTTATGCTAAAGCCGCAAAATTTACACTCAATATACCCATCAAACCAAACAGTAGTATTTTTCAGTTCATTCGTAACGACAAAGATAAAAATAAGCCACAAGAGACAGCAGATGTCTACAAATTCCCTTTCAATAAAGAATATTCAACAGAGAGCTGCTATACAGATATAATGAAAAGTAAAATTAACAGCAGAATAAAAGAACAGTGTACAGATATTAAATTTAATATTTTCGTCGATAGCAATTTTTGCTAGGACAATGATACTTTTATTAACATCCAATTTACTGAAGTAAAACAAGCAAATTACTAAAACCCTAACCGTGCATTCTTCTGGGAAACTTTAGAAATAATTAGATATTCTAATTCCATTAATGACAACGTGGCGTCATCTAATCAAGAATGGTGGTAACTCAACAGAAAACATCAGTCGCCAAACTAACATCAATTGTGAAGGTTGTTCCTCAGATGATGCCGCACGAAAGTTGATCAGGAACAAGAAATAAAGCCTTCCAAGTTTTTTGTCTTTTAATACAAACCAAAATCATTTCAAAATATTTAATTATTTCTAGCCGCCTACTCTCAGTTACACCTCAAATACACATGCATTCATTTTGTTTTCTTTCTCCTCTCAATTGAGAGAGAGGAAGATGGCATCTTATAATGAAGAATTTTCTACATTCACAAGGAGAAAGTACTGAATATATAGACATTTTTATTCATGCTTTTTGATGGGTTGGAAGGGGGGGGGGCACTTTTTCTTCATTTTTTTGCAGATGAAGGCTGGCTGGGACCTAACCATCAAAAGATACATGTCAAAGTTTCATGATATTTTGACCATTCATTAGCGAGATATTAAAAGTTTCAGTGACTTCACTTTTGATATTTTGAAAACGATGGACAACGCTGAATTCCATATGTTGATTAAACATTGCCTTTTGATTAAGCAAAAAATACTGTTGATTCTTTGTAACACTTTAAGCTATTGCCCCAGGAGCAGAAAGTGCTTAAAACTGCGACGCACGTCGCAGAACAATTGAGGCTTTTGCAGAACATTTCATCTATCCCCTTGTTGCAAATTGAATTGTCTTTGCATCCTCTCAGGCGGCGCCATAGTCATCATTTTTCGACGCGCCGATGTTATTACTGATTAGTTAAGAATGTGATCTGAAAGGATTCGGTCATGCTTGACCGTTTAAAAATATAGCGTTAATTAAATGTTTATTTATGTTTTTATTGTGGATCCGTGTTCTATATGTTTTGTGAAGTGAATAAATAAAATGGAAAATAACATTACTTGCATTATTTATGGAAATGGATTATTACAATGTGTGTGAGTTTATGGAACATTGAAAGATTAATGAACATTCTGGTGACTAGGACATGATTATTTGCATTTTTTTTTGGACGACATGCATTTTTTTGGATAAATATGGCATTAGTAATAAAGAATCATCAAGGCAGCATGCATCGGATATGGGAGGTAGGCTTTTCCCCTTATTATTTCATTATTTTGGTTCGAATTTGGGGGTTAAAAGTTATGGTTTCGTTTTAACAGAAAAGTGTAGTTTTTGTTCTGAAATGGTTGCAGTCTGTGAGGACATCGAATTCATTTGGTTTATATATTTTATATTATTTATAATTTATAAATTTTGCTGATATATGAAATAAATGGTTTCAAATTTGAATAATTAAAAAATAGTTTGGGTTTTAAATATAAATGGTTTCATTCAACATTTAAATAATTGAAAATTACTTTCGTTTCATAAAATGTTGTTTATAAGGTGTTTCTTTTTGTTTCTTTGAAAACGAAATTGTTTTTTTTTTAATGGAATATTATTTAATTATTTTTGTTTCTTGCAATGCTATTAAAATAGAGTTACTTCTGGTTTAATACAAAATTATTTATTTAGTTTTGGTTTCATTAAAGGCTATTTTAAATTGATTTACTTCTGTTTTAACGATATTTATTTTTTTTGTTCTTAAATGATATTTAAAGATGATGTTTACATTTTTTGATATATAGATAATACATGTTTATTTTTATTTAATAAATATATGGATAGGGGTTATTATTAAGCAATTAGAAGGTTTCATAATTTTTATTTTTGTTCTCTTGTTATGATATTGGGTTTAAAATGGATCTAGAAAGATTGAAGGAAAAAAGAAGAGGTTTAAGAACCTCATTTACGAAATATTTGGGGAAAATAGAAACAATCCTGAACTCCGAAATTACGGAGGAGTACACGAAATTAATGAAAATTGAGGAGCTTCTTAGATTAAAGGCTCAGCTCGTGGACAAACAAGCGGAACTCGTAAACATCGATTATGAAATACAAACGAAAATTAAAGTTAAAGATATAGCTGAGGATGTGGCAGGCTGTGAAGAATACAGGGAAAAAGGGATCGATGTAAAAACAAAATTAGAAAGGCTAGTGGATAATTTAAATGACAGGCTGTTGCCTGGTGTTATTCAGATCGCTAGATCAAGTGATCAAACAGGGATTGGTTCAGAGAACCTAACAGTTAGAACTGAAACCAGAAGTACAGTTAAACTTCCAAAATTACAAGTTGTAAATTTTCTTGGTGACTGTAGTTCATGGTTGGACTTTTGGAACTCTTATGAGGTAGCGATACATAATAATAATTCTTTAAACAAAATTGAAAAATTTACGTATTTGAAATCTTTCTTGGGAGGCATCGCCTTGAGCGCTGTATCTGGGTTTTCATTGACAGAATCGAATTACGATTCATCAATACAATTACTTAAGGAACGTTTTGGACGAAGTGACGTAATTATATCGTCCCACATGCATAAGTTACTATTAATAGAGCCGGTGAAATCATGCGCGAATGTTACTGAATTAAGGAGAATGTACGACGCGATTGAGGTACAAATTCGTTCGTTACAATCATTAAATGTAGCAACAGGCACTTACAGTAATCTGTTATGCCCTGTAATATTACAAAAACTACCGGAAGAATTAAATTTAAGTTATAATAGACAGCGTAATTCAGATGAACTGTTTGATATTTCTAAATTAGTTGATTTTATACATAAAGAATTAGAAATACAAGAAGCATTGATAATTTTAGTGAATCCCAGAAATAATAGCGCAAATGAAAATAATTTTCGGAACAAAATGGCAGGCCACAATAAACCTTACTTAAATTCTAAAAGGAGCGAATATCATCCCCCTAAATCATCAGCTTCCGTTTTAGCGACTCAGGCGGAAAGAAATTTATCTGGTTATCATAATAGGTATTCTTATGATAATAATAGGCCTAAATTTAATAACAAAAGAAATACGAGTTCATTTTCTCAAAATACAGGAGTTCAGGGCTGTTTGTTTTGTTCCTCGGCACATATGAATCATGATTGTTCTTTAAATGTTTATGATAAGAAAAGGGCTCTAATGGCCAAGGGATTATGTTTTATATGTTTTTCAAACCATTTGAGTAAATTTTGTTCACGTAAAGATCATAAGTGCAAGTATTGCGCGTCTCCCTGGCATAACTCATTAATATGTAATACAGAAAGAAATGAATCCCGCTCAGTTGAGGATAAAAAACAAATACAGTCAGAAAGTTCTTTAAATTTGGTTTGTAATAAGAATAAAGAGCTTGAGGACACGCCGAATGATTCGGTGTTGTTGCAGACTGTAACGGCAAGTGTATTTAATATTCGAGCCAAATGCCATTTATTGAGGTGTCTTATTGACAATGGAAGTTCTAGGACATTTGTATTGCGCGAAATGTGCAATTTATCGGGATTAAAACCAATCGGGAAGGAAACCCTTTTAATTTATACTTTTGGCAATGAAAATACTGAAAGGAAAACTTATGATATTGTAGAAATAGTATTACATAATGTAAGAGAAACTAATAAGAAAATTAAATTAAGGGCTGTGGTTATTGATTCAATTACATTTGGGGAAATTAAAATTCCTTCACAATGGGTGCGTAATATCACACTAGAAAAGGGCATTGAATTGGCAGATAAGGGTAATTTAAGTAAAATTCATGTACTTATTGGATCGGATTACATTGGGGAAATTCTCGGAGAAAGGAACGTGAGAATTTCTAAACGATTAATGGCAACAGATACCTTATTTGGATTTGTGATACAAGGAAAGGAAGGGGACCCTAAAGCACTTAAGAATTGTCAGAAAGTGCGCGTTAACCATTTACATGTTGTTAAGGAGGAATTGGACCATCAAAGGGTTAAAAATTTATGGGAATTAGAGGCAATTGGAATTAATCCGGACAAGGAACATTCTAAATCAGATGATGAAATTTTAGAGTTATTTAGGCAAACCACTAATTATAGGAATAAAAGATATGAAACGCGATTGTTGTGGAAAAATAATGTTAAGGAATTGGACAGTAATTATGAGATAGCAAGACGACGCTTGTCTCATTTGAACACTGTTTTTGGTAGGAATCCGGACTTATATTTTAAATGTAAGGAAATTATTGAGGAACATTTAAAGGAGGGCATCATAGAGAAAGTAGCGTCGGATTTAAATGACAATGCGGGTACAGGCTATTACATGCCACATCATGCAGTAGTACGCGAGCAAAAGAAAAGTTCTAAGGTTAGGATAGTTTTTGACGGTTCATGTAAGGGCAGGGATGAATTATCTCTTAACGATTGTTTAGAGAGCGGTCCTAATTTAAATCCAGATTTACTCAGGATAATTTTGAGGTTTAGGTTACACCCTGTAGCGTTTTGCGCAGACATTCAACGAGCTTTTCTAGAAGTAGGAATCACGGATGAGGATAGGAATTTTTTGAAATTTTTATGGAATGATGGGGAGGGGCCCGATCTCCATTCCGATGCTGCTAAACAAATTAGGACATTACAATTCTGCAGAGTTCCCTTTGGGGTGAAATGTTCCCCATTTCTATTATCGGCAACAATCAGGCTTCATTTGAAAAAATTTGAGAATGACTACCCGGAAGCAACAGAAATATTAAGATCTCTATACGTCGATGATCTCATCTCTGGCACTGAGAATATAACCAAGGCCTTACAATTGTCTAAAGAAATGATGTATATTTTAAATGAAGCTAGCATGAATCTCAGGGCTTGGATTTCTAATCTTAATCAGTTGTGGAAGACAGACAATTTCGAATGTCGAGAAGATCCGGAGGAATCCAATGTTGAACTAAAAATATTAGGGATTATTTGGGACAATACGAATGACGAATTACTGATTGACACTTCACAATTTAACAAATTACCGGAGGACAGATTTATAACAAAGCGATATATTTTGGCTGTTTGCGGAATGTTATTTGATCCATTGGGGATCATGAATCCATTTTTGATTCGCATAAAAATTATATTACAATCAGTATGGGAAAATGGTAAACAGTGGGACGAACCTGTTCCACATGAAATTGAAATGTTGTTTTTAGAATGGCTAAATGAAGCTAAAAATTTGAAGTTCACTGGAATTCCTAGGCTGTATTTTAATGAATTCTGCTGGAACTCAGTAGAGGTACACATATTTTCCGATGCTAGCCCAAAATGTTATGGTTCAGTGGCTTATTTTCGATTTACGAATTCTGAAGAATGCAAAACAAGTTTTATAATTTCTAAGTCTCGACTAGCCCCTTTGAAGAAGATTACATTACCGAGACTTGAATTACTTGGCACTTTAGTCTCAGCAAGATTGGGATCATATCTCAAATCTGTTTTTCCTATGCTGGATCCCAGAAATATTTTTTATTGGACTGACTCTCAGATTTGCCTTCATTGGATAAAAAATTCAGCTAACGATTATAAGCAGTTTGTGAAAAACCGAGTGATAGAAATCAGGGAAAAAACTGATCCTGAAAAATGGCACTTTTGCAAAGGCAAGGTCAATCCGGCGGATAAATTGACGAGAGGTGTGAAAGCAAATTCCTTAATGAGTGACAAAGTATGGAGTCAAGGACCAGTTTGGTTGTCAGAATTAAGTATACCGTATGACTCTCTAATGGAATTTTCCTGTGACATGGACAGTGTGGTTGAAGAAAGACATGGAGTTACAACACTTCAGGTTAACGTAGAAGTTCCAATGCCATTATTAAATCTGGAGAATTACAGTACTTTGAATAGAGTTTTGAGAACAACCGCCTATGTTTTTAGATTTCTAAATAATATCAAATCTAGGTCTGAAAAATGTTCAGGAGCGCTGACAGCAAATGAAATATCTGCAGCAGAAAATTATTGGCTTCTATTTGTGCAGCAAAGTGAATTTAACAAAGAATATACTACATTAAAGGCAAAAAATTCAGTTTCTCCTGATTCTAAGTTATATAATTTGAATCCCATTTTGACAACAGAAGGTCTAATAGTATTAAAGGGAAGAATTCAAGGCTCTAATTTTTCTGATGAATCTAAGCATCCAATTATTTTGCCGAACAAGGCTCGATTTACTAATCTTTTGATCATGAAGGAACACGAAAATTTAGGTCATTCTGGTATATCTGACACACTCACTCAATTAAGAGAACGTTTTTGGATCATTAAGGGCAGGCAAGCTGTGAAATCCTGCTTGAACAAATGTTTTCTATGCAGAAGGTTTAAGGCCAAACAAGGACAGCAAATAACAGCTCCGCTACCCATAGCAAGAACTAGTGAGGCTCAACCTTTTGAAGTCGTCGGAATCGATTTTGCTGGACCCTTATTCACAAGAGACAACAACAAATCTTACATTGCATTATTCACTTGTGCAGTCACTCGAGCAGTGCACTTGGAAATAGTCTCTAGTCTCAGTTCTGAACATTTTTTACTTGCATTCAGACGTTTCATCTCCAGAAGAGGTATGTGCAAGGTTGTGAATTCCGATAACGCTTTGACTTTTAAAAGTAGTGAAAAAGAACTAAAGAAACTTTATACGAACATTAAGAACTTTGAAATACAGAACTATTTTGGTAATAAAGGTATCAAATGGATATTTTTTTAGCTGGTTATCGGCCAGGGTAGCTCAGTGGTAGAGCATCCGTGCGTTAAGCGGAGGGCCCGGGTTCGATTCCCGGCTCTGGTATTTTTCACATAGTTGGTAATAATTAAAAATATCAACCTGTACACTCCAATTTGATTTAAATAAATATTCACGGTTGATGAATTCATGAATAAAAAAAAAATTTCTAAATTGAAATTTCGTGGTCTATGGAGTTGTGCTACGATTATTATTGTTTCACCTGATATATCTGCGTTTGCAGACTCGGTGACTTTGCCAACGTATATTATGTGAGAAATACCTAGCTGGTTATCGGCCAGGGTAGCTCAGTGGTAGAGCATCCGTGCGTTAAGCGGAGGGCCCGGGTTCGATTCCCGGCTCTGGTATTTTTCACATAGTTGGTAATAATTAAAAATATCAACCTGTACACTCCAATTTGATTTAAATAAATATTCACGGTTGATGAATTCATGAATAAAAAAAAATTTCTAAATTGAAATTTCGTGGTCTATGGAGTTGTGCTACGATTATTATTGTTTCACCTGATATATCTGCGTTTGCAGACTCGGTGACTTTGCCAACGTATATTATGTGAGAAATACCTAGCTGGTTATCGGCCAGGGTAGCTCAGTGGTAGAGCATCCGTGCGTTAAGCGGAGGGCCCGGGTTCGATTCCCGGCTCTGGTATTTTTCACATAGTTGGTAATAATTAAAAATATCAACCTGTACACTCCAATTTGATTTAAATAAATATTCACGGTTGATGAATTCATGAATAAAAAAAAATTTCTAAAGTATCAAATGGAATTATATAGTAGAAAGAGCCTCATGGTGGGGGGGGTTATTGGGAGCGAATGGTTCGTATGACAAAGGTCATTTTGAGGAAAATTCTTGGTAGGGCACTGGTTACATTTGAAGAACTGCAAACTATACTTGCAGAAATTGAATCTATTATTAACTCTCGACCTTTAACTTATGTATACAATGACCCTGTAGAGCCATTCCCTCTCACCCCAGCCCATTTCTTAATAGGAAAAAGGTCAACTGCATTGCCACCACAAAGTGGCCGTTTAGTGATAGCAAGTCAATCTAACTCTCAAAAATTGTTAATTAAACGATACTTGTATCGTGAGAGACTTCTTAACGAATTCTGGAAGCGCTGGAAATTTGAATATATTTTGCAGTTGAGAAATGCTAATGTTGTAAAACCTGTTAATCCAATTTCTAATTTTAATATAGGTGATATAGTCCTAATAGGTGATGACAAGGCCCCAAGACAAATTTGGAGGTTAGGAAAAATAATCGAGACACATGTAGGACGTGACAATAAGGTAAGATCTGTAACCTTAAAAACTTCATCAGGAATGTTAAAGAGACCCATTCAACTTCTTTGTAACTTGGAAGTCCAAGGGGACTTACCTTAATTAAACCAACTGTTCACCTGTAAGGTAATATTAATATTGTTTTCATTTTTCAATTGTATCCAGGTAACATTGATTTTTGTATTTGATATAATTTCTATTTTCAGTATTATGTGGTTGTGAAATTTATTATTTATGTACTGTGATTTTTTTATTGGTTGAAATTCTTGAATTGTATTTGATTTGGATTTGTCAAAATTTGTATTGAACTTAACTTACCTTTCGGGGCGGGAGGATGTTGCAAATTGAATTGTCTTTGCATCCTTTCAGGCGGCACCATAGTCGTCATTTTTCGACGCGCCGATGTTATTACTGATTAGTTAAGAATGTGATCTGAAAGGATTCGGTCATGCTTGACCGTTTAAAAATATAGCGTTAATTAAATGTTTATTTATGTTTTTATTGTGGATCCGTGTTCTATATGTTTTGTGAAGTGAATAAATAAAATGGAAAATAACATTACTTGCATTATTTATGGAAATGGATTATTACAATGTGTGTGAGTTTATGGAACATTGAAAGATTAATGAACACCCCTAACTGGATGATGTTGATACAGCTAACATTCTAAAATTAATAAAACCTAGATATGCTCAACTGACCTGCAAATCTGTTAGCATACTAGAAAACTGCTGGAAACAATCATTGCTTCAGTGTATAGACAAAATTGATAAACATTTTGTAAGTAGTATATCCACATTAATGTGACAATAATAATGCCAAAAGCCATTGAAAAAATTGCAAATTCTGGGTGTATTCCTCAGTTTTAGATTATAAACATTTTAAATCATGTTTTATTATAAATGTGTAATAAACATTTTACTAATAAGTATTATTTTTATGCTTATTTTGCATTTTACTCTGCTTTGACAAATTTGGACAAAATACCTATAGAACATCTGCAAATTTTAATGTCTCGTTGCAGAACATCGGATATAATTCTGCTCCTGGGGCTATTGCTGAGTTTTAACAGTATTTTTGCCCATCAAAAAGCAATGTTCAAACAACACATGGAATTTAGCTTTGTCCTTCATTTTGAGAATATTAAAAGTAGAGCCACTGAAACTTTAATATCTCAATAACAAACACTAGAAATATTATGAAACCTCGCCAGGTATCCTTTGACATGAGTCATATCTTACCCACACAGAAATATTTCATTTGCGATGCCATCTGTGGGTTAGACCCAGGACTTTGATCAATGTGTTAGCTTAAAACAGATTCTTAAATCACTATGAAAATGCCTGACTGAACCAGGATTTGAAACCAGGACCTGGGAATTGAAACAGTTTTGATGGTTTTATACAATTTAAGAAGACAGCCCCCCCCCCTCAAAAAAAAAAGTGGCAGCACAGAATTTCATGAAATTTTATATTTTATTCCACACTGATATAAGCAGTTGTGTCTGTCTGCCTGTTCACTTTTGGTGCATATTGTTTGACTGGAGCTGCTGTTGTCCTGGTTTTTGATAATTTTCAATAGAGCAGCACAAGACAAAATTTCACACAGATGTAGCCAAAGAGTATTACTTTTACTGTCAAATTTGAAAGTTTATTCATAATAGCAGAAGTCAATCAAAATAAAATTGTATATACAGAAGAATCACACAGGTGCAAATTTTCAGTATGAGTATTTTTTTTCCAAAGAATTTGTTAAAACTTTTAAAACAAGTCGTTAAAAACCATGTCTGTGATAACTCTGTACAAAAATAGGGAGAAATAATAATAATAATAAAAAAATCTGTAAAGAAAATGCATATTTTTTTCTTATTTATAAATTATTTAAAATTGCATGGAATAACATAGAAAGTTTTGTGATGGCACAACAAGCTAATTAAATATTAATTGTGTATAGTAATATAAAAAGCAGTTTGAGGAAAACTGTTTCATATATGGAATGCGAATAAGAAATGGTCTGCCATTCAACTATTGCGAAAATGTGGTGTTAAACAATATCAGGTCCATTCCATTTCAAATCAGCATAGCTAAAAAACTGACCCCCATCAGATTTTTATGAAATTGGGCTCATTTATTTGTTCTATAGAGAAATAAATGCATACGTATGTATACATTTGTAATATATAAGTCCCTACTTCTTTTAGTTTTTGATATACAGGGCTGCAAAAATGGGTAAAAAATGCAATTTTCACAATTCTTCTACTACAAATGTATCCATATTTTGTTCCCAAATTAACTTAAAAGATATAAGATTGGTATCATTATTAAGTTTACAATACAAGCTCTCAAATGATAAATCACATGCATTTAATTTAAAAAAATTTCATTTTAAGGTAAAATATTTTGACCTTTGAGATTTACAACATCTCAAAAAGTACATATTTATTTTTCTTTTAAAAATTATATGGTAACTTTCTTCTATGTTATTCCATGCAATTTAAAATAATTTATAAATAAGAAGAAAAAAAATATTTTCTTTAAAGATTTCTTTTTTTTTTGAACATTTATTGTCTATAATTATTGTGAGTTTCAATATGGGATGGCCAAGGGATGATGAGTTACAAATTAAAATGGAACCCCCCCCCCCCCCCCAATTAATATTTTCATACTGAATTTCTAAATAGAATATTTTATGATTTCATTTGGGTGGGCCAAATTAGCATGCATAGAAATTCTCTGAAAGAAAAAATAGTTAATTACAATGTTTTTGTAATTGAAAATTACGTGATTAAAAAAAAAAAAAAAACAGCTAGCATTGATGTGTGTGTGGGTGTAAGGATAATAAAAATAACTTACAATCATATTAAAATCTGAATTTAAAATGATTAAATAATAATAATAAAATATCTTTTTTTCCCTATTTTGTCTAATTGGGAAAAAAAAAAAAAAAAAAAAAAATTAGAAAATTATTTACAAAGATTTGGGGCATTTTGCAATGATGAATGATTTTTACAGTTAATTTTTAAAAGATGCACGATTCGGGAGTCAGAGTAAGTTTTTCCAGTGGCAGTTACGGGAATTACAATCCAATAAAATTTATGCAATTATTGTATGAATTTAATTCATTCTTTTGTTCTTTACACAGTTCTTATAAATTGCACCAAATCAGCATTAATGTAACATTTTCATGTATATGACAAATGCAGGCAGAATGTGTTCCACTTGCTCGACAGCCAAAATGCAGTTTTTTGTTTTAGTTCTACAAATGTACAAAAAAAAATCCAGTTTTAACGACTGTATACTCATTCACAAATTGTTTAAAAGCTTCCATTAAATAACACAACGCTAACCTTTTCTCTATGTGTCTTCACTGTATTATCTTTCACTGATGCATAATAATAGTAATACAAACAATATATTAATTAAAATAACAAAAACCTACCAAAAATTATTATAAAGCTGTTATTTTATTTTTCTTTTCCAGGGAAGTAAATAGCCCTACGTCCCAATTATCAGTAATCCCTGATTAGATAGGGTACAAATATTGAATACGTGCAATTGAAGTTGCAATCAAGTTTCACTTACGTTGTGTATTTTATTATATTTGCAGAATTTTTTTTTTTTTGTAAAACTTATGTTAGTATGAAAATAGTGATGGGGGGTTGCATTTTAATTTATAACTCAACATCCCATGCCCGTTCCATACTAAAACTGAGAATAATTATAGACAACAAATGTACGAATACCATAAATTTTAAAAGAAAATTAAATATGTAATTTTTGAGATATTGAAGGTCAAAATGTTTGACCTTAAAATGAAAATTTTTAAAAATATATGTATGTGATATATCATTTGGAAGCCTATATTATAAGATTTCTAATGATATGATAGTTATGCCTCTAAATCAATTAGGTAACAAAATATAGGAACATTTGTAACCCAAGAATTTTGAAAATTTGCATTTTTTACCCATATTTGCAGCACTGTTTATCAAAAATTAAAAGAGACTCACAGGGACTTATTAATTAGTATACATTCATTTTTTGATAGAACAAATAAATGAGCCCAATTTCATAAAAATCTGAGGGGGATCAGGTTAAAAATGCAGCTTTTTTTTTTTTTTTGTGTGTGTGTTGATTTGACCTTATTATCAAAAGATTAAAGTAACATGAGAAAAAAATTGAAGGCTAGAGTGAACAAAATAAAATTAATAAGAAAGGAGTTTAGACAGGAGCTTGAAGAGAGAATAATTCTTAAGGCACAAAAAAATTACAGCTAGAACATTCATTAGATCATTTTACATAAAAAGGGTGGCTACAGACACAATACTTTATAAAACATTCAATTTTGAAAGAGATATTGAAAAGTTCACAAAGTTTTGATTTGATCATGAGTAGAGGATAAAAAATAAAGAGTTAAGAATGTAGAATACATTAGGTTACATGAACAAATTTACCCATAGAATAACATAGGCTTTGAGACTGCAACTCTCAGGACCAGAGCAAACGTCTCACTGCAGCCCTCTAATTGGGGCCCTTCATTTACTTTGAGCTATAGCACTTCTGGTATTAATTAAGAAAAATCTCTTTATTTCTGTTATATTCTAACTGATTAAGCTGATCTTAGTATAAAATGAAACATAATGCTTTTCTATTTAGAAATATTTATTCATGAATTCATCAACCGTGAATATTCATTTTAAGTAAATTGGAGTGTAAAGGTTAATATTTTTATTTACCAACTATGTGAAAAATACCAGAGCCGGGAATCGAACCCGGGCACCTCCGCTTAACGCACAGATGCTCTACCACTGAGCTACCATGGCTGACAACCAGCTACGCATTTCTCACAATATCAACCTTTACACTCCAATTTACTTAAAATGAATATTCACGGTTGATGAATTCATGAATAAATATTTCTAAATTGAAATTTCGTGGTCTATGGAGTTGTGCTGCGATTAATTTGTCACTCGATACAGCTGCGTTTGCAGACTCGGCGACTTGGCCAACGAATTTTATGTGAGAAATGTCTAGCTGGTTGTCAGCCAGGGTAGCTCAGTGGTAGAACATCCGTGCGTTAAGTGGAGGTGCCCGGGTTCAATTCCCGGCTCTGGTATTTTTCACATAGTTGGTAAATAAAAATATCAACCTTTACACTCCAATTTACATACAATAATGCTTTTGTATTTCAAAGTAAGCAGTAAAAGTGATATGTTTTTGAATGTTGCCCCAGATCTTGCAAAATGAATTTTTGTAAATTTTTCAATGGATAAGTTCAGCAAGTAATTCAATATAAATCACAACTATCACATGCATTTCCCCCCCCCCCCCCCCACCCCTTCTAAAATGAGAAAGCTGTGTACTTATTGCATTTTAAAAAGAAAAGGAGCGTTTTTTTTTTTGTGGTTATGAAATGAAAAATAAAATTATTCAGACAAAATTTTACTTAAAAATATCTTTTCCTGAAATTGTATAAAATTTTCTTTAAAGTTACAATAGCTTAAAGATTTGTAAAAACAGTTAAAACTGTATTTATTAATTAATAAAATAAAAATTGATTTATATTAATCAAAGTTAAAAAACCTCTTTAAATTATTATTTTTTTAATATTTCTTTTGTTTGTTTGTCCGGTACAAATCATGCTATGTATTTTTAACTCACTTCCTTACTAGCTAGACATTTGAAACTTTCACAGTAGCTCAGAACCCGGCGACAACACACTACTTCGAAGCCCGATTTTCGAATTTTTGATTAGTTTTCTTTTCATTAATTAAAACATGAAAATAATAACCTCCTAATAGCTTTAAAAGTAGCCATTAAAATATTAGCTATAATTGAATGGTTGCCAAAAAAAAAAAAAAAAAAAAAATTACGAGTTTATTTACATTTAATGAAACGTGAACGTTAAAAAATTGTAAAAAGTTAAATGAGGCATCTCACAAAAATAGACGTCATTATCATTTTAAAAATTGTATATGCATTGATTAAGTGCTAATGTAATTCTACAGCTATGATTCAACGGAAAATTTAAAAACATGGTTTATAAAAAGTTTTTTATCTTATAATTATTTATTGCATATGCCTTTAAGAAATACTCTTAAGTAACTAGAAAATATGTTTCAAATATATTTTCATCTGTTTCTTAAAGTGATAGATAAAGAGTTAATGAAATAGTAAAATATGAATGAGGAGAAACAAACAAACAAACAAAAAAAAAAAAAAATCTGTAGCCACCTTTTATAAAACACAGTCAATTCTGTAAAATCCACATAATTTATTTTGGGCAAATTTCTATTCTAAAATGTACTCATTTCAGTAAAAGTCTATTTATAAAGTGTAGTACAGTTAAACCTCGAAAATCCGGACATTCAAATTCCAGAAATTTTTCCAGTTTTAGTTTTATTTTTAAAACTAAAACTGGAAAAATTTCTTAGATTTTTCTAAGCCCATTTCCACATTTCTTGTGGAATGCAATTTAAATTCCTTTTTATTGAACACTGAATACATAAATAGAGTCATAATTTTACATATTTTTATACTGCTTAATTGTTAATTAAAGAATTTATTTTTTAAAAACAAGTAAGTTAAAAACAGAATTAAAAAAAAAGAAATCCATTACAGTAAAACAGCTTTAAATTTAATGTTTTTAAAACAATCAACACAAAAATCACTTTGTTTTCTGTAGTTTTATTTGAGTATTTTTTAAATGAATAAACAGTTTACTAGCATTATCAGTTGTCTATAACATTTTAGTTCAATGTGTTTATATTTTAATTCTAAATTAAATCTATTGTATTTCTATATTGTAATTTAATTCTCCAATTCGATCGTCGTTTGTTTTCACTAGCATAAAAATTACATTTTGTATGTAATTATAATGTCATAAAAAATTAATTTTTAATAAATCTTTAAAATCTGTTATCGCCACAGTACCACCAATTCCGGATTTTCAAGGTTCAACTGTACAAACAGCTTAATAATTTCAACTACACTTTTTCATGGCAGTAAAACACAATGGTACTTTTAGCTTTAGTCAATGATTAATACATATTTCCATTTTATGAACATTTTCATTTTAAGATAAAATTTTCTTTTATGCAGTATATAAAACTTGAAATTCTATTAAATGAAAAGAATAAAAATACTTCTCAAATGAACAACTGAATACTGACTAATTCATCTGCTATTAGAGGTATATTTCTTTAGCAGAGTTTTTACACCAACAGACTGACACTGTTCTTTTGAAGAATTCTTCAAAAGAACCGTCTTTGTTCTATTTTTTATGAGATTGACTATTATTTCTTTTTAACTAAAACAAAATATTGGTTTTGGCATACTTTTTAATGAATAACCCTGATATACTAAAGCCAATGTTTAATTGCAGAATTTTGTAGCGGATTTTAAAGAATCAACTGTAACATTTGTGTAAAGAAATGAATAATGAATGAAAAGCCAATGAAACAAAAATGGCAGAAGAGACGTATAGATACCATTTTGTGTTCCATATTTTGAGGAGGCAAGGCATCGGCTGTTTTGGTGTGGACTCCCCACATTTCTGCTTGTGCATCCACATTGTTAGGATACAGGTGGGGGGCTACCATATGTGGAGGAGGAGGAAGGCCATTCACAAAAGAGTAACCACCACTCGATAGCGCCTGCTGCTGAGGGAGGGAAATTTTCATTTGTATTTTATTTATTAAAATATATATTAACACCAAAATGAGGGCAAAAATTAAACTATTTTCATTGTGTGGATAGTTTCTATATGTTCTAAAATTATTTAAACCAAAAATTAAAATAGATAAACGTATCAATAATGAAGATAAAATTTATAAACTTTGTTCTTAAAAAAATAAAATAAATAATAATTCGCAATTATATAATCAGGAATCGATCCAGGTAAAAACTGGGACTCTTTAGCTGCCGTTTGACAAAATTCTACATCATCCAAAATACCCTTTCACATCATTCCAATCTGCATGAGCCCATTTACAAAATTCAAATTTATAAAACAGGCCTTCTAAAAAAAAAATCAGAATCATAAAAAGACTCCTTCACAAAGATTGTTGTTCAGGTCAATAGACTACGCAAGGATCTTGGGCCTGTGTGACCTTCTCCTCTAGTCTATAACTTGACTCAATAAAACATTACTAACTTGAGAATAAACATTATATAGAGTTTCTGCAAAAGTAGAAAACACATCTAAAATACATTTTCCCATCATAAAAATGAGGCTCTAACAGTCAAAACCTGGATTGACCCCTGGTAATTTTGAATTATAAGAATATTATGAAAAAACCAACAGCTTGATTACCAAATTTTAAAACCCAAATAAACTACTACGTCAGAAATGCCAGAAGAAAAATATTTGTGATGCATACAGCTGTTTCGGTAGCCTTAAGCATACCGTCTTCAGTGCAAAAAGAATCTTTTCCACTGTAAGAATCTTTTGCACATTCTTTTTGCACTGAAGACTGTACGCTTAAGGCTACCGAAACAGCTGTATGCATCGCAAATATTTTTCTTTTGGCGTTTCTGACGTAGTAGTTTATTCAGGTCTTAATATTCCAACGCCACGTCTCTTGTTATTATTTGATTAACAAATATTTCAAGCCCCAGTGGTCAGATGGGTAAGGTTTGTTGACATCAGAGCTGTGGAGGCAGAGTCACTAAAAAACATACCCAACTGACACCAGCTTTTCTTACACAGAAGGAAATTATATAAAACAAATTTCATTTCATTTTAAATTTATAAAATTGATTTTATTTTACTATAAATGTTAATAAGCAGCTGGATATTTTAGAATTTATTGGCATGAAATAAATATAGGGAAGGAGGGTGGATGTGATGTGTCATACTTTAGTCAATAAATGATTTAATTGATTCAGGGTTGCAACTAGATGGGCCCAGGATAAAGTCCTACACGGGTTGAGTCAATTTGACCCGCACCCGACCCCCCAACCTGTAGGAAAGTCTTTCAAACAATAAACCCACCCGTGACCTTCAAAAAATATCATTCAATTTATATTATATAAGAAAATTCTATTTCACTCAATATAGTTCTATTATTGAACGTACCTTTCAGAAAATTAATTACTACACAAGTATATAATTATATTTAAACTAGTGAATAATTAAAATTACATTAAAAATAACTAGCCTAATTATAAATCAAAACTTCAGTGTGTAATATAACAAAATTTCTTGTGTTTTCTCAAGACTTGCACCCAACCTGCAACCAAAATAAAATGTTTAACTTATGTTTTAGACACTGAACTAGAATTCCATTACAGAAAATATAGTTATATTTGACTTATACCCTTTATACCATTCAATGATTGTCAACCTTCATTTAATAACGGAAAAAACTTGAATTAAATATTTTATACCATACATGAATGCTAAATTTCTGATTTGAATCTTTTTTTTACTAATGGATTTTCTCAGAGATTAAATGACATAGACTTAAATCCTTTATACCAATCGAAAGAGAATTTTTTTCCCGAGTCTGACAATGTACTTTACTCAAAATCAACATTTTTGGACTTAAATCCTTTATACTTATCAGTACAGATATAAGCCTGGATGTTGGCGAACATCCTACTTGATTCAAGGTGATCCAACCACAGAATGGCAACAACTTCAGCAACCTATTAATTCTGATGATTGTCAGCCTTATAGTTAACAGACAAGTTTGCTATATATTTTCTCTCAACTGTTGCTTGGTTGCTGTTGTTTTATTCTTCAATTATGAGCAAGTAGTTACAGAATGGGGTAAGTACCATTCCTGAACATGAAATCTTTCTTTTCGTTATGGTAATAGCATGTAGATATCACATTTTTGAATTTTTATTGAATAGTTTTGATGTTATGAGTTATACCTCATGAATCATAGTATCTTTCGATATATAAATTTTATAGTTTTAATTAATTTTCAATAACTGAATTTATGTCGCAATGTTTGTTTACTTTCAGAAATTTCCATTCTTTTTATTAAATTTAAGCTTTTTCATTAAAAAAAATTGCCATCATCATTTTAGAAATTTTATTTTCAGTCATTTAAAAAATGTTAATTATAAATATTTCAAAAAAAAAAAAAAAAAAAAAAAAAAAAAAAATTAGTTAACTAATCGATGACGTCTCATCCTTCTGAAATCATAAATAAATACACCACAGCATGAGTTCAGCATACAAAGTGGCAATGTACCGTGAAGAGTCATGGTTTTGCTTCGACCCAAAACAACCATTATGTCCCCCCCCCCTACCCCCCGCCAAAAAAAAAAAAAAAAAGAATATATATATACATATACACACACACACAAAGTTTTTTTTTTTTTTTTTTTTTTTTTGGGGGGGGGGGGGGGGGGGGTGTATTTCTTTTCAACACCAGTACTCTGGTGTATTTTCATTAATAACTCAAATTTCTACAAGAGTAAAAAAAAAAAAAAAAAAACTATCTTTCAAGACACATTTTTGATATCGATTAAGAAGTCCAATGAAAGTGGAAAAGTACCTGAAAGGACTGTTCTAGTGGATGGCTGTTTTCCATGTTATTTTGTAACACATCGGGAAAACGATTTCCGGAGTAGCTGTGAATGGAGGGTGGGATGTTTGCTTCATCTTGCTGCATGGATTGCACAGCATTCTGCATACTGTGCATCCAGTCACCTCCTGACACAGGAACATCCGCTGCACAAAGAAAGATTGCTATCATGCATTGTTACTTCTAAAATAATACAAAATCAACTAATATACAAGGGAGAATATTGGTATTTCTTTTAAGATCACAACTGGAAAATTTGTATCTTAATACACACAGGCAATTGATAGCATAATTTATCATGCTACTATATTACATATTCTGATTTAAGGCATTTTGCTTTATAATGTGTAAAATTTCACAGCATGGTTCATATCAGAAGGTGGAGGGATTGCGAGAATTCCACTATATATGTTGGGAAAATCATACTCAAAAATATGTCACAAAAGTGGAATGGGGAAAAGGGAAAGATTTTATTAATAAATAAATATAAAGTTTAGAAGTTATAGAAAAGTTGTATTTTCTTTTCTTTAACTGACATGTCATCTTCAGTATGGATAGTAGTTTCTAACTTTTGCCGTTCCCAGTATCTTGTTTTTGTTCCTCTTTTCCCTTTAGTTTTGTCGACTATTGGCTGCCAGTTTTGGGGAATTATGCCATGTTCACAGTCATTTATTGCAGTACAGCAGGATAAAAATTTCAAGGACTTCCCGTTTTAGAGCATAAGAATGCAAGTTATGAAATTAGCGATTTTTAGTATTATAGAATTAATGTTAATGGGGGTTAGATGATTGTAGGCCTCACTCTATTTCAAAAAATAACATTACTTATCATCTAATATGAATCAGAAGTTGGAAACTGGATGGTTTGCAAATTTTAAAATATCAATGCAAAGTAACCTGAAAAAATTATTTTCATTTCAAATAATTTTATAAGGTTTTCGTCACACATAGCTAACAACCATTATAACTAAATCTGCATTTTTTTTTTAAATAAATAAATAAAGAAAGAAAGAAAGAAAGAAAAAAAAAAAACATTGAAATTGAATATATAACCAAACCTGATGTTGAACAGAAATATATTTACACAATGTTGGGAAAGCCAATGTATATTAAAAGTAAGCTGAAGTTTCAATAGCATACTGTCATCAGTGCAGAATGACATGTTGGATTACTGCTCTTATATATAGAAAGAGAAGCAAATTTTAGAGTTGAAATAACAGTCAATAGGAATTTAAGAAATTGGGTGTGTTAGCCGATGGGAAATAGGGATATAGAAAGCTATGTGAAGGGCAGGTGGAAAATCAAGAATTTGTGGCTTTCATCATTTTTATGTGACAATCAGAGAGAGGAAGGGGGGAGGTGTTACAGCAAAATCACAATTAATAAGGTTTTTATGATTTTTATAGATAAAGAAGATATAGATATATACATTTTTCTAGAAGCTTTCCTTTCCATATCTATAAAAATCATAAGAATAGCATTAATTGTGCTCTTGCTGTACTCTCCTCCCTCTCCTCTAATTGTTGGAAATATTATATAAAATGTACTATTCTGGATTTTCACCTACCATTTACATAGCTTTCTATATCTCAATTTCTCATTGGCTAACACCCCCAGTTTCTTAAATTTCTATTATTGACTGTTTTTCTTAAATTTCTATTATTGATTGTTTTCCTGACTCAAATCTGCTTCCCTAGAGTAATAATACAACATGTCATTCTACACTGATGACAATACATACGCTTAACGCTACCGAAACTGTAGTTTGCTTTAAATTTTATTTACACTGGTGTTGACAATGTTGTGTAAATACTTATATTTCAGGTCTGTTTGTTCAGGAGCTACAGGTAGACAAAGACTTTAAACTAAACTTAAGACTGAAACTATATGCAAAGGAGAAATGTTGGAATTTTGATGACAAAATTATTATGGAGTAGTAAATATATTATAAAGATCTACCTACTGAAAACAGAACAAATGATTATGCATTTAATCATTGACATGGATAAGTAAAAATTTTATTTGATTAGCTGATGTCACAAATGCACATCAAAAAATAAAAATAAAATAAAGCTAAAGATGCCAAAAAATCCAAATCTACAAAAGCTGAAAAATTTTCATCTTCCTGAAACTTGTACAGCACCCTTCATAAAAAATATGATTATTCACCTAAAACCCCTAATTTTTTATTAGTGTGATAATCCCACTCACTAATCCCCCTATAGACATTATAACTGGCCATGGTCCATTATAATAACCATAAATATGTATATCTCTATGAAGCTACAGAACTCAATGTATTAAGTGCAAAATACTCAAATAGACAATAGATGACGTGATATAACAAAATATATTTAACATAACTTAAAAAAACAAGGGAAAATTATTAAGAAAACATCAATACACTCAGAAAAAGTCAAAGGACACTTGTGATAAAATAAATTGGTGAAAAAGTTATTACCAGTCAATGAAACAGCAATTGAGTAAAATTTATTAAAAATAACAGATTTTAAACAAAATTTAATAATGTTTACAATATATCTAAATAACCCTATACCAAATTATAATAGGTACCTGATAATAAATTTTTGTAATCAAACTTTGTAAAAATCAACTTTTTTTTTTTTTTTTCCCCAATCATCCATAGGAATATAAAAGAGAAAGTGCAAAATTTTACATGCATAAATATGAGGAGAGTAGAGGGAAGAAATGTAATTTTGGAATAAAAGATATCCTTCTGGAGTTATTTATTACAGAATTTTAATTCTAAATTTACATTTTCCTAGAATGACTTTCCAAACTGTAGTTCTTAATATTCCATCTATATAAATCTAGATCATAGCACGTTCCTATCCCTGACAAATTAACTTCCCTCCTTTTTACTTATTTTTTGGAGGGGTGGAGGTGGGGGGAACTGCATGGTTTCTCCCCCTCGCCAGCCCTCCCTAATATGATTACAGGTCTCTCTGCATTTTGCTGTGTTTCTTGATACATTCTGTTCAACTTTTAAATTCCTAAATACTGTTCAGATTTATCTCAACAATACACACAACAGTCTTCCACTGAATTTTACCATACTAGGTTCATTCGAGGAGTATTTATTTTATATTTCATTTATTTATTTATTTTGTGTACCTCTTGGCGCTTTGCCTAGCTCTTTATAAAAAGGAGGAGGGGGAGAAGTCAAATGATAATTACATGAGTGTAAACTGTTAAACATTTCTACTTTTTTATAGGCTCTAGAAATAAAAAAAAAGCAAATTTAAAATGAATATTGACATTTTTGTTGTGGCTTGTAGATGGAGAAAAAATGAGAAACAAAAGAGTTTCAAAAAGCATTTGATCACCGATCACTAGTTGGAGATAAGAAAATATGGGAGGGGGGGAGTTAAAAATAATTACGTAAGCGAGAAATATTGAAGGATTCTGTTTCTTTAGAGATTCTAAAATCTCATAAAATAAGTTTTAAATGAATATCGACATTTATGTTGTGGATGAAGAAAGATCGTGAATAAGGCCTTCGTAAATCTGAAAAGATGGCACCTATGAATTGTCAAAAATTAGCATTTTTGGTTCGATTTTTCGAAAATATTAGAAAAACGGGAGAAATACACATTAAAACGTAAAAATGGGAGATAGGATTAAAGAACGGGAGAGTTGGCAGCACTGGCATATTAATAAAATCATTCCTATATTTAGAGAAAAGAATTTAACAACATTATACCTATATTCACATTGTTTATTTCATTTCAATTAAATAAAAGTCAAAGAAACTGTATTTTAACACACTTCATTTTTGAAAAGGTATTTTTTATTAAATATTTGTACGCACACGCAGCAGAGCATTTAAGAGGAAAAATATATGCTCAATCTGAATTTTTACAAACCTCAGACATGTTGGGCAATATAATTTTCAAGCCATGCTTGGAAAGAAAAAAAATGTAAATCCTTCTAGGAGTATATATATATATATATATATATATAATAAATAATTTTCCAACAAAGTTACAAACTCTCATGAAAATATCTCAGTGCTATATCTTTTTGAATTTGGCTTAAACAGACCTGAAAACAACAGGTGCCAAAATTTATTTTTAATTTCACTTTGAATACTCAAACAGCATTTACACCAGAAGCAGAGTTAATTGGAATAACTGAAATTATTATTGCAATGTATCTGGATACACACCAGTAAGGTAAAGACACCAGTATTTGCCATCCTCACAAAAGACATGCAAAAATAACCATTAATTAACATCTATGAATTTGAATCCACCTAAGCTACATTCTCCAGTTCTAGGGAATCTAGTGCGAGCAAATTCATAGATGTTATTACACTTACCTTAACATGTCCTTTGTAAGGGTGGCAAACACTGGTGTGTCTATTTTATATATATTTGGGGGGGGGGGGGGGGGGAGTACAACACTCTTGACTTCCAAACTTCATAGTTATTTGCTAATAAAATATACACATCTTCATAGTCTCTTAACAAATCTTTAGAATAAAGAAGTATTCTAAAATAATGATTCAATTTCTTTTTTTTTTTTCTAGACTCGAAAAATCCTAGACAGGCTTTATGAAGTGATTATTATATTATCCAAAGCAACTAAAAATGAGGGAAATGCTGGATGAACAATGGGAAAAAATTGTGGGAAAAGCCCCTTTAATACATTTTTCAGTGGGATTCTAAAAATTCCACTCTCTAATGTGAACCTTGAAATGATGTTAAATTGATTTTTTAGTCCTTTTCTCATACCACACAAACACTACTTTTCCATAAATAACTGGACACTTTCAATTTTAGACTTTTGTCAAACGGCTAGAAAAAAAGAATTATCCTAAGAGGTTGAATGTGTAAAGAACATTTTATACCTCATATTTCAACAGAAATTTTGTTCCAAAAACAAAGAGAGGACAAGTAGCAAATTGAGGCTTAATTTAAATATCTGTGTTCATTTGTATCTGATTAACATATATTCATGAAGTTTTTTTTTTTTTTTTTCTAACCAATGCAATGCTTTACAAAACTTAACATGCTACTTTGGATGCAACATACTGCATTCAGAATATAAATACAGTTACTGCCGCTTATTAAAAACCACATTCGTTCGGAGCCAAAGGTGATTTTATTAAGCAGTTGATTTTTTACATCCGGTGAACGTTCCTGCACTTCCCTGAATTTGAAAAGAAACTTCAAAATGTAATGAATAATGGAATTAGTAAACAATATTAATTAAATTTTGATAGATAATTAATTGTTCCTTCGATGTATGTAAATTAAAAGCATTCCAAGTTCCCATGCGCTTTCCTTTAAGAAAAATCATTATTACTTTGCCCAAAGTTCACGCTGTTCTCCTAAAATTAAAATATTTCCATTTAAACCTCATGAATTATAGTAATTTCAAAATAAGAACTAGGAATAGCTTTATAATAGTGACCCCAAACAGTTTTTTCTTCAATTTTTCTCTTTTTGAGAAAACTTTCACTGAAATATATGAGGTATAATATGTTCTTTACACATCCAAAGTTTCAAGATAATTTGTCTATTACTTATCTTATACTATTAAGTGAGCAATATTTGTATATATATTTCACTGTTCTTGAAAACGGTAGCTCGGACAGTCACGAGATTTAACACAAAGGTGCCCCCGAAGAATCATTGTGCACATCGAAGTCAGATTTTCGAATTTTTGATTAGTTTTTTCTTAATTAAAATGTGAAAATAATAACCTTCTAATTTGTGATAAATAAGCCATTTAAACTTTATCCATAATTTAATTGTTGCCATTTTTTTCGACAAAATAATAATAATTAAAAAAAAAAAAAAAAAAAACACATTTATTTAAAATGAGGAAAATAAATCAGAAAGATTAGAAAATAAATTAGAAATATCAGTCGTATCGTTACAAATAAGATACCAAATGAAAGGGAAATTTTTTGTGAATCCGATGCATTAAACAGCTTATCAATCGGACAATTATTTTTAAAATTGACTAAAGTATGAATTTTAGGTGGCAACAGCAGCAGATTGTTTGGGAACCGTTAGGAGAAAAAAAAAATAAAATAAAAAATCTGCTTCACATTAAGTCACATGTTTTAAGTGATATTAAACATTGCAGTTTTCAAATTCTTTTAAATTTTCTCTCACGAACACAAAAATATAATATACAGCCTGTGCCCCACAAGACCAACTTGCATTTCAAATTTCATCAATTTTTTTGGTTAATAAACAAAAAAGTTACATCTTTTTTTTTTTTTTTTTTTCCAAATTAAGTTTTATTTTAACTTTGAAAAGATTTATGTGAATCATAGATATAATAATATATAGTGGGTTGCCAAATTAATGTGGACACTTGACTTTTTTTACATTTTCGCGTTTTTACGCCACTTATAATTCCCAGAAATGGTTCTTATGTTACTGGAACACAAGTTTATCAATTTTTATTATGTTACACATTATTTTAAATGATTTAAACAAAACATACTGAGCTTAGCAACATTTTTGTGACAGTCACTTAATTTTATGTTTCAAAGTAATACTGAATAACGTTCATTTTGAATCTTTAGAATTGAGATTTAGTGTGAATTCTGATGCATTTTTAATATTAAAATTAAAGTTTGATTATTAATTTTCAATTCAATTTATTTTTACCACATTTTTATAACTTAATTTTTTTTTATTTTACTATGGTCAGAGGAAGTGACATTTTTCAGAGAAAAAAGTCCGAAATAAAATATCTCTTGCAGCACCCACAGCATTTGCAGAGGAAAGTCGCAGATATTGTTAGGGTTTCTAAATCTCCTGTTAGTAAAATAAAAATGAATTTAGACAAAAACCTGTTGTTTTAACTGAAAAGAACAGGGAAAACGTATGACTACAGCCAGAACAGACAGATAAATTAGGTACATTTGCTTACGAAACAGGAAAAATGTGCTGCTATACTGTCTCAGATTGTTCAGAAGTCAGGTATTGCTGTTTCCAAAAGAACTGTGCAGCGTAGACTGGCAGAAGAGGGCCTTGGCAGGCCATCATCCAGTTCGCAAGCCTAAGCTTATAGGGGCTATGAAAAAGAAAAGACTGCCCTAGGCTCCAGACCATCGTTGCATGACTGTGGAAGATTGGAATAAAGCAAAACATGATATTTATTAATATTTTCAATGATTTATAAGTGTTTTTTGCAATTCAACCATAAATTATTTTAATTTCGGGTGTGTTTCTCAGACGAGTTAACTTTTGAAATTTTAGTTGATAAAAGAAATTTCTTCTGGCGAACAGTTCCATCTTGATTGCATAATAGAAAGGGTTAAACACCTAGTAAAGGTCATGGTTTGCTCTATTTTAAATACCAAAGGTGTAGGATACTAATACATCGTTCAGGAACTGTGAAACTGGATCAAAATAGGAAGTTCTACGAACTCACCTTCCTCCATAGCTGGAAGAATGGTTCTCCGAAGGTGAGCACGGTGTTTTAATGCACAATATTGCCCCTTGCCATAAAGCCAAATGTGTTACCAAATTTACGGGCCAAGAATATTGAAGTACTATCGTGGCTTGGAAATTTGGCCGATATGAATCACTCAGAAAACTTATGAGATATTACAAAAAGAGAAATAAATTGCCAAGAAAAGGATTACAACCAAGAGCAAACTGTTCTAAAAACTTCAAAATGTCTGGCACCACAATCCTTTAATTAAAGAAAGTGCAAAATCCTGCATAGAAAGCATACTGCAATGCATTGAAGTGCTAATATCAGCTGAAGGAAGTGTCACCCAATATTAAGACCTTACAAAATGTTACATTTTTTATGTTTCTATTATATATTTTTTATTATATAGCTATTAGCTATATATATTAACATTAAATAAAATAAAAAACACTAATCATAGCATATCATGTATTTTTATTTAGAAGAAAAGCCACGATAGCTTGATTTTTATGAGTGTCCACATTAATTTGGCAACCCACTGTATATAGATCTATAATCCCCATATTATCGTGCAAAAATTTTTGATGCAGAAAAAAAAAAGCTTTGGAATCAGCCATTAAGTGGTATTGAAAAAAAAAAAAAAATGAATTTGAAACTATAACATTCACCTTTAGTAAATAAATTATTCATGAATTTTATTTGCTAAAATATTCGTGTGTATTCCCATGTGTATTCACTCGGGGAAAGACTGCCATATTTTAGTAAAATTGCCGTCTTTTTCCGAGTGAAAAGGAATCACTATTTTCTCCCCAATGATCAATCTATATATTAATACTATATGTATGTGATATGATAAATTAAGAATTTGGATTTTAAAAGTTTTTTTAAATAGATTATTTAAACTCTATGAACCATATTTTTATTTTATCAGTTTCATTAATAGATCCTGCTGGGCGATTTTTTAAATTTTGGTGTTGAAGTACACCGAACGTTTTTCGACAAGAAGTTCAATATAGCAACAGCCATTTTTTAATCTAAGTAGTGCATCAAATATATAAAAACATAAACGAATTATTTTTTACACAAAATTTACAGAAAAAATGCAGTTTTAAAGATAGGAAATTTATTTCAACAAGCACTATTTTAAACCTAAAAACCATTAAAAATATAAGCAGAATATGAAGGATTCTTATATATAAACAAAAAAAGAGTCTGATAAAATTATTAGCAAAATAGTCTTCACCTTTTCATACAAAAAAAAAAAAAAATCCATCGCTAATATGGCGACAAAAATTCAAAAGCTGCCAATGGAGCGAAATAATAAATGTGCAGCACAATAATGTTTGCCCATTTATTTATTTTTTTATATAATAATCACTATGCTAATTTATCATACAAATAAATGAGCCTCTGTGTGTTACTGCTCTTGCACGCTGTCGAACAGAAATATTTGAATAATTCAAATTAATATTTAAATAAATAAATAAAAATATGTTTAATGGGAAATAAATATAAAAATAAAGATTAGTTGTCTAAAATACAGCAGAAATAGCACTCATAGCATATTGTTACAAGGGATTAAGTCTTATTGTTACAAGGGATTAAGTCTAAAATGGTGACAAAAATTCAAAAGTTGCCAAAGAGAACTATATTAAAAGGCTGTACTATCAGGTTTACAAACCATGAATTATATATAAACACAAAAAATTAATTGTCTCATGCGACAGACATAGCCGGTCACAGCATATTGTAATATTTCGCGTGAAATTGCTGTCATTTTATGGTTGACTAGATAAACAAAATAAACAGAGGAAATAACATAAAAGCAAATATTATGTGCACCACAAATAGTGTTGTTCACATGTAACTGGGATTCAAATGTAAATGGGAAACTCCAATTTTTTCGATACTATCTATTTCAAAACTGTTATATAATAAGCACATAAATGGAAGCTCATTGGTAAACCATTGTCGCAGGTAATAGGGACAAGCGCCCAAGTTGCAGTTGATGACCAAATCGCTGCCAAAGGCAGCAGGGACCTGAAAAGAGCTTTTGAACAATTTCAGTAATTTATTTTATTTTATTAAGCTATATAGAAAAGAGTTTCCTTTAAATTTAGTGACCAGCGAAGCGGGCAAAGCCTGCTACATGGTTGCCAACTTTTCAAAAACAGTTTGAGGAGTATTCAGGGAAATTTTGAGGAGCATTTCGGCTACTTTGAGGAGCAATTTTAAAAATACATTAAAAAAAAAAAAAAAAAAAAAAGAAAAAAAACTACTAACCAAAATAAATTAACAATAATCATATGAAATCAAGAAATACTTATTGATAATCAAATATATTTAACAAAACAGTGAAGAGAGATAATGGGATATGATTTGATTAAGTCTGAATATAAGCTTAAAACCCAAAAGTAATTTGTTTTCTGCACGATGGCATATTTTCCATACATAAATAAGGACAATATATGAAAGATTATTCCGTTACATAAAAAAAAAAAAAAAAAAAAAGAAAGAAAAGAAGAGAGCACAAAGGGAAGGGGGGGGGGGGAAATTAAATTTCCAACAATTTTTTGCACTTTACTAGTCATAATTTGTTTATTTATCCCCCCCCCCCCCAGATACAAATGAAGTTATAATAAATCATTTTCAAGTGAATGATAAAATAAATGCATAATTATTTCAAATAAATCTTAAAACAGGGGATGGAGCAGTTTGGAGAACTTAAAATACCTTTTTGGAGCAGCTAAATATCCATTTTGGAGCAGAATAATTATGGATGTGGAGCATATTGGAGCAAAATAATTATGGATATGGAGCAAATTTATTTTGAATCTTGAGCACATTGACCAAAATAATCTGTGAGTGGTTTGTTTATTTAAAAACTAAAAATTCTGCAAAAAATTTTAGCTATTTTCCCACTTAGTTAATACATAAAAATGAACATATCGACATCACATGCATAATAAAATACACTTTGAAAAATTTCAGCAGAAATGAGTGAGGGAAATTCCTTAAACTTGTACCACCATACATGTGAAAATAATTTCAATGCTATACTTCAAACTGATACAAATATTGGATTTTTTAAAACAAAATCTTAAATTTTGGAGTAATAATAAACTCAAAATAATGGACAATTTTAATCGTTTAGATATTAGAAAATGTAATAAAACTGAATCTACAATAAAATAATCATTGTTATTAAGGATGGAAAAGGATTGAAATTGTACAACATTAAATTCAATTTCAGTGCAAACTAACAGTCATGAACTCTTCTAATTTTTTTTTTTTTGATTATTGCTAAATATACCACAAAAATCAGGAGTTTCTCGTAGGGGGGGGGAGAGGTAGAATAACGTTTTTACCATAAATATGCTATTTTTACGACCGACTGCCAAAATTCGTAATTATTTCACTGCAAATTTACAAAATCTACGTTTAATAGCAAATAATTGCTAATATATACTATAATTTTGCCACTAATTGATAAAATTCACTCTTCTTTCAAAGCTGATTCCTAAAAATTCGCGATATTTTTGTGGTCAATTATTAATGAAATATACAATTATCTGGCTGCTAATCGATGAAATTTTAGCCCTTTTTAAAGCTACATCCCTCAAATACCAAACAACTTCGCTGTTAATCGATGAAATACACCCTTTTTTCAAAACTGAATCCAGAAATATGGGAAAATTTGCAGATGAATTGAAAAATACCGGATTATTTCACAGCTAATTGTAAAAAATTACGTTTACCCGAAACTAAATTAAAGTAGCTTTGAATCCATCATTTTTATTGATAAATAATTAAAATAAACAATTCTTTTCGTCAGAAAGTATTATTTTTTAACGACCTATTAAGCATTGATATAGTTTAAAAGAAAATCAAAATACTGCATAATCATAGCATTCAGTTTCTTTCTTCCCTCCTTTCAACTTGTGGTTTTAATTTAACACGCTCTTCGCTAATGTAAACAAATACTTGTTCCCGTTCTGAGTCAGCAATATTTCGATTACGCAATGCCTAGCACTAGAATGTTTTCTTTCTTTCTTTTTTTTTGATTTACTATTCATTTATGAGTATTGTACGATGGAGCGTGTGGTTCTTCAGCTAGATTGTAAAAGTTATTTTTGAGTTGAAGCACTTTCATAGATAAAAAATTAAATTAAAAGAATAACTTTTTATGCGACAACTGTTGGAAATGCAAAATCAAAAGTTGATAAGGATTACATCGCGATTTATGTCTATATGTGTGCAACAAAAAAAAAAAAAAAAAAAAAAATAGGTTTTTTTTTTTCAGTGTCTGCCACTATTTAGTTTTATGTATTTGATAAAAAATATTTAGCTAAGTCGTCAAGACTGAATTTGCGGAGCATAGAAATAACATCGCGGAATTGCGGAGTTTTTAAAATTTTTCGGAGAAAGTCCGCAGAAATCAGAGCAGTTGGCAACCCTGCTGCTAGTTTTATTTATTTGTAGATATTTAAGAGAACGTTTAAAACCTAAAATGTTCAGTCATTTATAGCAAAGTAGTATATAAAACAATCAGTTAAATCATAATTTTAACTTGGCAGAATTTAGGCAACACAGCAATACTGTCCCAGAAAAAAAAAAAAAAAAAAAAAAAGTCACTTGCAGAAAGATTTGCCCATTAAAATTAAAGATATTCCTAAATTTCAGTAGAAAATAGAAACTCATGTCTTATTATTTAAGAATTATTCAACAATCTATTAATAATACTGATATTATTAATACTTTCTAAAAAAAATTTTGATGGATTATCCCATCCACTTGAAAGAAAATGATCCAATATGTCCTCTAGATTATTGTGCTTGTTACATATTCTTTCTTCCTTCAACTTATTTATTGTAAATTCAAATTTTACATATTTTACGAATTGCTAATGCTTCTCATAATCAACTCTGTCATTGCCAGATTACAGATAAATTTTGTTTTGCTGCAGATAGACAGTGTGGTTAGCTCTATGACAGAATATTTTTATGCTTTCTACGACAAGCCTTGTTCAAGAAAAGCTTTTCTGCAAGACAATATTGGCATATTTTCTAATTTACACATAATATGTTCATATAATTAATAAAGATATCAGTAGACTGAATTCTTAAATGTAAGACATGAGTTTCTACTTTCTACTAAAATTTAGGAATATCATTCATTTTTATGAGCAAATCTTTCTGTAAGTGTCTTTTCTGCAACAATGCCACTGTGTTGCCTATATTCTGCCACAAGGGTGGTTAGAACAGAGCATTTCAAAACTCCCTGACCATTTTTAAGCTCTTCTCCGACTCCTCCACCAAAATCTTACAACATTAGTCAGCAATTTGCAATAACAAGCTTTCAAGGGTGGACTATTTCCATAAAGCTTGTCAGAATTACCTGACTTTAAACGAAATTCCTTGATTTTTACAATGATTCACTGACGAGTCGCCAAACTGATTGATGCAAAAAATTTGGCTACTGGGTCTTTGCAAATTAACACATGATTGTTCTAGTATAGTAATAATTTATAAATTACCCTTCATATATTTTGAACAACAATATAAGTATGATAAATACATTATACTATAACTCATAATAACAAAAGAACATTGAAGTAGTTTTGGTGAATTTTTAATTACTCTTAATCGTTGAATAAAAGAAAATAGTTTAGAAAAATAAAAAACTTAAAAGCAAATAAGGATAAATTATCAGGCAGACTTTAAAAAAAACTGAACAAAAGAACTAAGAAGTAAACAAAACACAAAGAACCAAAATAATGGTATTTACATCTGCCTGATGAGCTATAAGACCAGATTCCATCTGACACACCTCCAAAGACAGGATTTTTACGTTGGGCTCGTTCCATACCAATAGGCCTTGGTAATTTACGATCCTCACCAATTGTGCCAGCTGGATTGGGATTTTCTTGAAGACTCATACCAGTAGGAGAAGGCAGATTGCTTCCTTGCGGTGAAACATTAGGAGACATGGTTGCTACAGGAGATTCATCATCTGCAAAACACAAAAGCATCAT
Organism: Salticus scenicus; assembly: GCA_963930645.1. Lineage (NCBI taxonomy): Eukaryota > Metazoa > Arthropoda > Arachnida > Araneae > Salticidae > Salticus > Salticus scenicus. The sequence continues at coordinate 1,953,149 of CAWVNO010001064.1, forward strand.
GAACTACAAACTGTAACTATCTGTCAGGCACACTTCATTTTTCAACAGAAAAATGTTAAAAACGTGTGTTGGAAACAGTGTTTCTGCTACGGTAGTATTTTTCACAAAATGCTAAAAGACTTATCCAAAATGTGCAAATGAAATAACATGTTTTCGCTTTTTTGCTAAAGCATCTTACTCAACACAAATTGAAAAAAAAAAAAAAAATCTTCAGCGAAAATATTATAACGAATCTTTCATGGAAAAAAAATCACAACATTGATCAAGAAAAATGCATTGGTTCATGCATATAAGGAAAATCAAACACTGAACTACGCATAAGAATCGCATACAGGAAATCAACTTGTAAATAAACATGAGGCATTTGTAAAGTGGTCTAATATGAATGAAAGAAAAAGTATAAATTGTAAACCAAAATGCTTTGAATAGTAATACACAAATTTCACTTATATATCTTTTTTTTTTATTTTGGTAAGTTATGTTTTTATTTTCAGATACAGTATAAGCTTAATGTAGTTTTACATGCTATAGTGATAATTATATCTCCAGAAAAAGAATATAAGTCGTATCTAAGACGTTCATATTGCTTTAAAAAAGTTTACAATATAAAGTAATAATCTAAAAAGTTTAATGTTTTTCATGTCTGCCAATAAATGAGTTAAAATATATGCTTGTACAATATTCAAATTGATCTGGTTACAGTCTTACTTTTTTTTTTTTTTTCAAATTAAAAAAAATTTACATTCTGTGTATAACTCTTTAAAAAGACCTGATTAAAATCTTTTAAGTTTACATGACAAATGAAAATCAAACATATCGAGGCGTTTAGAATAATGTGTAAACTTATAAACTGATATTTATCTTTTTCTACTATTTCTGGCATTTTAGCATTTTGCTAAAGCTTTTTTTTCTGATTTTAGCTTTTTTGCTAAAGAAAATTTTTACTCAGCTTAAACCCTGGTTGGAGAGATTAAAAATTGACAGAGAAAGGGCAACACACTCAAGAGAGAGAGAGAGTTTATTATTTGTTTATTAAAATAATAAACAATTATTACAAATATGAAGCTTTCTGCCACAAAGCCAGCTTTGCAGAAATCCTATTTATTCTGATGATGCAAGGGTTTTCCCAGAGAAAAGTTTCGTATTTTTAATATTTTAATATAAAGTTTTTAAAATTTCTATATGTGTTTAAGTGTCCTTTCTCTTAATTATCTGTTATATCTTTTTAATCTCACAACCTTTCTTTATCCCTGTGATGATTAATTAATGACTTTTAATGTATTTTTAAATTTTTTATGTGAAGAAAGAAATTTCACAAAAACTACCTTCAAAATTTACTTTTTTATGTTTATTGGTTTGGTACTAGAACAAATCAAACATTAGACATCATTTAACATATTTTATACAACAACTTTTCAATATATTCAAACTTTTGTTTCTTCTCTGTTCGGTAGAGAGCAGCACTGCTCCAAAATTAAACAAATGATGTTTTAGAAAAGATTCACATGCAAAATCCACTTGAAATGTTTCAGTAGGTGTGTTATGGATATTCTTGCCACCAGGAGGTCACAGTGCATCAAGGCACAAGTAGTACTTGTTTTTCTCTCTTTCTTTCTTGGCAGGCAATATTTAAGGAAGGGTTGATATGGGGACCTTAACCCCTTGGGTACAGATTTATTTGAGAAAATATTTGCATGGGGGAACAGATATAATTTTTGGTTGCTTGGAGTAGTACGTAAAAGCAGTACATTTTACGTAAGAATTTATTTATTTCTAAAATATTGATGACATATGTAGTATTAAGATGTCTTCAAGTAATTAGAATTGCAAAACAAAAAAAGTGAATGATGTGTCTCAGACGTTAAATGTACCCAAGGGGTATAATAATGTAAATTATGTGAATACTGTACATTAATTTTGTAAATAATTTTTCAGTAAATCCTAATTAAAAGAAACTGACTGTAATTTGCAGCAATTTTATCACTGAATCATTGGCTAAAAAGCTTAATTGATCATGCTGTTTTGATGATACACTTTTGACCCAATGAAGGGCCATGCTACTATTTTGACCTGTAACAACTGTTGTGAATTTTTGCAATTCAATAGCGTTCATTTACAGAGTTATTTATTATAATTTGAATCGAACTAGGTTAACATAGAGACGTTTCAAAATAAAAATATCTTAAAAATAAAAAAACCTAATTTTTAATCAAAAAATAATTACATGAGTGAGAAATATTAAACAATTCTATTCTTTTATGTTACAGAATCTCTTAAAGCAAGTTTAAAATGAATATTGACATTTATATTATAGATAGCAAAAGATTGGGAATCGAAAGGCTTCTGTGGAGCATATGAGCTCTGATAGTTATTGTTTTTTTTTTTTTTTTTTTTAACAAACTACATCTGCGACTTTTTTAAAAGCAGAAGAAACTATTAAATAATCTGGTGTGTCACTCACACGACTTTCTCTTACCCTGAAATTTAATACTATAAATACAGGTTGGAGATTAAGACGTAATACAACGAGTACTGGTATGTAAACCTATGTTAAACAATTCAAATTAGGCTTCGGAAGAGTTTTATACGATAATTAGTTCTGTTGCCCCCCTCAACCCCCCGTTTCATTAATGCACCTACATTTATATAGAATTTAATTCGGTTATTAAAATTAAAAGTTTACTTAAAATTATACAGACAATTTTCACACGCAACATTCATTGAAACTTATCAATCTTAATCACTTTTCCAGCCAGCAACAAACTTATATTAACTTCCAAATACAACATTTGGATCTCCTAAAATTATTTGTTTTTAAGTTACTCTAAGAGACACAGACAAAGATCAAACGTTAAAAAACTTGACTATGGTAATCAGGAAGCCTCAAAACGTGTAAATATACAAAAAACAAGCGATGACTATTTAGCTTAAAACAAACATTATTTACCATATCTCTATGAGGAATTTATTTCAATTCCCGAACAGCTTTCTTTCTTGGAAATGGTAAAATATTATTAGTAAAGCGCATCCACTAACAACAAATATAACTAGTGTGGTGTGGGTATCATATGACTTTCTTCTATATTTTCCTATACAAATTCACTCAGTAAAAAAAAAAAATATTAAAATTATTATTTAAAAAAATTATCTTCCATGATAATACGGACTATTTTCATATTAGAGAAGTATAACACTAAATAAAAATATAAATAAAAATTGCAGATCAATGGTTCAACTATTCGTTTTAAAGGTATTGACGAGCTCTTTTGAGAGATACCCCCTCATGAACATTTACTCCCCATGAGGGGGGACTTCCCCCCACAGGGGGGGGAGGCGAGGCTCCTACATACACAAAAATTTTTTCCCAGTTGACTATATACAAAAAATATATATTCATTTCATTTGGTTTAGTGCAGTCTATAGATGTTAAACTATACTTACCTGCAATTTCCCCCATAGACATAATGTATTTGAATACTTTTGAGTGTCCCTGTACACAAACCATTTGCTTCATCTCAACGAAAAGCTTAGTGTAGCATCCCTATATGATACACATTTAGAATTCAGAGTTTAGAATTTCTGCTACTATTTGTTCTTGAGATATGCTGATAACACACACACAGACAGACAGGCAAAAAAACCATTCGCTAATTACATGATTTTCGTATTCAGGGGACCTCAGATCATGTACATATAACAAAAACTCGATTTCCAAAATTTGACCCTAAAACAATACTTTCTGTACCGTAAGGGTAGGAGAAAGTAAAAATTGGAAACCAGAAGAATAACTTAAAAATCTGAAATCTTCCGTTAAAATTGGTTGGTGTCTTTTTATGGCGCAAGGTCCTAAAGAAGTCCATACTGCGCCAAAGAGGATATGTTAAAATTAGCCTAGTTACATAACAATGAAAACAAAATAGCACAAGAGCAAAATTAGAGAAAATCAAATTTCACTATAAATGCCTGATTGTTTTAAAAAAATTATCAGCTCTGAATGAGGATTACTACCCAGAAGGCCTGTCAAATTTGGTGAAGATGATCTAAAAAAATGCCGATAAGATGACGGAGACAAGGACAGTCGGTCAGGATACGACGAATGGTAAGTTGACTGAAGTGACATTTGGGACAAGAAGGTTCACTTTCCCCCCAAGGAGATGCTGGTGTGTAAATCTTGAATGCCCAATTTTAAGTCTAGTAATAATGACACTGTGTTTTCGTGGAGTTAACGTATGCCAGATTTCAATGTTTGATTTAATCTCCTGTAATTTATTATTATTTTCACTTTCCCCACTCTCGTTGTTAGATATTTCCGTTAAAATTGGAAAAGTTGGCATCTGTGACTATGGGTCTAAAAAAGCCATTTTTTAAAATGAGTTTAGCAATTTTCAAAAGAAAATAATTTTAAAGGGTTAAAAAGGAAAGCATAAAAAAAGGATTTATTTTGTATAGTTCTGTACGTTCTTTAAAAGTTGCATGTATATATCACAGATGTGCCCAACCTTTTGGGTGCAAGATCTACTTAAAATAGCCAAGGTATGCATAGCAATGCAAAAAGGTGGAAGTGCTAATAAACAACATCTATAACCAATCGGATCCCATCTTTATTGATGCCAGATGGCACAATCTTTTAGACTAGAGATTAAGAAGATAAAGTCAGCAAGAATCTACCAAGAGAAGACAACAACTGAAGAAGCCTCAGGGCACAGTGGTGAAAGTCTTTTGAAATGGCGGCAATGGATTTTTATTTATTTACTAGCCGCCTTCGGCGACCAGCTGGTTCGCGATCCCTGAAAAATCCGACTTTACGAAACTCCCGCTCGGTGGCGCCTGCGGCGCCTTTTTCCCGTATCAGGTCTAATAACAGCTTATTGATATATCGTGAAAATAGCTTATCTAAATCGCAGTAAACTCCCGTGCGGTAGCGCCTTCGGCGCTGATATTTCAAATTTCTAACTTTAGCTAAGTCCCGCTCGGTGGCGCCTGCGGCGCCTTATCCCCGTTTTAGAACTTACAACATCTTCCTCGCTCATTGGAATTTGAAATATTGAAATTTTAAAATATAGCAGCGCCATCTGGCGGTAGAAATTTCTGTAATATATTGTTCAATTCCAAATCAACAAAGCTTTCAAATGATGTATTACTTATGAAATTATTTTAATTAGTAGCTGAGATACAAAAGAAAACCTAAAAAGGAAACCTTAAAACGTGTAAATCGGGTAAAATCTCGAATAATACTTTCGATAATATAAAAGAACTTTAAAATATCTTTCGAATGATGTATTAAAAATTATATAATCATAATTAGAATTTGAAATATTGAAATTTTAAAATATTTCAGCGCCAGCTGGGATAAAAAAGAAAACCAAATACCTTGCCTTAAAATCTTAATATGCCAACCAATTTCAAACGCTGCAACTTTTTTTTTTTTTTTTTGCCTTTTTTCCCTGTCCCTCAAGCCCTCCCTAATAATCGTACTCTTTCAAAAATATTCACAATCGAATTATCGGGCATTAAAACTACATACTACGAAATTTCGACTACAGCAAATACTGCAAAAAAATAAAAGACAATCTTTTTCCAATAAATATGTCATTTTTTTAATTATTCATATATTTTCATGAAAATTGAACAGTAGCTTTATAATATGCTGTCTAGGCCGAATATTAATTCAAATGTAACGTGAATGAAAATTTGAAAAAAATTGAAAATTGCAATTTTTCCCCCCAGTATAAAACACATGATATCTTAATTGATTACAACCATTTCCGTTTTCAACACAGACATCACAGACAGTTGTCTCGTATGTGTTTTGTTTCCGATCGAGACCGTTTAGAAAATCGTCTGCCTGTTGCCAACTAAATTTCATAGTTTAGTTAATTTTAAAAAATCTAATTGATGTATCGATAAGCCGCTTGCACTCTCAGATTCGGAAAAAATTCCCCTTTCATTTGGTACCAAATTCGTAATGATCGGACTAATATTTCTAATTTATTTTCCATTTTTTCCGCTTTTAACTCCGTTAAAATATCTACTTTTATGCAATCTCGGTGAATTCTGAGTCATTGAGATCGCTTTTTGATTAAGACATAGGTCTACATTTTAATTAATATCTCTGCAACTAATTAAAATTTTTAAATTCTGTTTTGACTATCCCCTCGGGCAGGCTTCTAAGCACCCGTATGTCAAATTTTGTAGTTCTGCGTTCAGTAGGGGCTGAACGTATAGATGCTCAGACAGACAGACAGACAGACAGAGAGACAGACAGACAGACAGACAGACATCTTCCTTTATTATTATAGATAATAGATGAGAAAAATGTTTAGTTTAGACAGCCTAGATGGCTTAACCCTTAAATGCCCAGTGTTGCCTTTCGGTAACATACCCAATTTTGTCCAATATTGAAGCTCGAATGCCTCATGTTTGCCGATTGGCAACAAATTGCTTTTTAGTTGTAAACGTAAACCATAGTCAAAATAAAGTAGGATTTTTTAAGGCATTTTTCCCGTAATTTGTTTATAGAGGAAAGAAGTAAAACATATTGATTTAAAAATAATCGGGCATTTAAGGGTTACGGTATTACTGGCATGATACTAGGCATGACGAACGGCATATCTTTAGTCAGAACTTTGATGGAAGATGCATAATGTTCTGGGTTTGTCTGAATGGTAAAACTGTTCTGTCTTTCCTAATGGAAAACAAAAAGCATAAGGCTGTCAATTAATGCTGGAAGATAATCTATTACCGTATGGTCTATTGACTACTGGAGTACAATGGGGTATTCCGCAAGATAAATGCAGAAATATGACTCTGTAATAAAAGTACAAAAAGAAGGGCTTGAGCTCACCAAGATTCAAATTATGCTCAGTTCTTAATATCAGTAATTTACTGTTTTGAATTTAGTCATGTGTCATATTAAAACTGCAAATGCTTTTGAGAATAATGAAGGAATATTGATTAGATCCTTATCATAAAATGCATTTATTAAAATAAAAAATGCCAGAATATAGAAATCCATAGCTGCACTTCTTTAAAAATTTTGTCCCTCTACACTGTGTCAACATTTTATATTTTGATGCCTTCCACTGACAAGGAGCCTAAAATAGACTCGAAATTTATGTTATGTGCATTATCCCATATTTTAACATTTTAAATGGTTTCATTATATATAGTTGTCTCAATCTTATTGTAATTAAAAATTTTCTTAAAGAAATTACACAATGTTATGATTTATAAATACAGTAGAACCTCGATTATCCGAAGTAATTGGGACCTAACTTACTTCGGATAATCGAAATTTTCGGATAATCGAGAATTCATCAATAATCATTTAAAATATTTATCTGCACTCGTAATTTGGAAAGGATGGCTTGCATACAAAAGGAATGTGGGAAAAAAAAAAAACTTTAAAAATACATGTTTCTTAAGAGAAAATTTTAGATGATAGTATAAAGTGAAAAAAAAAAGTGAAGAAGAAACCGACTTCGGTTAACGGAGAGTTTCGGTTAATCGAGGTTCTACTGTACTTTAAATTATTGTTTATTATAAGTAATCATCTTCATAAATACAAAATCATTTTCAAACAATAACACTGGTCTACAAAAATGAAGTTGACAAAATTTGATTAGATGATTTTAGCTGATCTTTATGTTTTTTTTGATGTGCTGAAACCGGAAATGCAGCTCATTTTTCTCTATCACGTATAGATTTTTGTCAATACAGGGTGTTTACCGACACAATTTCTTACATATACCATCATAAGAATAGGTTGTTTGGTTAGTCGGTATGGTTTTACATCGCACTAGTTCTGTGCAATTACAACAATATAAAATTTACCATATAATTATATTGGTAGAAGAGTAATGGAAGAAATTGCATAGGTAGGCACCCTGTATTGACAAAAATGTAATGTGAAAAGAGAAAAACTGGCTTCATTTTTGGTTTCAGCACACCAAAAAACAAAGATCAGCCAAAATTATAAAATCAAAATTTTACATGTCGAACTGTGTCATTTCTGTATTTACTTATAAAAATTTACACTTTTCTGAAGGGTGAAAAAACGAATGAAAGGAAAAATAGAAAAAAGTATTTATTTTTACAAAAAATAAGTATTTCTTACCCTTAGATGATGTTCCAACTGATGGAGTAGTACTAGATGATCTCTGGTTCGGCCTGATACCCATCATAGATTGTAGACCGGGATAGTGAGGTATACTGCCGCTACCAGGTACCATAGTAGACGGATGTGGATAACCAGCAACCATGTTCAGTAAAGGCAATGATTCGGCACCTTGAGGCAAAACAGAACCTATCGTACCAGAAGATCCATTGTTAAAATCAGTCTGTTGCTGTGGATTGGGTACATGATGAAAAGAAAAACGATTCATTGCTGCTTGAGTTTGTGCATTAGCCATAGCGTGTATAGAAAAATTATGATTTATGCCACCACCCGATGAGAAGATAGGCCTAAACTGCTGCAGATGAGGTGGTAGAGGATTCTCTTGGAAGTTACTGACACCTGAAGGCATTCGTGGTAGATGATGTAAAGATGGCCCTTGAGAAGTCATTAGCAGAGAATTGCGACTAGAGAAGTCTGGAGCGTTAGGATTTAAATTACTCTGCACAACTTGCATAGGTCCATTATTTCCCCCTTCAAGAAGAATTGCACCAACAGATGAGAGAGGACTGTGTTGGCTGTAAGTTGTATTCGTTCCCCCTGGGCTGGCTAATGTGGCAGCCATAGGATACGACTGAAGGCGGCTAGGATGGAAAGGCATGTCTAAACTTTGATGAAACAATGTTTCAGATGCCTGTTGAGGATGAAGTCCACCACCTGACACAGAACGAGGTGCAGCTTCATTGAGGGGTACAGTTTGGGATTCCGGTAGAGAACGAGAAATAAGACCAGGGGGAGGAGGACTCGGCACAGCAGGTGGGGTCGATCTTCTTGTGCTTGAGGCTACAGAGGACGGAGGCCCAATGGGACCCAGTGGTGGGGTACAAGGGGCACTACGGGGTCCACTACCAATCGGACCAAAATTTGCATTACAAGATATACTAATTTGTGGAGTAGTTGATAAAGCTGGAGAAATAGAGGAGGCACTCGGTGAAATATGAAGATTTCCTCTATAGCCTGGGGCTTTGGATGCATCAATAACTAAGTCTGATTCAGAATTTACAGGTAGTGTCAATGTCAAAGAGCTTTGAACAGGATTTGAATTTTGCACAGAAGATGCTACAGAGGTCACCCCAGAAGCGGCAACACTTGCAAAATTAGGCTTTGTGACTTCTTTGTCCTTAGAACCCCACACACTTTGGGCAACCTTAGCGAAAAGATTGTTATTGAAAGGTGTGTATTCTTGAGGAAGAGATACAGAACTGGATACAGAAGTAATATTGGATGGTGAAGAAGTTGGTGAATTGCTAGAACTTGGATTCGTAGTACATATTGATGAATTTAAGAAAGGTTTCGACTGGGAGGGGACTGGAGTAATATGTATTCTAGAAATTGAGACAGAGTTGTTTTGTTGGGATATTGTAGAACTATTTGAAATTTTTAAAGATTGATTTGTAGCAAAAGGTTGTACAGCTGAAGGCATTGAACAAGCACTATGATTCAAGGATATTTGATTATGTACAATGGCTGAAGAAGGCGGAGCACTACCTGCCCTTTCAATAGATATTGGAGTAATAGTAGAGACTTTTGTATCAGACGTTGCAATAACCTTAGTTGGTGCAGCGGCAGCACTAGCCGGTATAGTTTTTGAATTTTTGCCCTGGGCAATCACAGCCATTGTATACGAAACTGTTGCTTTAGTAGAGGTTGTACAAGGAGGTAAAGAATTTTTCTTTTCTGAAGGGAACAGCTGTCGATTAACTGGAGATTTTTCAACACAAGTAGTTGAAACAACTCTTGAAGAAACAGAAGAGACACCGAGGGTTGTTGATACAGTACATATGGGCACAGTTGGACGAGGAACATTAGCAGGAACTTTTCCACTTGCAACAACTCCTGTCCATGCATTCTGAGCACTATTGAGAAAAGGTGGTGTAGCCGTAGAGGAGGCGGGGATGCAAGGCCTAATGTTTTGTGTGTTGGTGACCACTGAGCGAAACTGATTTGAGAAAGGAGGTGTAGCATTTGCAGGCAAACTAGGCGGAGGAATGGATGTTGTTTTAGTTACAGATGTAGTTGCATTCCCTGAGCTTTTGGTTACTACATGCTGCTTTGTTATATTTTTACTCTGGTTAGATGATAAACATACCTAAAAAATGCAAAAACATATTTTAGACATTGAGTAATCGTCAGTAAGTTTTTACTGAACCTGGCATATTTTACTATTAATAAAAATGCCAGATCTATCACCCTTCTCTAATTATATACATATAATCAACATCTACATATATTTTTATACAAAATGAAATTTCAGATACCCTAGCCACGACACTATTATATATGTGAAACCACTTTAATTTATAAATTTATCTACAAAAATTCTTGTCTCTGAGACCACTTATTAAAGTCTAATTCACAATTTAGGAAAGTAAAGATTAAAGCTAAATTTAAAATTTAATCTGATTTAAACATATGTAAACCTTCTTAAAAGTAAATACTTTTTCCCTATGTCATACAAATTTAAAAAAAAGTTTTTTTTTTTTTTTTTTAAGGGAAAAAGAGGGGGGGGGGAGGTGTTACCCATTTAAAATACCCAATATTGGGTTTTTAAATCTAATGAAATTTTTCACTTAAAATCATTTATTATATTCTACTTGACATTATTATATACAACACTACCTACATAACACAATGCGCCTTATATACGATATACACTATGTTCCAAAAGTTTAGACAATAAAATTTGTATTAATAAAAAGTAATAAGATACAATTAAAATTCGTGAGATAGGTATCAAAATAAACACAATTTTGCTGATATACACATACAAATTATGATCAAAAGTTTGAAATTCTAAAATGTACATTAAATTATCATACCTGCCATTATTTGGAAATGACAATTAGTAGCACACCAATTTTAAAAATGGATTTGTTGGTTGGTTCATTTTTATCATGCAACACACGAATCCTAAACAAATAAATGTATGTATATTACCATATTTTCTTGTGTATAATCCACGGGGTACTATTTTCAGCCCTGATGAAAAATTTTCCACAGATAATACGCACTGCCGGATGCCAAACACCCGGCTTTTATTTACTGCAGAAATCTGGCCACATTATGTTAAATGTTTTTTCTCACATTACGTTAAATGTTTTTTCTTGCTTTCGAGTATTCCATGTTCCACCTGATCTCAAAACTCTATAAATACTGATCAAGGATCTCATTATTCTTCTCAATATTTGTACAGGATTTTGTCCTTGCTGTAAAATATTAATAATTTAACTGTCCTTGCTGTAAAATATTAATAATTAACTGTAAAATATTATTAATTTCATCTTTAGAAATTTCTGTAGAATGTGGCATTTTTATCAGAATATGCAGGAAACGTCTTTTCCAAATCACAAACAAAACAATACATTGAACTCATTAAATTATTATGCTAAAAATACAGCGGACAATATTTCAATTAAAGAGAAAAATTATTCTGTGTTTATAGAAGCAGACGATAATAAAAATATTTTATTCTGAGAACAAAAATGTAAAAGAAAACATGTAATGTTGTATTGTGTCTATACTTTTGGGACAGCAGATTTTTATATAATTTAATGTACATTTTATAATTTCAAACCTTTGATCATAATTTATAAGTGTATATCAGCAAAGCTGTTTTTATTTATTACCTATCTCATGAATTTTAATTCTATTACCTATCTCATGAATTTTATTAAAGCTTTCTTGCCAGGAGAAATATGAAAACAAAGTCGTCAAACATGAATTTTATTTTGAAACTTTTCTTTGAATGATTTAGTTTAAGTATCATTAGAAATTTCATCTCACAAAAACTAATAATAATTTGGCTCTGGTGAATTAAAATTTTAATTGCATGGTGATATTGGTATGACTTATAAGTTTCATATTTTAAAGATATATATATATAAAAAAAAAAAAAGAAAGAAAGAAAGAAACTGCGAAATTTTTGCAAATTCTAGTTTAAAAGTATATTAATAATTATTATTTTAATTTTAAAATCATAATAACATCCTTTTTCCATGTGCACAAGCAAATCTAATTTTTGATAATTTTTTATTAATCATGTGAAAATAACATTAAAAAATAAATAAAAAATAATAATAATAAATAAAAAAAAGAACCGGAAAACTTTTTTTGGAAACAATTAAATTTAGAACAAATATTTAAATGGCTAACATTTAATTGATATAGGTTGACATTTTAATTAATATCTCTGCAACTAATTAAAATTTTTAAATTCTGTTTTCAGGAGACCCTCGAGAAGGCTCCTGAGTATTCGTATGTCAATTTTGTACTTCTGTGTTCAATAGGGCTGAACGTATATAACAGACATACAGGCATGAGATTGCAGAAAATTGAAAAAAGAGGAAGCACGCGTGTTCATAAAATTAATTTCAAATGAAAAATAACGTGCACGGGAAAAACTATACAAATGTGTTCAAAAAATTTATTTCAAATGAAAAATAATGCTCACAGGAAAAAACTATACAAAATATTTTTAAAGTGACTAACTAAAAGGATAACACATCAACACAATAAAACATGTGTTTAAAAAAAAAAAAAAAAACATTAGCTAGCAATCAACATTTAATAATATTGACTGGTGGTGGAAAATGGGAGGGGGGAGGGGGGGGGGAAAGCAGTTCGTGAGAAATGTTAAACACAATTCTTCTTCTTGAATGGTTCTAGAATAGCATAAAGTATGTTTAAAATTAATATTGCCATTTTTGTTGTGGATGAATAAATATTCAAAAATAAAAGGCTTCCCACAGAATGTTTCATCAGCGATGGTTAGAGATGAAAAAAAAAAAAAAGGGGGGGGGGGACAAAAAAATTTACATGAGAAATATTGAATAATTCTGTTCTTTTAAATGTTATAGAATGTGATAAAGCACGTTTAAAATGAATATTGACATCTATATTTTGGATGGAAAAAGATTGAGAATCTAAAGTTTTTCGTGGAGCGTTTGAACACTGATTGTTATTGGAGTTTGATTTTAACAAGATAAAACACCGCGAAATTAACGAAAATCACAAAAAAGCAGAAAATTGCGGATTCGCAGAAAATTCTCATGCCTGGATATACATACATACAGACAAATCTTTCCTTTTATTATTATATATAACTAACGAATATAATATATACCTTACAGAGATCTGATTTCAATACAGGCAAAAACTGAGTTTCTTTTGCAGGGTTGCCACAAAAGAAATATAACAAAAATAGTTGCTTTAGTAGCCTAGAAGCATTAAAATAGTTGCCTAAATAGTAGCCTAGCGACCAAAATACTAGCTTAAATATAACATACTAATGATCATTAAAGGATAAAAACCATATGCATTTTCTTACTTATTCAATTTAAATGTACCATTAAAATAAAAAACTTCTTAAAGTGAAAACTGAATAAAAAAAAAAGTATTAGGCAATGAGTCATTGTGGAAACAAATTTTCCCATAGAATAACATGGGATTTGATTGCTGAAAAGATTGCTAAAAAGATGCTCTTAAGAGCTTTTTGTTGTTGTTGTATTCTTACTTTTTTGATTTACTAAAAGAGCTTTCTTTTATAATTTTGTTATTTTTTCTTACATGAAATCAGGGTGGGGAAAGGCATAACAGGTCACAGGAGTGTACTAGTAGTCATTTGCAATAAGCAAATTGGCCAGCTTAATAGGTACATACAGTTGCATGCAAAAGTTTCAGGCCAAACACTTTTTCATTAATAATTATTATTATATGAATAAAGATTTTAAAAAATTGTAGCATTATCATGCAAAGAAAATCAATTATATTGTCGAGCTAATTGACTTACAAATTTTGTTAATAAAAAAAATATTAAATTATAACAAAACATATAAAATTTGTGTGTTCAAAAGTTTCAGGCCAAACTTATGAAAAACAATCAATCAATCAAAATAGCAAAAAATATTTTTTCTAACACATCAGAAGGTCAAATAACATTAATATCTTGGTCACATGCCATTTGAAACTATCACAGCAGTACATCGATGAGGCATCGACTCTATTAAAGTCTTAATCCATGTATGATGCATACCTGCCAACCAATTTTAACAAAAAAAGGGAAGATTTTCGTTGAAAAACCAGAAGATTTCATAAAAAAAGGGAAGATTTTTTTTTTCTCTCTCTTTGACGTATTAAAGTTACAGTTTTACAATTTTAATATTTAGAAGCAATCTGTAAAAACGTTTTACCACAGATTGATTATACTTAATATATAAAAGTTTTAAATGAAGTTATTCCTCTTCAACATATAAATATCTACTAAGCAGAATCTGTAAGAAATTTATTTAACAATAGACAAAAAAAACTTAATTAAGTTAAAGTATAACTAATTTTTTAAATAAATATAGAAAATGATTTTTGTGTATGTACATTAATCATTCATATAAAAAAAAAAGTAGCAGCAGCTAATTATCAGTTTCAAACGTGCATAAAACCAACTGAGTATTAATTTTTTTTTTCTTAAATTGATTTGGGAAAAATTTTCCTACCTGAAAAAATTATTTTTTTTTTTTCCCATGTTTACACATTTGGTATAAATATGACAAACAAATATTTAATTTAATTGAGGAAAAATAAACAGATTCATTAAATTCAGCAATAAAGGTCTAAAAATAATTTACATATGTGAGAAATATTGAGCACTTCCATTGATTTATTGTTTCTAGAATTGATCATTGATCACAATCCAGGGAAGAGAGGGGGGTGGGGTATAAGATAGATTCTGATTAACTTGAGCTATAGGATAAGAGTCGCAATAAAACTCCAGGAACAATAAACTGTAGGCCGTGATGAAGAAAAACTATTAAGTTTGCAGCAAATATCTTTATTAGGCAGCATGGAAATCAAACAAGTTCTTTTAATAAAAAGTATTTTAAAAAGTCTATTATTAAGTCTAACAGACATACAGAGGGTTAGATGAGAGAGAGAGGGCTTCGCGATTACGTGTTTTTACACCAGTCGATAACAAGCGAATTCTGTAGTTGACTCAGTCGCAATCCAGACCGGACTCTTGGATTACGCCAAGATTTTTGAAAAAGTGCCAAATTTTATAGCCAAAGCAAATCCATTGTTTCTAAATCAAATTAATATAAATATTTTGAATTTAGGAAGACCGTTAAATAACTAACGGCAATCATCTCCGCCAAATTTTATCCCCAGAAAACCGTTGAATAAGAGACATAAAGTCTGAATTATTGCACATCCTGCCATAAAAAAAATATAATTACCCTTTAATGATATCATAATGTAAATTATAGCCTAATTTATTTATAACAAAGTGGACTTGCGCAATTTTAAAGAATGAAAATGTAATTATGTATTCAACGGTTTACAACTGAGAATATTATTATTTTTTTATATTTTATTTATTAAATGATTTAGAAGACATAATAAATATATAATAAACCTATCTTTACTTCGTAGCCGTTCTGAGATCTTTCAGCGCTGGGCACCCGGGCCTCTTCGGAGAACGTTAACACTGTGACGGAGACTTGGGTTTCTGGTTGCTTCCTTGTTGACTTTTCAATAGGTTAACGTTCTCCGAAGAGGCCCGGGTGCCCGGCGCTGAAAGATCTCAGAACGGCTACGAAGTAAAGATAGGTTTATTATATATTTATTATGTGTTAGTGTACTTCGTTTTTCTCAATTTATTTAAAAATAAATGATTTAGAAGAGTTTATAATTCTGAGAGATGTCATTTAAAAGGAATATGTTTTTGTTCTCGAAAGATTTATTAATAGCACAAGGGATAAAGTATTATTAGAATTAAGATATCTATTATAGACAAAAGCGAATAAATATAAAAGTAATTTAGAATTTAGTTATCTATTTTTATTAGCTATTTAATTTATTGAAAATATAATAATTATTTATTGCCTTTATTTAAAGTTATAATTAAAACTCATATATGTGAAGGAACGACTTCACATGGGGAAACAAAAATAATTACAGAGTAAGAAATATTAAACTCTTTCAACTCTACTTCTAGAATCCAATATAAAAACTTTAAAATGAATACTATCATTTATGTTGCAGATGGATAAATATTAGGAAACAAAAGACTTCTGCAGAACATTAGATTGCTGATCACTAGTTGGAGATAAATAAAGGGGGGGGGGGGGCAAAAAATATATACAAATATATACATAAGAAATATTTAACAATTCTATTTCTTTAAATGTTCTAGAATCTCATAAATCAAGTTTGAAATGAATATTGACATTTATGTCATGGATGGAAAAAGATTGGGAATCGGGAGTTTTCGTAGAACATTTGAGTTTCTTTTTAAAACGAACGATATCCGCGACTTTTTTAAAAACGGAAGATTTCATCATCTGTTCGGAAGACCGGAAGATACGTTAAAAAACCGGAAAAGTTGGCAAGTATGATGATGTATGGTCAATTTTTTTGCTTTTTCTCTTGAGCTTTTCCCAATAATATTTTTTATTTGAAGAATTAATAGCTCCTGTCTTTACTTTTAGCTATTCCTATAAATGTTCAATGGGATTTAAGGCAGGAGGTTGACTTGGCCATTCAAGAATACAAAATTTTGACATTGAAAAGTTTTAAATGAATCCAGATCGAAGTTTGGGGTCATTATCCAATCGCAAAATCTGTGCTCGTGGTATCTTTCAGAGTGTATAAAGGAACATTTTATGTTCATTAAGATGTTTTTATATATATAACTTTGCCATAGTGCCTACCACTGCTATTAAAGGACCAACGTCTTTATACGAAAAAGCTCCCCACGCTATGATGTTTCCCCCTCCATGTATTACAGTCAACATTTTCTATCTAGAATCATACCTGGCATTATTTGGTTGTTGAATGTATTCGTCATTTTCAAAAAGATTAAACCTTTGTTTCGTCTGAAAATAATAGTTTTTTACAGTCTTCGACTGTCCCATATTCATGTGCTTTAGCAGATTTTAATCTTGTCTTGTTATTCTTTGTACAAATCAATTAATTTATTTGCTCTGATGCATCTAGAGCGTCCAACTTGGTTTAACTTACGCCAAACAGTACTACGATGAGCATCAACCAAGTTTTCCTCCAATAAATCGCACGCTATAATTGCGGCATTCTTCTTTGGATCTACAACTCTGCCTTTCTCTTAATTTTATCAACTGACTTAGTCATTTTTCTGGGTCGTTCAATTACTGATTTGTCTGCCAAAGTGTTTGTTCTATTTTATGTTTTAATAATATTACCAATTAAACCAGGAATAAACTACTACGTCAGAAACGCCAAAGAAAAATTATTGAGGTGCATACAGCTGTTTCGGTAGCCTAAAGCGTACCGTCATCAGTGCAAAAAGAATTCAGAATCTGGAGAAGTGCTCATATATATAGGAGAGGGACCGGATTTAGTTCAACCAATAGGATTACAGAAGAGGTGGGGAGTGTGGCCAATAGGAATTAAGGAATGTGTAGCTGTGTAAACTGTAGAAAAATTAAGGAAATGTGGACTGAATGTAAAATTTCCAACAATCAGACAAATAGGGAACAGCGAAATCACAATTTACAAGGTTTTTAAAATTTTTATAAATATGAAAAGCTTCAAAGAAATCGAGTTCATGAATGGATTTAGGTCTGCAAATTATTTTAGCTGAATTAAATTTGAAATTATGATTTTCCTCCCAGCAATGTTTAGAAATAGCCGATTTATTGGTTTCTTGTTTGCGGACGTAATTCATATGTTCTTTTAGACGAAATTTAAGACTGCGTTTAGTTTGGCCAATATATGATAAACCACACTGACAGGAAATACTATAAATGCCCCAAGAATTATGCATATCAATAGGATCTTTTAACTGAGAAAAGGTGAGTTTATTGGAAGGCGAAAATATTATTTTAAAATCATATTGTTTGAGAATTTTAGATATGGTTTGACTGGTTTTAGAAAAATAGGGTAAAACAATACTGATATTAGATGTGACTGATTTAGTAGACGAAATACGAGGGAGTTGTAATTTTTGGATAGCTTTGTCTATAATGGAAGGGTCATAACCTCTGTCAATTGCGATGGCTTTCAGGTATTTAATTTCAGATTTCAATAAAATAGGATTTGAACAAATATTAAGGGCACGGTTTACAAAAGTATAGAAAGCAGCCATTTTTTGGTTAGGTGGGTGACATGAACGCGCATGGGGAGGAAGGGAGACTGCAAAATTTTTACGATAGACAGTGGTTGAAAATCCATTTACAGTGCGAGAGACGAGGGTATCAAGAAATGGAAGGGAGCCATTGTTTTCTATTTCATATGTAAACTGGATATTACTGTCAATTGAATTTAAGGTATCTAAGACATGGTCAATATTGTGATGAGATATGTCGATGAGTGTGAAGGTGTCGTCAACGTAACGGGTCCAAAAAGGAAAAGATATTTTCTTAAAAAGCTTGCTTTCGAAATAGTGCATGTAAATATCTGCGAGAATTGGGGAGAGAGGGGAACCCATGGCTCTCTCCCCAATTCTCGCAGATATTTACATGCACTATTTCGAAAGCAAGCTTTTTAAGAAAATATCTTTTCCTTTTTGGACCCGTTACGTTGACGACACCTTCACACTCATCGACATATCTCATCACAATATTGACCATGTCTTAGATACCTTAAATTCAATTGACAGTAATATCCAGTTTACATATGAAATAGAAAACAATGGCTCCCTTCCATTTCTTGATACCCTCGTCTCTCGCACTGTAAATGGATTTTCAACCACTGTCTATCGTAAAAATTTTGCAGTCTCCCTTCCTCCCCATGCGCGTTCATGTCACCCACCTAACCAAAAAATGGCTGCTTTCTATACTTTTGTAAACCGTGCCCTTAATATTTGTTCAAATCCTATTTTATTGAAATCTGAAATTAAATACCTGAAAGCCATCGCAATTGACAGAGGTTATGACCCTTCCATTATAGACAAAGCTATCCAAAAATTACAACTCCCTCGTATTTCGTCTACTAAATCAGTCACATCTAATATCAGTATTGTTTTACCCTATTTTTCTAAAACCAGTCAAACCATAGCTAAAATTCTCAAACAATATGATTTTAAAATAATATTTTCGCCTTCCAATAAACTCACCTTTTCTCAGTTAAAAGATCCTATTGATATGCATAATTCTTGGGGCATTTATAGTATTTCCTGTCAGTGTGGTTTATCATATATTGGCCAAACTAAACGCAGTCTTAAATTTCGTCTAAAAGAACATATGAATTACGTCCGCAAACAAGAAACCAATAAATCGGCTATTTCTAAACATTGCTGGGAGGAAAATCATAATTTCAAATTTAATTCAGCTAAAATAATTTGCAGACCTAAATCCATTCATGAACTCGATTTCTTTGAAGCTTTTCATATTTATAAAAATTTTAAAAACCTTGTAAATTGTGATTTCGCTGTTCCCTATTTGTCTGATTGTTGGAAATTTTACATTCAGTCCACATTTCCTTAATTTTTCTACAGTTTACACAGCTACACATTCCTTAATTCCTATTTGCCACACTCCCCACCTCTTCCGTAATCCTATTGGTTGAACTAAATCCGGTCCCTCTCCTATATATATGAGCACTTCTCCAGATTCTGAATTCTTTTTGCACTGATGACGGTACGCTTTAGGCTACCGAAACAGCTGTATGCACCTCAATAATTTTTCTTTGGCGTTTCTGACGTAGTAGTTTATTCCTGGTTTAATATTCCAACGCCAAGTCTCCTGCTATTAATATTACCAATTGTTTTTCTAATAGAGTGCACTGCAGCATCTTTACATCACAGTACTGACACACAAGTGTAAAAAAACAATCTCCTTCTATACAGTCGTGTTTCTTCTTAAATGGATCAATCATTTCCGGGCATTAATGTCGCTGTGAACTCTTAATTGCTTGGCTTGAAACTTTTGATCAACAGATTTATATATATTTCACTATATACTTAAATACCTTCATTGTAAAAATTTGCTCATTATATATTTTTAATGTATATTTGATAAAGTTTACGGTACAATATTTAAATTCTTTTTACCTTAATTTATTCAAAAGCTATTGGTAAAAATTAGTTTGGCCCGAAAGTTTTGCACGCAACTGTTTGTCATATCTGGTGCTATTTCTACATTCTCATTGGATGTTCCACCTGTTTCAAGGTCAGCATCAGGGATATACCATACTTTCAAGGCGGTTAAAAAAAATAAATAAATAAAGGGTGAAAAGGTTAAGCTATGGGACTGTTTATAAAATGAATAGAAAATATTTCTTTCTGGAAGATTTTCCTGATATTTCTGGAAGAATCTTGCAAAAGGTGAAAAATAGTCTCCCAATAGTTGTCTTTTTTGTGAAAATAGTTGCTTTTTCAAGTTGCCCTAGTCTCCCCAGGCTGAAATTAGTCGCAAATAGTTGCCTTTTAGTAGCCTGTGGCAACCCTGCTTTTGCTGCTCCTCACAAAATTCATAAAAGCAGCCTTTTTAAAAGAATTAGTTTTATAAAAATAATCTTTTTATAAAATTTTTACATGTTTCCAGAATTATTTTTAATAATTAACTAAGCTTAATTCCCCAGTGGCAGAAGCACCGCTACATAGCAACATAGTCGCGGACATAGAAAAACAGCTTGTGGACAGTTTTTGTCTGCACTGATAAAAAAATTTGTCCGCAAATTTCGGATAATAATTCACTTATAAAAATTTCTGTATCAAAACTAAAACTTTTATTATTTATATTGTGTTGTGCCACTGCTATGAAATATTTATTTGAAAGAATACAATTGTTTATACTATATTGTTCTGTAGTAAAGTTGTATTCGTGTATTGTTGCACGAGATCACCACTGATGTTAAGGGGGTGCATCCCGAATCGTCAAGGTCATCCACAGTCCATGTTATTCTATGGCGAAATTTGTTTATAGAATTACACATTACCTAATTGTTATTTTCAAATTCCGTTTTCATATTCTCAAAATATGCAATCGTTAAATGAGTACTCGTTTTCTACAAATTTATTTATTTTAATTTTTTGATTTGAATTTTGAGTTTGAAAATGCAAATTTTCACTAAATGCATTTTTCTCATTTTTGTGCTGTAAAATGAAATATTAAAATTTAAAAAATTCAATTTTTGAGAAACGAGTACTAATTTAACAGTTACGAATTTTCTGAATGTGAAAACGGAATTAAAAAATACCAATTATTCAACGAGCAATTCTATAAACAAATTTCGCCATAGACTTACATAGGATTTGGTGACTTGAGACGGGAAAATCGCAAGAGGGAGTGAACAGCCTTAAGCACACAGACAGACAAGAAGTCAAATAAAAAATACTGGTATTCAAACAATGTAAGTAAATATTAAAAACAAAATTCTGTACAAAATTATAATTAATTGTTGCAAAAAAAAATTCAAGTGGTCTTTATTTGAAAGCAATAGTCCCGTTATCCTAAAAAGAAAGAAAAAAAAAAATTCACCCCCATTATTAACCATTTCACTATTAAAAATTTGTTTACCCCATTATTCAATAGTTAAAGCAATAGGCTGGTTTGGCCAAAATTTGAAAGATGTTACTTTTTAGTGATTGATACAGGCAAAAATTGGGCCTTTAACTGCCCCTTCATAAAAAATAACACTTTCTTATACTATCATTTTAAAAATGAATCAACTTCCTCCCCCACCCCATCCTTTAAAAAAAAAAAATAATAAGATGGCAAAATATTAAGAAATATTGTAATTTGTAATATTTAGAAACAAATTATTATAATCTCAGAGCTTGGTAATGCATACATACTTGCCAACTTAAAACTGGTAAAAATCAGAACATTTTACGAAAAACATTGGAAAAATCACAACAATATTGAGTAATAAATATTGAAGAATTTTTACTCAGAGAAAAAGAAAATAAATGTTTTATAAAAATAAGAATTAAAACTTAATCAGTTTACTAAATAATTAATTTGACATTTCTTGAAAGCCAAACGCAAAGAAATAAAAAAAAAAAAAAATTCCTGTCTTTGCGGAATCTAGCAACATTGGAAACTATGTTCATCATTCTAACAAAATTAAGTTTAAAATAAATAAGATAATAAATAAAACGTTTCAAAAAAAGCTACATAAAAAAAATCGCTCATTTTTACGCTCCCCGGATCTCACGCCGGTTATGATGCAGTACAATATCTCCGCTAATGATTCCCCATCTTCTGTTGCCATTCTCTATCGATGGCAACGGCTCTCCTCACTCTGGCTTTTTCCATTCAAAAGGCTCCCCTCTCCCCCAAGTACAGCGCGACACGCAACAAATACCGAGCACTGATTAAAAACCTCCCGTGATAAAAGAAAGAGAAATCTGATCGCTTCTTCTTCCTCCCCCTTCTGTCCTAAAGTGTCCGGTGCCCGCTGCGGACTCTGGAACGAGCGGGAAGAAAACAGAACCGCTGCTCTTATCAGTTGCGTTTGCTTCCTGCTTTTAGTAGCGGAGACAATCGGTGTTCGCTAATAATGTATTGCATAAACAAACAAACAAAAAAAAACGAAGCCCTTTTGGTTAAAATCTTTCATATTCATTTATTCACATATTAAAAATGTAAAGATTTTTCAATAACAGAAAAAATACTAAAATTCATAAAATATCGGTTACGCACGTAACATGACAAATTTTCAAAACAAATATGAAAAAATCGTAATTATTGGCAGCTATGCGCATAGGTCAATTGGACCATGACCCAAAGCCAAGGGTCCATAACTTGCGAGCCCAAAATAATTATAATTCAAAAGGAAATTCTTACAAAATAAATATTTACTCAAATATTCATTTTTGGATGAAACAGCAGATTATTTATTTTTTTAAGCAGCAATAAAACTTCTATGAGAATTTTTTTTTCAAATTTGACATATTTAAACCCCAAAACTTGTAAAGGTACAAATTTTACTTTAAAAAAAAAATTATATGTAAAATGAAATATTTGCTTTGATTGAGGCAAAAACATGAAAAAGTTATATTTGTAACCTATATAAATTCATAAACATTTTTGTTGCTTTGTTTTATAATAATATCTTATTCAATAATGAAACTTTTAATTGCGTCCTTTCAGTTCTACAATTTGAATAAGTTGTTTTTTATTTTAGTAAAAATACATAAATAATAATATATATATATTTTTTTTTAACTGAAAACTACAGTACTTAATTTACTTAACAAAACAAAATATTTAAATATGTTAGTTTTTAAATTGCACACTAAGATTAAAAAAATTAAAAAAAAAAAAAAAGGAAGAAGAAAGGTGACCTGTTCATAGAATAGAATTTTTTTTTTTTTTTTTTCAAAAAACCTTTTTTGTATGAGATAACCTGATAATAGAGACAAGAAAATCCCACAGGAAGGAAGAGCGAGCGAATCTGAGTGGATGTTCAGCTTTAACTCTCGAATGCCGTGTGTTGCTTTTCGGCAACATACCCAATTTTATCTTCTAAAGTATTAGAATAATATTGAAGCTCTAATGCCTCATATGTTTGCTGACTGACCAGAAACTGCTTTTAGCTATACACCATAGTCAAAATAAAGTATGATTTTTTAAAGTATTTTTCCTATGTTTTATTTAATAGAGGTAAGAATAAAATATTTTTAATTTGACTTAAAAAATAATCAGGCATTTAAGGGGACTTGGCACCACTGAAGTATGTTTCCTATAAAAGCTTCTATATTTCCATTCAATATTTATAAATTGAACTGTATTAGTTTTAAATAATAGAATTTTGAAAAATACAACCTTTTATTATCTTCACGTTTATCTTTGGTAGACTAGTTTCATCTGGGGCGCCCCAGCTTGGTCACTACCGTGTTGGTGTACGAAACTGTAGTTTTCTTCTTGTTCTTTTAAAGACTTTGCGCCATTGACGGTTAAGGATAGCTCCATCGTTGCCATTACAACTGTCAGAATTTGCCAAAATTTCTACAGACTCCCTGATCGCTGCGTATCCGTGGTTGTGGTAGTTGGCCAACTTTCTTACTTCATCGAATTTAATATTAATTTCTTCTTTTTTGTTTACTTGGGTTAAGGCTGTGGTTAATTTACCTGTTTTTATATCATGTTTATGCTCTTTGATACGGGTCATTATTTTTCTTTTTGTTTTTCCTATATAACACTTTTCTTTATTTTGTTCATTAGTGTATGGTATTTTATATATTCCTGCAGTTTCTAAAGGTTTTGTTTTATCTTTGTCACTTCTTATTAATTGAAAAATGTTAGGGTTAGGCTTTATGGGTACGTTTATATTATGTTTTGCTGCAATTTTCTTAATTTTATTAGATATTCCACGGTCATAAGGTATGGAGGTAGTATATTTAAGTTTTGGTTTTTGAAAATTGTTAATTTCATTAAGAGTTTTTAATCGTTTTTTAAATAATTTATCTATTAATTTGTTAGAGTATCCTGCTTTTTGTGTGAATTGTTTTATGTTTTTTATTTCATTTTTTAAGATTTTATTGTCTTTACAAATTACTATTGCACGGTTGATGTGGGCTTGGATTGCATTGATCTTATATTTAAAAGGGGTTTTACTGTTTTTATGGATTATTTCATTACTGCTATTGGGTTTTCTATAAACTTGTACCTTACCTCATACCTACACTTGTACCTTACCTCCATACCTTATGACCGTGGAATATCTAATAAAATTAAGAAAATTGCAGCAAAACATAATATAAACGTACCCATAAAGCCTAACCCTAACATTTTTCAATTAATAAGAAGTGACAAAGATAAAACAAAACCTTTAGAAACTGCAGGAATATATAAAATACCATACACTAATGAACAAAATAAAGAAAAGTGTTATAAAGGAAAAACAAAAAGAAAAATAATGACCCGTATCAAAGAGCATAAACATGATATAAAAACAGGTAAATTAACCACAGCCTTAACCCAAGTAAACAAAAAAGAAGAAATTAAACAAGTTTATAGAAAACCCAATAGCAGTAATGAAATAATCCATAAAAACAGTAAAACCCCTTTTAAATATAAGATCAATGCAATCCAAGCCCACATCAACCGTGCAATAGTAATTTGTAAAGACAATAAAATCTTAAAAAATGAAATAAAAAACATAAAACAATTCACACAAAAAGCAGGATACTCTAACAAATTAATAGATAAATTATTTAAAAAACGATTAAAAACTCTTAATGAAATTAACAATTTTCAAAAACCAAAACTTAAATATACTACCTCCATACCTTATGACCGTGGAATATCAAATAAAATTAAGAAAATTGCAGCAAAACATAATATAAACGTACCCATAAAGCCTAACCCTAACATTTTTCAATTAATAAGAAGTGACAAAGATAAAACAAAACCTTTAGAAACTGCAGGAATATATAAAATACCATACACTAATGAACAAAATAAAGAAAAGTGTTATATAGGAAAAATAAAAAGAAAAATAATGACCCGTATCAAAGAGCATAAACATGATATAAAAACAGGTAAATTAACCACAGCCTTAACCCAAGTAAACAAAAAAGAAGAAATTAAACAAGTTTATAGAAAACCCAATAGCAGTAATGAAATAATCCATAAAAACAGTAAAACCCCTTTTAAATATAAGATCAATGCAATCCAAGCCCACATCAACCGTGCAATAGTAATTTGTAAAGACAATAAAATCTTAAAAAATGAAATAAAAAACATAAAACAATTCACACAAAAAGCAGGATACTCTAACAAATTAATAGATAAATTATTTAAAAAACGATTAAAAACTCTTAATGAAATTAACAATTTTCAAAAACCAAAACTTAAATATACTACCTCCATACCTTATGACCGTGGAATATCAAATAAAATTAAGAAAATTGCAGCAAAACATAATATAAACGTACCCATAAAGCCTAACCCTAACATTTTTCAATTAATAAGAAGTGACAAAGATAAAACAAAACCTTTAGAAACTGCAGGAATATATAAAATACCATACACTAATAAACAAAATAAAGAAAAGTGTTATATAGGAAAAACAAAAAGAAAAATAATGACCCGTATCAAAGAGCATAAACATGATATAAAAACAGGTAAATTAACCACAGCCTTAACCCAAGTAAACAAAAAAGAAGAAATTAATATTAAATTCGATGAAGTAAGAAAGTTGGCCAACTACCACAACCACGGATACGCAGCGATCAGGGAGTCTGTAGAAATTTTGGCAAATTCTGACAGTTGTAATGGCAACGATGGAGCTATCCTTAACCGTCAATGGCGCAAAGTCTTTAAAAGAACAAGAAGACAAGAAAACTACAGTTTCGTACACCAACACGGTAGTGACCAAGCTGGGGCGCCCCAGATGAAACTAGTCTACCAAAGATAAACATGAAGATAATAAAAGGTTGTATTTTTCAAAATTCTATTATTTAAATTGCTTCATGGATTAACTATTTCAAGTGTATTAGTTTTGTTCAGTAAAATATCTATCAAGGCACCAGTTCTTGTGGATTTGGATACATTTTTTATAAATTGGAAATCTTTAAATAGTGTTTTTCTCAGTTTGCCTTTTTTCATGAATTCATGACCTTTAAAATGCTAAAACTTCTACAGATAGTGTGCTGGAGTGAAGGTTACAAACATTCCAAGAGGTCAGGGGTCGTGTGACCAGACAGAACGGAGACATGAGAAGCTGTCTGAGCGACAGATGCTTTGTGTGAAAAAAATTGTATATTTCTATGGAAGCGGGGACATCAATAGTTTCCGATTTCACGCACGGCCTTTTGTTGCTACCGACATTTCTCAGAGTTTCGGGTAGACCAAGATTGGCCGAAAATGATGTCACGGGTAGACTGATATCACGTTCAACGAATCAGTGCTTCGTGTGGGGTATTCCCCTCCCCCTTCGAAGGTGTGCTCGGAAGGAAGAGACTCAAAAAAGGGACAGAGAGACTTGGTGCTAAAAATGTGTAGCATGTTTTTGAAGTATGCTCGGAGGCGAGCATTTTGTAATAATTTTTAATTTATTTGAATTTCAACTATTTTGTTAAGTTTTGAATAAAAATAGCAAAAACCATCCCTGGACTCATGCTTGCGTATTCCGTTCTTCGAGGTGGACTCCCAAATCACCACAGCTTTAATTAAAAATATAAAATTGGTGGCATATCGGTGGAATGTTGTTTTAAGAAAAAAAAAACATCGAACTCTGTCTGCTATGTGTTTGTGGTGAAAAAGTATAAAAGAGAGTTTGCTGTGAGCCCGGTGACAACTGGAATCCCTGAGATTTACTGGAGATTATTGATGCCTGTGACAATAGCGTGGAAAGGATTAAAAGGACTTCGCTTCTTCCCTGTGCTGCTGAATTCCCTGGAGATGTCAATCAAGGAGATTTTTCAGGTATGTTTTCTTTCATTTTCAGATATGCAAAGTATCAGAGATTGAGTTGTGGGATGATAGTTTTTGTTTATTTATTTATTTTTGTTTTGTAACAATGCATGTAGTTACGAAGCTTTAAGAGTAAGAATTTAGTTTTTATGTGTAAAATTTTAAGCACGGATATCTCGAAGTCAAGTTAATAGTTAAGGCGGTTGAAAAGAGTAATTTCATGACTTAACGGGGCGTTTACTTGAGAGATAAATTTATCGTTAAAGTTCTGTTTATTGTAACGGGGAGCTTGGTAACTTTAAATTGTTGTTTAAAAGTTTCGATAAGATTATAATTCTAAATTCTTTTTAAAAGCAACGTAAGGATTGTGGATACTGTAACTGTTTATATAGGAGTATACTGGAAATTAGTTGATTTGCCTACTGGTAAAAATTCTAGGATTTTTTTTTTCTCTAGTTGTCTATTTTAACTAAATATAGGTACTGTTTATTGTATCTGGGTAAATATTGTAGTTAATGTTTAGAGAAAAGGTGTTTAAAGATTTTCGTAGGTGATAATCAAAGTGTTACTTTTGTCTATATTTTCATGGTATTTGATTTGTTTATTGTTTTTATTACATGTGCATTTTTTTTCAGTAATTAGTGAAATTGTATTTTGTAATTATGGCATTTCTCATTAAGTATACTAAAAATGTATTGTTAGAGTTAGCGGATGAATTTGGTGTTTCGGGGCTAACAGATAAAAGCAAAAAACTAGAAATCAGGGAAGCCATTGAAAAGGCGGCTAATTATGATGAAGGGGTTGCGAAGGCGCTAATAGAAGGGATTTTGGAAGAGAAAGAAAGGGAAGCGAAATTGCAAAAAGAAAAAGAAATAGAAGAGCGCGAATTGAAATTACAAAAAGAAAAAGAAGAGCGCGAATTGAAATTACAAAAAGAAAAAGAAGAGCGCGAATGGGAATTACGAAAAGAAAAAGAAGAGCGCGAATGGGCGTTGCAAAAAGAAGAGGCCGAACGAAATTTTGAACTTGAGAAACTCAGAATCCAGAGCGCTGCAGAAACTAGTAGCGTAGAGTCCGGGAGTTTAGTTCAAGAGACGGTTTTGAAGAAAATTAATTTAAAGGACATAGCTCCGAAATTTGACCCAAAACAAATGGATATTTCTCTTTTTTTCACGATATTTGAAAGATTAGCACGTAAAGAAAATGTTAGCGAACAGGACTGGATGTCGCAACTTATCCCTTTATTGCCGTGCGACGTCGTACAAATAATTATGAAATTAGACGAGTCAGAGGCTGATAACTTTCAACATGTAAAAAAAGTGTTGATGAATAGGTTCAGATTGAGTGCGCGTGCGCTAAGAACGAAATTTGAATCGCACAACAAAAAAAGTGAAGAATTATGGGTTGATTTAGTTCACGATTTGAGAGGGTACCTAGATAACTGGCTTGAGACTTTAGAAATTAAAGATTTAGAGTCATTAAAGGAATTGATGCTCACGGAGCAGTTAAAGAAAAGGGTACCATGCGAAATCAAACAACATTTTGTAGATGTGTGGGAAGAAATCAACAAAGCTTCGGATTTGGCGGAGAAGTGCGACAAGTATGACGCGGTTAGAAAGGAGAATGGGAAAAGAGAATATAAGCCTTTTCAGCGTTTTACGAAGGGTAGAAATTCATTTGGGAAAGACGGTCAGAAATTCGGGTCAGGTAAGCATGATGGTGGGAGTAATCCGAAAGCTGAATCAGCTAAGGGCGACAAAAAAGACTCAGGAAAGTTAAAAGGGGATAAAATCGAATCTAAAGATCGTGATTTTGATAGAAATAGTAAAATTGTGTGCTATTTGTGCTCGGAAAGGGGCTATATTCGACCTAACTGCCCACAAAACCCTAATCGCAGAACAAATCCGATCAATAACTTAAGTGCGGGCGAAATTTTAGGTGTTGGTTTTGAGCCTTATATAGGTAAATTAGAAATAAATGGACAAGAGCGCGAATTCTTGAGAGATAGTGGCTCAAACATTGACGTGTGCGAAAGGAATATGATTTCTGTTGAGGATTTACTGCCGGAACAGGTATGGATTAAGCAACCGTTTGACGAAACGTGTAGGTGTTTACCTTTGGCGAAAATCGTTTTAAAAGGGGAATTCGGAGAGGTCATTACAAAAGCGGATGTAAAACCGGCTAATTTGAGTCAGGGAATATATCTTCTAGGCAATAAAACCGCAGAGTTAATTGAGTCCAATAAAAAAATTGTTTATCCAATTAATGCGATAACGCGAAGTCAGAAACGTGAGCAAGAAAGGATTAAGAGTGCGCAGTCCGAAATAAATAATGAAAAGCCAACTCAGAGAAAAATTCAGAATTTTGAGGAGGAACCAGGTATGATAAGCGAGTCGTTAGAGGAGACTAGTGCAGAAAATAAAGTTGTTCTTCCTGTGTTAAAAGAAACAGACAGGTGTCCATTAATCGGGGTTTCAGCTGAAGAGTTTCAAAAAGAGCAAACTGCGTGTGACACGTTGAAAAATTGTTGGGAAAAAGCTAGGAATGAAGCGGGAAAGGAATTTAAGATAAAAAATGAGCGGTTAATTCGAATATCGGATTCTAAGCGTAACCAAAACAGGATGCAGTTGTGCGTGCCAAAGAAATTTAGGGCAGCGATTCTAAACCTGTGTCATGATTCTGCGTCAGGGCATTTAGGCTCGTGTAAAACTAAGCAGAGGGTGTTGACTAATTTCTTTTGGCCAAATTGCTATCAGGAAATCGAAGAGTATGTCAAAACTTGTGAAATTTGTCAAAAAGTAGGACAAAAAGGGGATAAGAAGAAAGCTCCGTTGAGATTAGTACCGATTATTTCTGAACCGTTCAGACGTCTGTTGATTGACGCTATAGGTCCGCTTGTAACGAGTAACAAAAATAATCGTTTTGCGATAACGGCTGTTTGCGTCGCTTCAAAATTTCCGGATGCTATTCCTGTGGAAAACCTAACTTCGAGGTCAGTGATCAATGCATTGATGCAAATTTTCGCGAAGACCGGATTTCCTAGAGAGTTAGTCTGCGATCAAGGCGCTTATTTCACGAGTGACTTATCGACAGCGTTTTTTGAGAAGTATGATATCAAAATCAATCATTCTTCTGTCTGTCATCCGCAATCTAATCAGGTGGAAAGAATGCATTCCACTCTTAAGAGGATTCTCAAAGCATTATGTCTCGAAACGAAAAGCGATTGGGAAGAAAATCTGCCTATGGCTCTTTTCGCGTTGAGGACGGTGCCGCATGAGAGCACGGGATTTTCTCCTTCAGAGCTTATTTTTGGGAAGAATTTGAGGATGCCTCATACCATTGTTTACGAAAATTGGATGCAGGAAGAGGAAATTAATCAAAATGTAGTAGAGTATATTTTGGATTTAAATGAGCGCTTAAAAAGATGTCAAGATCTGGCAGGGGAGCGCATGACAGGATGTCAACAAAAAAGAAAATTATGGTACGACCAAAATGCAGTGTCCCGAAAATTTAAGGTGGGAGACTCGGTGTTGGTTTTGGCTACGGCGAAACCACATAAAATGGCAGTACAGTGGCTAGGTCCAGGTGTAGTTACGGGGGTAATATCCGATACGAACTATACGGTAGATCTTCCGGGAAGGAGATGTAAGGACACGATTTTCCACGTGAATTTAATGAAACCTTATCATAAACGCCTAGAGCATGTCAACTTAATTTTGGAAGAGGGTGGCGAGGAAATTGAGGAGGATGCATCTATCCCGTATCCGATTTCGGACCCTAATCATTTCGACTTGACAGACTTAATTAAGGGGAGTAATTTGGGTAATAAGGTTTCGGAAGGGAATTTGGCAACTTTACAAAATGTCCTAGTAAAGCATAAAACGGTGTTTTCTAACGACCCTGGTACGACCCATAAGGTAGAGATGGATATCATTTTGACAGATGATAAGCCGATTCGTGCAAAACCCTATCGCATGTCTCCGCGGCAGTTAGAAATTATGCGGAAGGAGATTTCCAGGCTGTTAGAGTTAGGGGTGATTGAGGTGGGTCAGTCAGATTACGCATCGCCTATGATTCTTGTAGAGAGTCCGGGGAAAGACCCTAGGCCGTGTGTCGATTATAGGGCCCTCAATGCCAAAACCCAAGTGCAATTTTTCCCGTTACCGAATATTGAGGAGGTAGTTGAGGAAGTGAGCACTGCAAAATATATCTCAGTAATGGATCTGACGAAGGGGTATTTCCAAATCCCGTTAACGAAACATGCGCAAAGGTATGCGGCGTTTGTAACCCCTTTCGGTGAGTTTATTCCAAAAAAAATGATGTTTGGCTTAGTGAATGCTCCATTTTATTTTTGTAAATTAATTAGTGAGGTGCTAGGGGATTTAGTGAGTTTTGTGAGACCCTATGTGGATGATCTGGCTGTGTTTTCATCCAGTTGGGAGCTCCATATCCGGCATCTGGACATGGTGTTACAACGTTTGGAGGAGGCAAATCTAAAAGTGAAACCGGCAAAGTGTTTATTCGCCCAGGACCATGTAAAATTTTTAGGGCACGAAGTGGGGTCGGGGAAGAGGTCGCCGAGTGACGCGAAAATCCAAACTATCCAAGAATTTCCCATTCCAAAGACAAAGACGCATGTAAGGTCATTTTTAGGTCTGACCGGATTTTACCATAAATATATAAAGGATTATGCGACAAAAGCTGCGCCTTTGACGGATTTGTTAAAAGGGAAAAATAAGAGGGAAAAAATTGAGTGGAGTCAGGAATGTGATCAGGCATTTAAGGTACTAAAATTAGATCTAACTAAGGGACCGGTACTCTATGCTGCGGATTTTTCAAAAGACTTCATTGTTCAGACTGATGCAAGTCTTGTAGGGGCGGGTGTGGTCCTAGCTCAAAATTTCGGGAATAACGAGGAACACCCAATTGTTTATTTGAGCAAAAAATTCTCCAAGGCGGAGCGTAATTATAGTACCATTGAACGCGAATTAGCGGCAGTCATTTTTGGGGTGAAAAAACTAAATCATTATTTAGATGGACAAAAATTCGTTCTTCAAACCGATCATAACCCTTTAGTTTATCTTAAAAAAATGATGGGCACAAATTCACGTTTGACGAGATGGGCCTTATGTTTACAACAATACAACTTCACAGTCGAGCATAAGAGCGGAAAAAAGCATTTGAATGCAGATGCGTTAAGTCGCATGCACGAAGAATAAAAAAAAAAAAAAAAAAAAAAAATGCCTTGGTTTTAGGTAGTGTTTTTGGACTGTTTGTAAATATTTATTTTTTTTTTACTTCATTTGTATTCCAAAAAAAAAAAAAAAAAGTTTGAATGTATTGATTATGAATTATTTTTCTTTCTTTTTCATGAAATTTTATTGTGTAATTGTGAAATTTCAGTGTTTGACTTTTAAAATTTTGTTAGGGGTAGAACCTTTGATTGTCATCACGAAATTGCATGTGAATGTTTAATTGTTTTTTTTTTATATAATGTGAAATGAGACCTTGGGATCTAGTAATTATGCAAGGTGTAAGACTAGAAAATTTATTTTTAAGATTATTTTTAGTTCTATAAAAGTTCAGGGGGTTGTCTCGGAAAATTTTTTTTTGGGGGGCTAGCTCAACTCTCTGATGTTGCATGTTTGATAATGGGAGGAGGCACCTGAGTCTTCTGGAGCCCATTTTACATCCTGAAGGCCGTAAAATGGTCTTTTAGGAGGGAGGAAGCTGTGCTGGAGTGAAGGTTACAAACATTCCAAGAGGTCAGGGGTCGTGTGACCAGACAGAACGGAGACATGAGAAGCTGTCTGAGCGACAGATGCTTTGTGTGAAAAAAATTGTATATTTCTATGGAAGCGGGGACATCAATAGTTTCCGATTTCACGCACGGCCTTTTGTTGCTACCGACATTTCTCAGAGTTTCGGGTAGACCAAGATTGGCCGAAAATGATGTCACGGGTAGACTGATATCACGTTCAACGAATCAGTGCTTCATGTGGGGTATTCCCCTCCCCCTTCGAAGGTGTGCTCGGAAGGAAGAGACTCAAAAAAGGGACAGAGAGACTTGGTGCTAAAAATGTGTAGCATGTTTTTGAAGTATGCTCGGAGGCGAGCATTTTGTAATAATTTTTAATTTATTTGAATTTCAACTATTTTGTTAAGTTTTGAATAAAAATAGCAAAAACCATCCCTGGACTCATGCTTGCGTATTCCGTTCTTCGAGGTGGACTCCCAAATCACCACAATAGTTAAGACATAATTTTTTGGGACATTTAATAGAACTTAAATGGATGGGGGGATAGGGATGGATTTTTGAAATTATTGGTTTTGGGACAGGGATAAAATGTTAATGTCTACGTAAATATATATATATACATATAAAATAAAATATTATACATAGCAAAAGCCAAGCAAAATATACAATATCACTGAAACCACATACAAATTCTATCCCTAATTCTTTTAAGAAGGTTCTATTAAATAACAAAAATAAATAAAATGAAAAACTGAAAAAACTCAATTTAAAGATATCAAATCTGCAAAAAATATATCAAAACCCTAAGAATTTTTGTCTGGATACATATTTTATTGTACAAACCTAATCTAGTTCTATTTATAAATGTTCAAAGGAAATACAGTCAAACCTCGTTAACGTTAATCTCAAGGGGAATAAAAAACTTGTTCATGTTATCAGTAGCTCATGCTATCTGTAATTAATCTTCGTATAACTAAACTAAAACTAATCTTCATTTCGACAGGGATTGTGGAAGCAATTCATGTTGATAGTAATTCACATTAACGAGGTTCAACTGTATAAGCTTTTAAAGGGAACCTTTAGTGGTGCCAAATACATTAAAGAGCGATCAAAATGACAAGATTAATTTTGTTCATTCTAAAAGAAGAACTTACAATATATAACAGCGACAACAAGTTTTATTTAAAACTTTCATTTGGATCATAAATTAGTGGAATTTTTCTTACTTCACAAATTCTTAAGATCTTTAAACACAAAGAAAAACACACACACACACACACACACACCAGTATATTAAAAACCAATGAAACCAGCAACAAACCTGAGGTGAAGTTGGTAAAGACGGATTATTAATTGTAATGCTAGAAGTTTTGAAAGCTTCTGGCATGACAGAAGAATTCAAGGAACTGTTCACCCTGTTGATTCCACACCGAATGAATAACTCGCTGATTTCTTTCTCGGGCTCTTTGATTAGGGCAGTGATCAACTGCTGGGCAACACGGGTTGACTCGGCAGATCCCCTAAAAAAAAAATAAAAAAAAAAAAATTAAATTCAAAGAAATGGCCTTTGTTTAGAGCAAAATATTTTTAAAAAGTCTCATTTACATTGCCTTACTTTCTCAATTTACATTGCTTGCTTATCTCTAACAAATAAAGAATTAAAGCATGTTGTAAATTTTTTTATGCATTTGTTTAAAATATTAATATTTGAACAAAATGCATAAAAAATTTTAAGTCAATATAATACCTTTTATACTAGTTATTGTAAGACAGACAAAAATTAATTCACCTCTAATTTTTTTTTTTTTTTTTTTTTTTTTTTTTTTTTAATTCTACAACTATATTTGTAAAACGTAGTCCTTTACGAAAAAATAAAATTACAAGTTTATTCGTTAGAGGTATACCCATTTACCTGATGATAACAGTTCGATCTCCTTGTCCTTTTTGCTTTTCAACTTCTATATGAGCACCTGAACTCTCTCGAATGGCATTTATGTTCATACCACCTCGTCCAATGACTCGACTGATAGCATTTGCAGGAACAGACACTTTTTTAGACCGATTGAAGAGCTTACTGTAAAAGAAAATTTTATATTAATTATTATCAGTAACACACTTTTATTAAAAACTACATTTCTTAAGTCAAGTTCAAACCTGGATTATTTGGAGAGAAAATACTACCACCAGAGTTATATAATCTGAAATATACTACTTCCCTTTTTAAATTTGGTTTAAAAATGTATATATTTTTTTTTTACTGGTCTATCAGACATGTCAGGCAATCTTCATTAAGTTAGCCATTGAGTTCCTGGGATTCAATAGCGGTGGCGAAATTTGATATCAATCCTTTTTTTGGCTTTTTAAGAAAGGTAAGAGTTTTTGCTCAGAGGGATGACTTTTACAATATTGTTTTTTTATGATTATATATATTATATATTATTTTTTCCAAATAACCAGTTTTTGGGTATTTACCCAGGCCTCGGGTAAATACCCAAAAATATTTACCTACCCACTAGTATTATATCACTACATGTGATACAGCCATTAGAGTTCCACACTCATTTATAAACTTTTTTTTTCTTTCTTTAAATAGAGCATCAGAAGTAAGAACACCTAGTTTTATGGAAAATCTGTTAACAGGGGTAAATTTTTTTCAATGCAGTTGAGACATAAAAAATTCACAACTAGCAAAAAGGTACAGGATTTGGTTGTGTTCTGAAGTTTTTACTACAGATTTGCAGACAGCAAAAATTTCAAGGCACTGTAAAATAAGACAAGCATTCCCCACTTCTGTCAAAAACAGAAAACTTGGCAGATATAACGTTTCGAGCATAAATGTGTTAGTTATCAAA
The DNA here is from genome assembly GCA_963930645.1 of Salticus scenicus. NCBI lineage: Eukaryota > Metazoa > Arthropoda > Arachnida > Araneae > Salticidae > Salticus > Salticus scenicus. Next base: position 1,989,266 of record CAWVNO010001064.1, read on the forward strand.
TGTTCATAATGGAGGAAAAGAGAAATTTCTAGGTCAAAAACATGAAGTTTACTGACCTCCTCACTACTTCTTTCCAGCCCTCATCCCTCTTCTGCCACTTTTTAGGAGAAGCACTGCTGGTGAGTGGAGATTTAAGGCTGTGTTGCAAGCTTGGACCAGATGGGCTTCGAAGGCCAGCTGTAAGAGCAACTTCGGTTGGAAGATCAAGATTTAACTCTCCAAACGTGTCCCTGAAATAAATAAATAAATAATAGATGTAACAACTAAAGCTTTTACAATTGCATATAGTTTTTTTCTTTGTTTGTGCATTTTAAAAGAAAAAGAGGATAAAATAAAAATTTTAAAAAAATTAAAAGACTTTTTCAATTAAATATATTAAAAACACTTTTAACACACGCAAATTTAAATTTTTATTTGAAAGATGTTAAGAAAATTTTATCCAAAGCTTTTCGCTTTAATAGTAAAGCATCGTCAGGGATTTTTTTTTTTTTTTTCTTTTAATCCTGGACGATAGGACCAATGCCCCATCCCACCCGTTCCCGCTCTTCGATGTCTTTTTCTAGTCAATTTTGTCCTTTTTTACTTCTGGTGTGAGCATTTTTTTTTTTTTTTTTTTTTTAAACACACTTGACATTGTGAGTTTTTTTGTTTTTCTTCCCATGCTATTTCTATGGGGTTTTCAGCTTTTTTTCCCCCTCTTTTTCTACATTCTAAAGTGCGAGGGAAAAAAAAAAAATCCCTGACGATGCTTTACTATTAAAGCGAAAAGCTTTGGATAATTTTTTTTTAACATCTTTTAAAAAAAAATTGAAATTTACGTGTGTTAAAAGTGTTTTTAATATATTTAACAAATGACACATGTTCAATTTAACTCTCTTTTTTTCTTAGCAATTATTTATAAACTTTTTCTATTAGCTTGATTCGCACTAAAAGGTATGAAAAGAATAATGTGAAGTGTTGCCACTAGGGATGAAATGGATATCCAGTAACTATCTTGTATCCGGCCTATCTAGCATCCAATTCACAGCATAATCTGTAGCATTGTATTAACACACAGCAACAAACTGTAATAAAAGAGGCTCATTGCTCTTGCTGCAGCAATCAGTGCTTTGGGGAAACTGACTGGTAGGGTGTGATTATTCCTTAAATACCCTCTTAGAAAATGGAGAAAATTTCAGAAACTTTCCAGCCAATCAAGTTAGAGCTTTGATATTTGGTATATTGATAATAAGGATTTCCCAGTGGCAGAAACACCGCAACACGGCGACATAGTCGCGGACACAGAAAAACGGCTTGCGGACAGTTTTTGTCTGCACTGATAAAAAAAATTTGCCCACAACTTTCAAATAACAATTCATTTATAAAACTTTCTGTATCAAAACTAAAACTAATACTTTTATTATTTATAATTATTTATATTGTGTTGTGTCAAACATTGCTATAAAATATTTAATTGAATGAGATGAATTGAATGAATACGATTGTTTATACTATATTGTTCTGTAGTAAAATTGTATTTGTTGCACGAGATCACCGCTGATGTTAAGCAAAAATTGCGAACTTCCCATTTTTGGAGGATTTATGCATTTTGAGGGAAACAGAACACAATCTGACCATTTTTAGTAAATATCTGTCTGACAAAAATGTTGTGTAGCAGTTCTAGTTCAAGAGTTAGTGCACAGAATTCTATAAATGTATACATAGTTGCACATCCCCCCCCCCCCCAAAAAAAAAAATGCCCATTAACTTTTGATGCAAATCACTCAACAGGTGGTGCTGCTATGCTGTGATTTCACTCATTTAAAGGAACACCACATCTCAGCTTCCACTGTGTATAATAAAAAAAAAATAAGTATGTCACAGGGCTATTATGAAGCATGTTTATTTAATTTCTGTGCATATCGGCCAATAGATGATGCTACTATGCTGGAATTTTCCCATGAATGAGGAAGTTATATATCAGATTCTTTGTGTATAATTGCACAAAATTTGGTATGTGATAGGGCCATTTTTATAAAACATCATGTTGATACAATTTTGGTGCATACTGGTCAATAGGTTTACTATGCTGCATTTTACTCTGTGAATAGGAAGACTAAATCTAAACATCTATAGTATTTAACTGCACTAACTTGATATGCAAGATAAATAATGTGAGAACGAAAGCTATCTTAATTTGGGTGTATACTGACCAACAGGTGATGCAACTGTTCCTCACCTTACTGTGATTCTCCACATGGTTACATCTCAAAATTTTTTGATTAAAATTGTACTAAACTCCATATTTAAATCTTTATTGTGAGAAGCTATGATTAAGTTTCTTCTGTGCATGTTAAACCGCATGTAGCATTGTTATATAGAGTGATATAGAAGAAAGTTTTGTAATGGCCATAACATACTAATTTGAAGCTTTAAACTTTTTGCTTCTTTCTTTTTTGTTTTCTTATAAATGTCTCAGAAGAAAGTATTGGATTCATAAAAATTTTAACTTCTGATTTTTGAGGATTTACACATTTTAAAAGGTTCAGAACCTGGTTTGATAAATTTAAAAAAATGTCTGCCTGTGTGTGTGTGACAAAAATTCTGTTCAACTGTACCTCCGGAACCACTACTTAGAATTACATATAAATATATATGTAGTTGCACCATGATGTATATATGTAGTTGCATTATATAAATGTTTCTTGTTTTTATATGTAGTTGCACCATTGCACTGGATTTTTTTTTCTTTAAAGTAAAACATAATATATGTGGGCAGTAAATTAATATGAATTTGATAATAATTATATTTATAATCTATATTCATTACACTTATCATTTATTAATAAATATTTATCTATTTATTATTATTATTATTGATTGTATAAATATTTGTACCTGTTTATAAGCTTGGACTATTGGTGTTTGGTATTTTGAGAGCAAGGCTGATTGACTACTCTAGTGTCTTAGGCCTAAGGGAGAGTGCCATCTGTGGGGGTCTTTCTAAAGGTTCCTAGCCCGTATTTATACTGGTTTAGGACAAAACCATGAAAAACTCTGAAGGAGGGAGCTCCCAAGGAGCGTGCCCTTTGGTTAAATCCGGCACCTCACGTCTACCACTTTGAGCGTAGAACCGATTGGCCGCTGGTGGACCCTACAGCTTAGACTAATAAATTTTTTAAAAAAATCCCTTTTCGGCAAGCTTAAAGGCAAAGGTAGATTCCTTTACGTTAATGTTACAAATGTAAAGAAATTTTACATATGCATTAATACTTAGCCAATGGCTTTGTTCCCACACATTGCATTATTTACGTCGCTATTCTGTTTTCAAGAAATTTAATTTTCAGCTAAAAAAGGATTTTATACAATCTACTTAAAATTTTAGGCTAGATTTATTGTTCTGTAAATGCTTCAGTTTTTTTTTTAAATTCAAGCTCATAATCATTCAACAAATAGAAGTCTTAAAGATATACAATCCCAGCAATGGTGAATCCCGGAGGGGGCTATTGGGCTACACACCCCTCCCCACCCAAGCTTAATCAAAATTATAATTTTTATATAAATTCCATATAACTGAAGTTCAATATCTTTCTCTTAAAGAAAAAATAATAGAAACGTGAAAATGCACATGTGACCTTACTATGTTCAAGCACTGGTAAGCCTGGCGTTACTATGGTCAAGTCAAATACAGTTAAGTGGTAGCGGTTTTTAGATAGTTATTTCATTGTAATTTTTATTGAATTATTGAAAGTTTTGTATTGTGTTTTTATGATTCTTATTGTCAGATGAGTAAAAATTGTAAAGTGAAACTGTTTTGGTTCACATAAGCTGGAACATTAACATTAGTTAACATTGGACCATTTGGCATCGCTGAATTTCAATGTTAATTGTTATGAATTTAGTAAATTGTATGATTTGGCGAGATTTTGGTGGCAAAACTTACGACTTCTCAATGAAATTTGTGATTTGGCGGCAAAATTTGATAGTTAACGATGAAAATTTTGACTTGGCGACAAAATTCGTTGTCAGACGACAAAATTTGGCGAGCTTGGCGATGGAGAAAGGCAGCTTTGGCGTCATTATATTTTCTTTCCACGCGAAAACCTCATATCTCTTCACAGACCAATATCTTGTTTCGACGAGATAAAAAGTCAAAGGAAGCTGTAACGTATTACTCTCAATCGTAAGTTTTAAATTCTTGCCTAAACCGACATTCTAAACTATTCACCATAAACGATATTTGTATTAAGATTGACGTATTATTTAAATTTTACATTTTTAAATGATTAATTAAAGCGTTTAACATGGTTTTTAATTAACACACTCTTATTAACTTGATTTGATGCAACTATTAATGAATGTAACGGAATTTTTCAATTCAATATTCGGTAATTTCTTTTGTCGTCCGAAGACCCTGAAATTTTGCACACGACTTCATAATCAATGACAATACTAGATACAAGTATTTCCAGGCACTTTTCTCATCAGGGGCAGGTTCCAGGAGCAAACAAAAAATCTATACTTATACAAAACTATCGTATGTGACGCAGGATTTGGACGTATTTTTTAATGTAGAGTGGCAACAATTAATTTTTTTTAATAAAGATTTAAAAGTATGTAATAGTTTTCTAAAGTCTTTATTAGCTCACTTTTCAATAAAAGAGTGTTCTTTATTTTTTTTAAAAATGGTATAATTTTATTTATCAAAATAAAGGAATTCGAGTAATGAAATACTTTAGTTTAAATTTAAGTTTTTATGAAAGTAAACTTCAACGGAAAAATCATTAAAATCGTCCCAAGTTTATTTGTCAAAGGGATAATACCTAAATGTCCCCAAATTTATTACTTTTTCTATCATGCCAGTTTAATTCGTTTAGCATCGATTTACACAATTTTTTTTTTTTTTTACGATGACATTTATTTTTTACATTATAGCATCTATATCATAAAGCTAAGTCTAAATCTGCTTAGCCCGAACATATGTTGATTGTATTTACATATTTATTTATTAACTTTTATTTTATTTGTTTAAAATCACGGATAAAATTTTATTTAATTTTTCTCAGTAGTTCAGTACATTGTTGTAATTGTGACGTCATATTTTCTGTTAAATTTAACATTTCTTTTTTTTTTTTTTTTAATCAGGTTATTATATTGTTTAAAAACATGATTAAAATTTTATTATATTTTCAGTGATCCTTTTTGTTATCGTTTGCACGTGACATAAGCATCAGATTATAAATTTTTGCAATGAAAGCTATAGAAAATGTCGGCTTCATCACAAGTGCTGAAAAATCACTTTTTAACTTGTAACTTTTAAGCAATTGAAGTTATAGAAAAAGTTTAAATACAAAAGTTGTTCTTTAGGGTAAGGCGGTAATTCGCCTGATTTGAAGTATTTTCCTATTTTCAATATTAAAGAAATTATGGTAAAATGAAAATTTCCACCCCCTTTGAGCTGGATACCCCATCTACGAACTCGACCGAGATTTTTACTGTTCTGACAACATATCCCGAGCTGGTTAAATTTAAATAAAAATTACTCCAGTTATCGTGTTCACAACTTAACATGGGAAAAAGCGTTATACATATATATAAACTTTTGAACGGAGGGTGGTTTTGGGTTCTAGGGGTCATGATCGGTGAAGATATGAAGAAATTTTCCAGAAGTCGTGTCATGAGAACCATTGCAATAGGTAGATCTCCTATAAGGAATCTACCTAAAATCTGTACGAGTAAATATTTAATTTATAACAATTTATACATGTCTAGAAAGCATTCACATTTCTCTTGTGTCACAATAATTATAAGAATTTCAGATGCAATTCAAGGTCGTTTAACACTCAGAACTATTGCTTTTTCTTAAAAAATTAAATTATCAGCAGTCATTAAAAAAATAAAAAATAAAAGTTATATTTTTGTATAAAATATTAAAATATGAAATATTAGGCTATGCATTTTTATTTTACTGGTTAAATACATAATACTAAAAGCACAATACTAAAAAAATTGAAATCTACAATGTTGTATTGCAAATAAAATGATTTGTCAATCAAAATTATCTATCAATGATTTATAAATCATAAATTTTTAGAAGCCTAAAGTTTTGTTTTTATAATTATCAAAATGTTATAATAATGTTTCTCGAAAAACATTAATATGTTTACCTTTTAAAACCAGGGGTTGATCCGGGTTTTAATTTTTGGGGCCCATTTTTGTGAAAAACAAATTATGTTTTGTGAAAATTTATTTCTTTTCGTAAAAAAAAAAAAAAAAAAAAAAAACTAGCTAGAAACCTTTTATTTTAGCAGTTACTCTGTCTAATGTTTAATATCAAGTTAACAGGATTTTATTAAACAAGTATACACACTCATTAAAAATAATACTGTAAACATGGAAAAATTTTACAAAAGTATTTTTACAAAACAAAATTTTGTATAGGGACCCATTTTCTGAATTTGAATTTTGTGAAGAGACCCATTCTGTGGATTTGAATTTTGTAAAGGGGCAGCAAAAGGGTCCCAATTTTTGCCTGGAACAACCCTTTAAAACATATTTATAAATAATATCTAACTAAACTATACAACTATAAACTATAAACAACTATATTTCTAAAGTATCACATAACTAAGTTTAACATGATAGCATAGTTATAAGTAAATTCCGTAATAATATATAAAAGTATCGCAGCATATTTTGAATGAACATAGAAATAATTCATAATAAAATTTTAAAAGGCTACAGTTTTGTTTTTTATATTAATCAAAATGTTGTAACAATGTGTTTTTCAAAGAACATCGATCTACTTACTTTTCAAAAAATCTTTATTAGCTATATTTTATTAAACTAAGTTTTTAGATGACAATTAAATTATAAATATAGGTTTTTGCATTTTTGACAAGGAGGTTTTTGACATGACAGTTTTAACCATGGTTTAAACCGTCAAAAACTGTCACATGTCAAAAACCTGCCAACCCTGACCATGACATAAAGCAGTGTCTACCAACTTTTGGTGCAAATGGCTCAACAGGTGATGCTGCCGTATTGCAATTTCTGCAACTTAAAGGAAGGCTATATCTCAGAAACTACACCACAGAATTTCATATAAATATGTATGTACATGCACCTTGGTATATATTAGTGCCTATCAACTTTTGGTGCTAATCATTCAACAGGTGGAGCTATTATACAGTGGTTTCTGCAATTTTAGGGAAGGCTAAATCTTAGGTTGTACTGCATATAACTATACGAAATTTTATGTTAGAAGGGCATAACCTCTGGACAAAACTTTTGCCAGTTAGAGGGAGTTGACTATAAAACAAATGAAAAGTTTCTTAGCAGTTCAATACTGCAATTTATTTTTAAACTTAAAACAGATAAATACAAAAGTATGGATTTTTTTTTTTTTTTTTTAATCCTAGAAAACTTGCAGGAGAGTTTAAAAGTAGGTATCTTACTTATTGATACAGTTCATTGGGTACCAGCTTCAAGTTAATATAAAAAATTGTATCCTTAAAGGGGAAAATATATATATTATGGAGTGATTCCATACCAACTCACCTAATGAGGGTTGCATGACCGACTTGGATTTTCTTTAAATTTGGTACACAGATTGATGATATAGAGGCATGAAAAAGTCCAAATTTTTAGCTACCTGCTTTACTTATATATAGATATACAGGTCCTCAAAGTTTGTCCGTTCCCTCAAAATACCAAAAAATTGATGTTATTTAATTTTTTTTTCTTAAAAATTGTACTCATGCAATATGAAAGTGTTAGGTATCTATGGAAACTAGTTATTCCAGGCATTCAGAAAAAAAATACTACAATGTTTATAATGAAAATCGTTAAGATACAGTACTCTTAGAAGTTGCAACCACAAAAATTTGATTTTCCTGATTTTGCTAAAATTGAGACATCAATTCCAAAAAAAGGAAAATAAAACCAAAGGTTTACTCACTTTCTGGTAGAGTACAGGTGTTCACCATAAATTACTACGCAATAAATTACTTGGGTTTCTCACTCCTTCTTGGAAATATTTAAGCTTAAAGACAAACCATAGGACAAAAACATGCAATTTCGGTCTTCTTGGCAGCCATTTTACTCCTAAAGGGGGAGCACTAGAAACTTTTAAATTTTTTTTAAATAAGCTACTGATGTGTTAGCTATTCACGGGAAAAGAGTATACTTTTGGTTATTATTTGCATAAAGATATATCCTGCTGATAGTATATGCATGTTTTTCTCTAATACCATATGTTTATGTTCCCTCTCTCATAGACTTAACATTAATAAAAAGGAAAAATAATAATGCATATATTAATAGCTGCACTATCTATACAAGAATTCAAGAAATTTAATATATTAAATTATTTAATAATAATTAAAAAAATAATAATTTCTACATTTTATAGCAAAATTAGATATATTTGATGAAAACAAGAAATAGAATTTTTCCAAAACTGGACGTTGTCCATCCGTAATTATAAAGTACTAAATAATTTCTTGAAAAATCAATCAAAATAAAGGAGCTATAAATATTTATTTCATAAGCAAATATATTTGAAATGCAGCAATATATTAAAAATTGATGTGTACAGAATTTTATTCAACTGCAAGCATAAGTTCCTGTATTTTTTTCACAGTATCATTTGATATTAAAAACATGCATCCTGTGGCTGCTGCTGCTGGCATTGGTACTATATCTAACAGGTGCTTGTATGAAATCCAGCATGTATCTGGTTTCTCTGGCCAGTAAAAGTTTTGGCAGGGGCCATGAGGATGCATAAATTGTAATTGAACATCACCTTTTTCAAAACAGTTTTCTAAGACAACTCCTAACCACCATTTCTTATCATACATGCAAGCAACATAAAAACTTTTAGAAATGTTATAAAGACTAAATTTTTGACATGTTGCTTACCTACTGAAGATACTTCAATCTAATTCCATATGTTTGTAATGTAGATACAATGGAAACTAAAAGCACAGATTTACTGATAGGAATAAATTTATGATAATCCCTGATACCCTCAATTCTTACAGCGAAAGTTAGTCTTTCAGAAAGCAAAAATGCTCTTGTTTCTGCTACATATTCTTCAGATGCAAAGAAAAACTAAATATTTTTAAAATTACCTGTGAAATAATGAAACCAATCACGTGGAGAAATTATCTGATCTTTGTAAGGACGTTGCAAGCTAGTTCTGTAAGCAGACCTTTTAACTGTGCCTCCAGTGGCATCACAGGGGCTTTTGCCATGGGAAGTGGCAAAAAAATTTCACTCAGCATTTAGTTTGAAATCATCTTTATGTTGACATAAATTTAACAAGTTTTTCTTGTTTTTGTACTGCGCTGAGCTACCACCACTGAAATAAATTATTTTCTATATGTCTGGATATTGTGATGTTAAATATGGAATTACAGGCCTTTGAAAAGAAACTGCTGCCACTGTATCATGTGTCAAACAGTCACTGATAATACACATAGAAATAACTTTTAGGTTATCATTTGGCTGAGCATACGCTAAAAAAAGGATGGAGTGTAGCTTGCGTGTTTTCCCAGTGATATCCCTGTATTGCATCCTGTACAATAAAAGTAAAATTTTCAGAAAAATCAAGTAATAAAATGCACTTGTCTGGTTTTAGTTCTGCTTTTCTTGTTTTTAAATACTCTGATTGAGATTTTACAATGTAATGGTGTTTTGCCTAGGACTTCATTTTCAATAAAAGTTCCGATTTAAAATCAGGTGCAGACAAAGTAATTTAATGAGTGTTGAATGGACTGTAATTATCCACCGTTGAAACATCACTTCAGATTCTTCATCATAATCATCCATTAACATATCTAAAAATTCTTAAAATGCAGTTTGGAGTGGACACTGTGAACAAAATCCTAACATACATGCTTCATTGTTAATGCCACACACATAATGAGACAAAAAAATCACTGATAGATGGTTTAATAGATTATTTTAGAGATGCCATCATTAGCCTGTCATTTTAGTGAATTATACAGACATAGACTGAATGAATTCCTGTACTACCAGCTAACACACACCACTTTGGTCGCAAATCAGCAAATTTAGATAATCCAATCTTATGATTGGGATATTACTGTTTAAAAAGTGTGTACGTTTCTTTGAGATTACATAAAATGAGGTGTTTCTGTTTTGTAAATATTTTATTTCTTCACTAAATACTAACTTGAATTTTTAAAAAAATAAAAGGCTTCCTACATCTTTCTTTAAAATATCACAAAAATAGAGTACATATTAGTTTTGTTTTAATACCAGAATATAATAAAATCAGAATGTTGCACCCTTATTCAATGCTTTATTCACCTAATAACACTATTTCTAAAAGTAACTAAGTAACGTTCAGAGGGTAAATAAAGTCTTATACATGTATTAAATCAATATTTATGTAATATTCAATAAGTTTTGTTTTTTTACATCTTTTTTATCAATGTTAAGTCTGTGAGAGGGGAAACACAAGCATATGGTATTAGAGAAAAACATGCATATCCTATCAGCAAGATATCTCTTTATGCAAATAATAACCAAAAGTAAACTCTTTTCCTGTGAATAGCTAACACATCAGTAGCTTATTTTAAAAAAATTAAAAAGTTTCTAGTGCTCCCCCTTTAGGAGAAAAATGGCTGCGAAGATTGCCGAAATTGCATGTTTTTGCCCTATGGTTTGTCTTTAAGCTTAAATATTTCCAAGAAGGAGTGAGAAACCCAAGTAATTTATTGCATAGTAATTTATGGTGAACACCTGTACTCTACCAGAAAGTGAGTAAACCTTTGGTTTTATTTTCCTTTTTTTGGAATTGATGTCTCAATTTTAGCAAAATCGGGAAAATCAAATTTTTGTGGTTGCAACTTCTAAGAGTACTGTACCTTAACGATTTTCATTATAAGCATTGTAGTATTTTTTTTCTGAATGCCTGGAATAACTAGTTTCCATAGATACCTAACACTTTCATATTACATGATCACAATTTTTAAGAAAAAAAAAATTAAATAACATCAATTTTTTGGTATTTTGAGGGGGCGGACAAACTTCGAGGACCTGTATATCTTTAAATAAGTGGAGCAGGTAGCTAAAAATTTGGACTTTTTCATGCCTCTATATCATCATTCTGTGTACCAAATTTAAAGAAAATCTGAGTCGGTCATGCAACCAACTTTTATTTTTTTAGGTGAGTTGGTATGGAATCACTCTATGGCTAAAATTTCCATAATTATTATCATTTGTACTGTTTGAATGTATAATAATATGAGACAGTATCTATGCAAAAAGTTATAAACATTTTAGCACTAAAAAGTAAAAACCCATCACCTGTATACATTTAGAGTTTGTTATCAAATAACTTATTTTTCTAAAAATACTTTTAATATTAATTGGATTATAGTTTAGATTTGACATTATATTTATGCTTTGAGTTTATATAGTTCATAAATTTTAATTTTGAACATCTGTTTTGTCTTTTGGTTGGTTTCTTCCATTTCTTCCAGATTTTTCCAGTTTCTTCCGGAAGAAACTCAACCCTGGTACACTCAATTATAAAGATTTGTTGTTCTACCTTTTCATGGGACCTTGGCATTAAATCAAAAGGTGTACTGGAATCAATTAGGTGTATTGGAAAATGATCCGGACTTCATCAAAGGGTAGTTAAATTGCAAAGGGTCGCTAAATCGTGAGTTGACTGTACTTCCATTATCTATGATAACCAGATCACGGAAGTAATAAGAATACAGGGCTCAAAATGAACAATGGTCCGGACCATGAAAATATTTAACAGACCAGCAAATATAAATCCTAGTGGTCCACCAGATAGTGAAGCTTTTTAATATTTTTATTTTTTACTTTTCTCAAAATTGCCTGAAAATCTGTCAACAGAGAAATATGTTATGACAACAGAAAATGTACTTCATTATAACTGTCGATATCATCTATTGTCGATATCATCTAATCTGTCGATATCATCTGTAATTTTTCATTTAGTTTCACTTTCATAACCCTTTTAAAACTTTTAATATAATACTTTATGGTGATTTTAGTGACATTTAGCTCGTTTATTAATGACTTATATAAGATTTCATTTGTATTTTTTAATTAATTTACAAAAAAGGAATTATTCTATTTGCCACATATCTTTAATTTACATGAAAATTATTAAAATTTCACAATTTTTTTTTTTAAATATAAAAAATGAACCAATGAAAGTACATACAACAGTCCAGTAAAATCTTAATAAGCACTTATTTCGTTTCTAATCAACAAGAAAAATTAAACACTGCAAGAAAAAGTAGCTTTACATGCACTGCAATAACAATTAAAAAAAAAATTTACTTACAACCCCAGTTTGTCGATGGAAGTCTTCTTTCCTTTGAGCGACACATTTTGACTGAACAATGCACAGATTTCATTGTAATCCGCCAGTGAATTGTTACTAATACCGTTCACTAGGATCTCTTTCTGCTTATAATGTTTGTTATGGATGACATTTTGGCATTTTGAATCGGCTGTTGTAACAGGCATCGGCACATTAACAGTCGAGGTAATACTTTTTACATTAGAAACAACGGGAGAAGAGGACGATATTATGCTACTGATCACAACTTCTTGTTTCAGATTCCGTTTCTTGTTGTTTATCCTATTACAGGTTGAACTGACCGACTCAGGAGACTTTGGCGAATGTTTCTCGGCAACTAGGATATCTCCCTCCGACCTCGAGTCCACCAGTTTGTTAGTCATATTCCTTTTATTTTTTTCCTGAGTTTTGATCCTATGATCTCGATCTCTCCTCTTGTCAGACACACACTGTACAGAGTCTGAAGGTATACAGTTCGTCTCTTTTGATTTTTCACTCACCGGAGAATTCGTTGGAGCAAGCTTACTCTTGCTCGGACTATTGCTCAACATGGATAACCTCGACACATCAGAAAGGTCTAAATGGGAAAGAGAAATTTTTTTAATATAAATTCATATTAATACAAGAAAGGATATAAATTAATATTAAGAAAAATCCTATTCAAAATTTATAAAGCATAAATTATTCTAATAATGTTCTACAAAATTAAGAGGCTTCTCCACTCATCATACCCAAAAGCCAGAGCCAATGTCATTCTATGGAGAACTTCACCCCACCTTATTAACTAATATATATTTTTAAATTCCATTCTCACATTCAGAAACTTCACAACTATTAAACAATTTATCACTTTCTAAAAATTATTTTTTTTAATTATTAATATTTTATTTTGAGGTTGTAAAATGTGAATTTTCACAATGTGAAATTCTTCATTTTTGAACTTAAATATGAAATCTTTAAAAAAAAAAAAAAAAAAATTTAGAAAGCGATAAATTGTTTAATGGTTGTGAATTTTCGGAAAAACAAAACAGAATTTAAAAATATGTATTAGTTAATGAATTAGAATGGGGCAAAATTTCTAGAATAACATCTTGTTCAAAAGCAAATTAAAATCCATAAATGATGCTGTAAAGTACACATTGTGAAATTAAATTATCCAATAAAATAAACAAAAGATTAACAATGTTTATATAATAAGAATAATTAAATGCTAAAATGCTTTCGAATCGAAAATAGCTGATGGAAATTTGCTAATGACTTTTACTGGAACTAAATTTTGCCTCAGTTATGAGATTACTCTCTTAATAATAATGCAATTACACACCTTTCAAACCTTTTTTCAGATTTCAACCTCCAGAAATTGAAAGAAAAATTGGCTCAAAAGAAAGTTGTGCAAAATGGTTGTGTGTAATAACACCATTAAGAGAATCAAGCATAAACGGTTGTTTTGCAAAGTCAAGCTCAAGAAACAAAACAAACAAATAACCACTGCAACAAAAACAGAAAGTGTCAATAATCGCCAGAAAATAACCCAAGGCCGTTAAATGCTTATTATAGGGGAGAGTAGGAGATTAATAACGTTCACCCTATGTAATTCAGAATTTTGTAACATGGCTCATAAGTACACTTCAGTAATCAGTTACATATAAGCATACTAACTTTAATAAAAAGTTATTTTTAATTAATAATAATTTTTTTTTATATGTATGTGCATTGTCCGACAGGACTCGAGTTAACAAAGAAAAGAAAGCAAAATGAAAAGTAAATAAATTTTTAAAGTTAAATTGGTTTATGTGATTTTACTACACACTATGAATTTACTGAAATTAACATAAACTGATGTATTGACTCAAATTAACATCAAAAGGTTAAAGTCCTTTGGTTTGCACAGTTCTTAGTGCTGTAGGCTTTGGTAATTTAATCTAATACAATCTAATCTAAAAATAAATAAATAAGACATTAGAAAAATATAAATAATTATAATAGAGTACAAATTATACAGATAAATTTTTGTTTCAGACTGATCGGGAAAAATAAGCATTCTATTCTGTATTACATTAATAATCACAAGGATTTATTTAATTAGCTTGATTGAAATTGTGATTTTAATCCAATTATTATTAGTTTTATTTATTTCTTAATTATTGATAGTTGCATTTCTTAATTATAGCATTAAATATTCTAACTTATAATTTCTTTAATCATAATTAATATAAACAAATATCAGAACAATTAATTTGAATTAATTTTTCTCTAAATCCATGCTACTTTTATAATTTCATGTTATAACTATTAAACTACAGGTTATAAAAATATTGAAAATCTATTTACGATTTAATATAATTCTTGTGTACAATTTTAAATTAGCACATAGTGGGGAATGTCCCACTCATCCTCATTCAAACTGTCCCATTCATCCCCACCACTGCATGATCGTATAAAACAGGAAATAGGCTTAAGGAACAATTGCCAGTATTATTCCTGAATATCATAAACACAATAAAAGATTACGCCTTTTCACCCTATAAGAGTTATATTAACTTTAAGCAAATAGTTAATTCCTTAACTACTATCTAATTGAATCAGTAAAAACTTACTCTGGCAGCTGAAAAAGACACTTTAATTTTTTTCTGCCCTTCTATGGATAGCACAATTCTGAAACTACACTTGATGGATGACCTCAGTACTGCCATATATCAGAAAAATTGTCAAGTTTATGACGCTTGCAAAACATAAAAATTTTGCTATTGTCCCATTCATCCTGCGTCCCCTTCAACCCCATTCTCCCTTACGGAAACCAATTTCTCCATGTTAAATCGACAAAATATCTTTCCGTAAAGTTTTAAAATTTGGAAGAACCAAACATAGCATAAAATTAAACAAAAAGTAAAATATACATATCAGCAAGAGCTTTAACTTGACATAAAAGCCAGGCCTGTCCAACCCAAAACACTTGGTGGGCCACATTGGAAATCTGTTTTATTCAGGCGGGCCACACCGTATGCACATATGTATATGTGTTTACATATTTGTGAATAGATGAATCATGCATGTATATAATTTTTTCGGGAGGAGGGCAGGGTGAAAATTTGGAGCAGAGTACATTAAATTATTTTCATTCATAAATTAACAACAGAATCAGGAAAGTTTTATGACTAAACATTAATAACTATTATAAAAAGAACGAATACTGGATCTGATAACATTTTATTACAACAGAGTGATTCTTTGGTTACTATAATTGTTGAAAGGTATTTTTACTTCGTGAGAAAGGACTTATTCATTTTTAATCTTTTAACCAAAGTTGTTAAAATTTAAATATCATTGGACAGCTGCGCATGATCGCATGCTGCAGGAAACTACATGGAGTACCACAGGTTGGCCACCCCTGATAAAAGTCAGTAATCAAATTTTAATATTTTTCAATCTTGCTTCAATAACTATGATGCATAAACATTTTTACTTTCAATATATTTAATTTTAAGAAGCAAATATTGAATTCGTGAAACTCCAGTTTTCGATGGATTTACATGTTTTGAGATGGCCGAACACTTTTTGACTCTTTTTAGAAAAGGTATGTCTGTCTGTGAATGAAATTTAACCAAACTTGGTATTTAGTAGACCTTGACCTAAACTGGTGCTGATTACATCTGGGGATCAATCACTTCACAAGTTGCACTGTCATCCTATTTTTTCTAGTGCCGAGTTTGATACCAGGTCAGGCTCAACAACCTAGCCGTTCGGAGTATTCCGTGTTTTTCTCTGGGCAAGGATCCCTTAGAAAGACCCCTACAGAAGGTATTCCACCTATAGGTCCTGCATAGTCAATTAGCCTTAGAAAAACCTACAACCAATAACCCATTTTTTCTAAATTTTTAATGTGGCAAATAGTACAAAATTTCAAATGTATATAATGAGAGTTATTTTTCTAAAATCAATGTGAATTTTTACTTCATTCAATATTCAATACAAGAAAGTATTGGATTCATAAAAATTTTCGATCTCGGGTTTTTGATGGATCTACACATTTTGAGAGCTCTAGTAAATACAAATTTGACCATTATTAGAAAATGCCTCTTTGTCACCCTCTGTGTGTGTGTGTGTGACAAAATTTTGTGGCAACTGTATCTCAGGTATTACTACAAAGAATTTTTAAAATTTTACATGTGGTTGCACCTTGACATAAATCAGTACCTATCAACGTTTGACAAAAATTTTACAGGTTTCGTTGCCATCCTGCTTTTTTTAAGGACAAAATTTTGTATAAATTTACAGAAAGAGAATTATTTTTTAATAATCATTATGCAATTAAGAAGAATTATTTATAATAGTGATAGTCAACTGGAAAAAAATTGTATATGTAGGAGCATCACTTCCCGAGCAAGAATTATACAGAATATTGGCTTTAATCTACACAGAAGCGTTTGCTACAGATGAGGAATGGTGTAGCATAAAGTAAACAAAATGATCCATGTGTGTATCGGTACAGACATACTCTGGAGTTGTGGCCATAGTGTACTGTTGGTACACTAGGTGGTTTGACATTTTGATCACCGTTTACTTCAGAGAAAATTGAGTTTTGGTTCCTGTTCTGCTATAAGCCTCACACTAACTGCTGAGCATTATTTTTATTATTTTACTTAATTTGAACCTCCTCCCGTCTATCCTAATGATTTTACAAATTCGAAAATATCTGCAATTGACTTGTAGGTATCAAAAACATCTATGTACCAGTTTTAAACAATCAAACTTTTTTTTGGTCCTCTCTCTAAACCCCCCTCCCCTACTAATAACTTTACACTTTTGAAAATATCCCCATTCAACTTGCAGGTCTTTAAAACCTACCTTTACCAATTTTGAACAGCCTAACTGTATTTCTATTTGTTTTTGCCCCATAGACTCTCTTTCCACCTGGAGGTGGAATTTCTAAAATTCCAGAAATTGATTTTTAGATATTTGTATTAGCTATATTTTAGAGCAAAAATTTCACGTAAATCTGTTTTTTTTTTTTTTTTTTTAGATAAATAGGATTATGTGAAATCATGTTTCCCCCCCCCCCCCCCCCTTGGGGACCCAATTTCTAAAATTCCAGAAATTGGTTTTTAGACATTTGTGTTAGCTATGTTTTAAAGCAAACATTTTACGGATATCTGTTTTTTTTTTTTTGTTGTTGTTTGAGATATGAAGGATTTTGTGAAATCCTGTTTTGCTTTCGAAATAATGCATGTAAATATTTGCGAGAATTGGGGAGAGAGGGGAACCCATGGCTAAACCTTCAGATTGACGATAAAATTTATTTTGGAAAAAAAAGTAGTTTGTGATAAAAAAAATGGGTGTTAGTAGATGAATAGGAGTCGTTAGAATGAATAGGACACAGAGTCCTATTCCAGGGTTGCCAACTTTTCAAAAACAGTTTGAGGAGTATTCAGAGAAATTTTGAGGAGCATTTTGGCTACTTTGAGGAGCAATTTTAAAAATACATTAAAAGAAATAAACTACTAACAAAAATAAATTAACAATAATCATATGAAATTAAGAAATATTTATTGACAATCAAATATATTTAGCAAAACAGTGAAGAGAGATAAGAATGGAAAATGATTAAGTCTGAATATAAGCTTAAAACCCAAAAGTAATTTGTTTTTTACATAATGGCATATTTTCCATACATAAATAAAGACAATATATGAAAGTAGATTATTCAGTTCCATAAAAAAAAAAAAAAAAAAAAGCACAAAGGGAAAAAAATTAAATTTCCAACAATTTTCATGAATGTCAAAATAATTATTATACTATCACATAAAAATCTAAAAACAAAATCTCCGATATTCATATAAATGTGTAAATGATCTCATCTCTGAGTCAACTCCCTCTAATCTGCATAGCTTGGGGACAATATGTTTTGTAAACTTTAGAATTTTGCAGATTATTGGTCATAATTTGTTTACTTTTTTTTTTTTTATTATTATTTATTTCCCCCCCTCCCCCCCCGATACAAATGAAGATATAATAATAAATCATTAATGCTTTAAGTGAATGATAAAATAAATGCATAATTATTTCAAATAAATCTTAAATAAAGCGTTGTCAATCGGCCTTAAAGTTCAGTAGTTTTGAATCCATTATTTTTATCGATAAAAATTTAAATAATCAATTTTTTTAATGACCTATTAAGCATTAAGATAACTGAAACATTGATATAGTTTAAATGAAAATCATAATCATAGCATTCGGTTTCTTTCTTCCCCCCTTTCAGCTTGTGGTTTTAATTAAACACATCTTAACTAATGTAAACAAATACTTGTTCCCGTTCTGAGTCAGCAATATTTCAATTACGCAATGCCTAGCACTAGAATGTTTTCTTTCTTTCTTTTTTCTGTACTATTTATTTTTGAGTATTGTACGATGAAGCGTGTTGTTCTTCGGGGGGGGGGAAGAAAGAAAGTTTTTTTTTTCTAAATATTTGAATAGCTTTAGAAGGACGAATTAACTTTAAAAAACGTTAAATACCTTTAACAATCCTTCATTTTTAGCAGCTTTAATTATTATATATTTCGACTACATTCGTAGTCGTCTTCAGATGTCATTGCTGCACTATTGAAAAATGTCTTCATCTTCTTCCACATCACTTTCCCTCCTGCTTACGTCACTTTTCCGCCGGTACCTTTTTATCACCTGTTGCCAGTCATCTGCTATGATGCTATGCTCTCTCTCATTTACTGCTGTGTTAGAGGTTAATATCTCTAAAGCTTCGCGTTTCATGGCGTAGTTGTGGGAGTTATAGGGGGCTATTTTAACGGTTTTTAGGGTATTAAGTATTATGGGGTTAGTTTTATGTGTGCGTGATAGGGCGGTGGAGCTTCTATTGTATTTTAGATCGTTAATATGTTCCATTTCTCTGTCCTTGATTTTTCTCTTCGTCATTCCGATGTAGGTTGCAGGTTTATTGTTATTTTCTAGATCGAACGTGATTTTGAAAAATGAAAAAGACCTCATTGATCCTAAAGAAACACCGGGAATATACAAAATCACGTTCGATCTAGAAAATAACAATAAACCTGCAACCTACATCGGAATGACGAAGAGAAAAATCAAGGACAGAGAAATGGAACATATTAACGATCTAAAATACAATAGAAGCTCCACCGCCCTATCACGCACACATAAAACTAACCCCATAATACTTAATACCCTAAAAACCGTTAAAATAGCCCCCTATAACTCCCACAACTACGCCATGAAACGCGAAGCTTTAGAGATATTAACCTCTAACACAGCAGTAAATGAGCGAGAGCATAGCATCATAGCAGATGACTGGCACCAGGTGATAAAAAGGTACCGGCGGAAAAGTGACGTAAGCAGGAGGGAAAGTGATGTGGAAGAAGATGAAGACATTTTTCAATAGTGCAGCAATGACATCTGAAGACGACTACGAATGTAGTCGAAATATATAATAATTAAAGCTGCTAAAAATGAAGGATTGTTAAAGGTATTTAACGTTTTTTAAAGTTTTTTTTTTTCTTTTTTTCGGCGTCTGCCACTGTTCCGTTTTATGTATTTAATAAAAAATAGTCAGGTGGTCAAGACTGAATTTGCGGAGCATAAACATTACTTCGCGGAATTGCGGAGTTTTTAAATTTTTTCGGAGAAACTCCGCAGAAATCGGAGCAGTTGGCAACCCTGCTATTCATTCCAACAACTTTCCTGCTGTCAATAAAAATGCTATTGTTAATCTTTCCAATGCTGAAATTTCCAATATTCAATATTCAATTCTCCAACTCAATTCAAATTTTGCCATTTCTAAACCTTCTTTTCCTCAGTTATTTGCACCTGTTGAAAAAGCTTTCAAAAATTCTCGACTGACTGACCAACAGAAAGAAAATCTTCGTCATTTAATCCTTAACAATGCCAATTTCAGCCCTGCAGAAAAAAATGCCTTGAAGGAATTAAAATCTAATGAAAATATCATCATAACTAAAGCAGATAAAGGTGGTCATATTGTTATTTTAGATAAGAAACATATCGATAGTGCAAACGAACTAATTAATGATGGCCCATATATTCTTCTGCCCCGTGACCCCTCTCCTCAAGAATTAAATAAAATTAAATCTGCTATAAAGTCTTGCCCCTTGTTTTTGGACTCAACTAAATCTCATCTTATCCCCTCTATAGCTAATTGTGCCAGATTTTATGCTTTACCAAAAGTCCACAAACCCAATATCCCATTTTGTTCCATAATCTCTAATATCAGTACTGCTCCCTAAAATTTAGCAAAATTTCTCACAACAATTTTTGCTCCCCTTCTTGCTGCTAATAGTTATACTGTAAAGAATCCCATTAAATTCGCAAAGAAATATTCAAAATTGCCCTCACACTAATCTCACTATGGTTTCTTTCGATGTAAAACCTAATGTTCCAATTGTTCCGTAATGTTCCAATAAGTGGTGCCCTCTGCTGTCTCAAAAATAGATTAAAAGAGTTTCATTTCACATCTTTTGAAATATAAGAATTAATTTCTCTAACCCGCATTTGTTTATCACAAACCACTCTTTCTTTCCAAAGTAAATTTTATCGTCAATCTGAATGCTTAGCCATGGGTTCTCCTCTCTCTCCAATTCTTGCAGATATTTACATGCATTATTTTGAGAGCATGTTTTTTAAGAAAATATCTTTTCCTTTTTGGAACCGTTACGTTGATGACACCTTCACGCATATCGACACATCTCATCACAATATTGACCATGTCTTAGAAACCTTAAATTTCATTGACAGTAATAGCCAGTTTACAATTGAAATAGAAAATAATGGCTCCCTTCCATTTCTTGACGTTGTAGATGGACTTTCAACCACCGTGTCATCCACCTAACCAAAAAATGGCAGCTTTCTATACTTTTGTTAACCGTACCCTTAATATTTGTTCAAAACCTGTTTTATTAAACTCTGAAATTAAATATCTCAAAGCCATTGCAATTAACAGAGGTTATGACCCTTCCATTATAGACCCAGCGGCAGAAACACCGCGACATAGTTGCAGACAATTTTTGTCTGCACTGAGAAAAAAATTTGTCTGCAACTTTCGGATAGCAATTCACTTATAAAAATTTCTGTATCAAAACTAAAACTAATACTTTTATTATTTATAATTATTTATATTGTGTTGTGTCAAACATTGCTAAAAAATATTTAATTGAATGAGATGAAGTGAATGAATACAATTGTTTATACTATATCGTTTTGTAGTAAAATTGTATTTGTGTTTTAAACAATCTGCAGCAGTAGCTGCCGTGTTGCACTATTTTTACTACTAGGCCTACAAAAAAAAACTGTTTAAAAGGGAGATAAAGAGATGATTGCAAATGTAAAACCTTTACTTTCTGACGGAAGAGGTTCGTCTTCATCCTTTTCTTCATCTTCATCATCTTCCTCCTCCTCTTCATCTTCTTCATCCTCGTCTTCAGGTTCCGACTGATCACTCTGATGATTGGAGATTTTAGGCGATTCTTGGGTATCACTTTTCTCGCTTTTCTTTGTTTGTTCACTGGCTGCTTTTGCAGCTCTTAACTGCACAATACAAGAATATTCACAATTGAAAACATGACAAGTAAAAATTTCACAGCAATATCAAATTAAATACAAAAACATTTTCTATAATGTGAGGATATATTACACACTGCAGATATATTTTACACATTCATTTATACAATGTATACATTTATAAAATGTCTTTTAATTTAACTTTAGTTAAATGAAGGCTTAATCCTTTAATGTTCACTACATATTGTCATTCAAAAATTGCTTATTTTTAAAAATGGCTATTAGACACATAGCTGATAAATTTGGGGGGGGGGGGGGCATTCTTAATTATTCAAGAAACTGTTAACTATGTTAACCTGATTACATTTAAACAATTAAATTAATAACTTTTTTTTTTTTTTTTTGTAAAATCCCTCAATAATTGTTTCATGTCAAAATAACAGTAGCACAGGCCTTCATCAGATTAGTAATACAAATTAATAATGATGGCGTACATTCAGATTTAGTAATGACAACTATATCATAATTACTTCTCGATATTTTCGTAATTTTGTGCTTTTTGTTTCATAATTATAACCACCCCTATTAATTCCAAATAAAAAAGCCTACAGAAGTAAAAACATGGTGCGTTCTAGAAAAAAAAGTTATCCCCTAAGTATTTTAAACAGATTTTAAACAGTATTTTTAACGGACAAAGATTAAAAAATTTAAAATGTTGAAAAAGTACTTAATACCCCCACCTGACCATGATCTTTCTTATTTGCAACAAAAAAATATAAATAAATAGCTAACCTGCTCTTGTTTTTCTTTTTTCTTTCTCCTTTTTCGCTCTCTTCTGCGAGCAGCTGCAGCCTTACGATTTTCTTCCCGACTCCTTTCGCTTTCAAGTTCTTCTAGGAGGTTGTTAGCATTTTTATTCGCTTCTGCTGCTTGTCTTTCTTTTGCAATGCGTATGGTGTCAACACACTGGCTACATTTTTTTACTAGTTCCTACAGCAGAGGGAAAAAAAAAAAAAATCTCAATAAAAAAACAAAAACAAAATCATGCTGTTTTATTATAAGTATATCAAGATTTATATTTAAATATTAAAAAAGAAAAAAAAACAACTGAGTTTTCTAGATTATTTTTAAGAAAATAACTAGTAATATAATATGCAAAGATGCCAACTTCTAATGACAAAAAAGCAGGAGATATTTTAACAGAAATCAGGAGACTTTTTCCAACAAGAAAGTTTGTAAGAAAAATGAGTAAAATAATGCAAATTTAATTTTAAATAAAGCTTTATAAGCTTAGGAGGTATTTACAAAGCATCAGTATTAAAAAATAAATGAATGATATGTTTCTTGCAGTAAAACAAACTATTAAAAAAACCCTCAGACATACAGTTGTTTAAAATTTAAGTCGAAATAGACAGATTTGATCATTCTGCTCCTAATATAAAACAATAAGGATCTTAATTATCTTTGTAAAAGAAAAGGTAATAAATGAAAATATCAGCTATATTCTAATGAAATTTGAATTCTTTAAGTTTTCAATAGTTATGGTATTTCAAAAAAAAAAAAAAAAAATTTCTTTTAATAATAAGTCATTTTTCATTATGCAAAAATGAAAGTTAAAAATTTATTCTTAGCAAAAATTGGTTTCAAAGCATAGTATAGTAATTCACATTCAAACTGAACTTGATAAATTGCAGGGCAAGATAAACTTCAATTTTCTTTCAAATTTTTTTACCCAA
Source organism: Salticus scenicus (assembly GCA_963930645.1). NCBI lineage: Eukaryota > Metazoa > Arthropoda > Arachnida > Araneae > Salticidae > Salticus > Salticus scenicus. The sequence goes on from CAWVNO010001064.1 coordinate 2,012,891, forward strand.
TCCCACAAATTTTAAGCATAAATTATGCTAAGAGGGATAGATAAAAATTACATCAAAAAAGCAGGAGAAATGAGCGGAAAATCAGGAGCATGGAAAAACAAGCAAAAAGCAGGAGACTTGGCATGTCTGAATATGTAATTCTATGAGGACGATATTCATTACCCTATCATCATAGTGTTAATAAATAAATAAATAAATAATAAAACATTTATCTTAGCCCTTTTAGCGTTAACAGTTTTTCAGCATCTATCTTCAATAATTCATAAAATTAATACTAATGGTACAGTATAGGGATGAAATTTTGCATATACTACAGATATTTATTTTCTAGAAAAAAGCACCAAATGATACATTACAAAATTTAGTCACACTAACCTTTCATTTCAACCATGTATAACAGGAAAAGACGGGCAAGATGATAATATGAGTAAATAAGGAGGGTAGTAATATACAGTGTGATTCAAAATAACTGACAGTAAAAAAAAAAACGAAAAATTAAGTTTACAATAAAATCTCAAAAATTAGATTATTTTCTGAAAGAGTATATATTATAGTTTAGATATTATGACTTCAATTCGAATAGTTCCCGTTTTTGCTGAATTGTGAGCTTTAGATGTTCAACAAACGCGTCACTGCTGACATGGATGGCACCCTGCGACATTTCATTCCATATTTTAGATAATCATTGTTTAAATTCAACAGTTGTTAGTCTTTACACATTCTCTATTTCATTTAGCATGTAGCCTTATAAAAAGAAATCCAAGAGGATTGAGACCTGACAAAGCTGCAAGTCATTCTTTACAAAAGATAAAATCAGGGAGATGGTCGGAACATCACAGTTGATTTCTTTTTGATTGATGTGAAAGTTCAAAAACCTGTTCAAAGCAGTATTTTTTTTCACAATCTGGATAAATGAGGAGGCAAATGATCCTTTAAGTATGATGATCCTTTCATTTAGTAATATGTTAATATTCACTCTTTGATTGATGAAAAGGAGAGGATTTTTTTTTTTTTTCTTTTACCATTATTATTCAAGGGTCCTACCAAAGTTAAATGAAAATATAGGATTTTTTAGAAATAAATATAGGCATCCACACAGGAAAAGGGGGGGGGGGGGGGTTAAAGAGAAAAATGCAGGATATTTAATAGGCCATTTTCTACAGAAAAAAAAAAAGTAAAAATAATGATGTACATACACACTATGATTCAGATATGGTGAGGAAGAAGGTAATAAAAGATGAAGACTGTTTCACACAGAAAAAAGTTTGGGCAGAAATGAATGCACAATGTTGAAGAGAGTATATCTGCAACTGTATATCTGCACTGTATATCTGCAACTTCCATTCATGTACTATCTATCAGAGAGTGGTCATCATTTCACAGAAGTAATATGAACTGGCATGGATTTATATTTAATGAAATTTTATTTTTCCGACTGAGTGAAAATAATGCCTGGACCGGGAGTCGAACCCCGTAACCAGGTCGACAACCGGTCTGCATTACTCCCTCAGACAACCTTTAGGCAGAAACAACTGGTCTATCATTTAGATAGCTCGACAGAAATAAACCGCAGGTAAGGGAAAACACCATTAAACAATGGGAGAAAGAAATACAAATTTTTTTATTATAATCACAATCAACTGATTGGAAGAAAATCATATTTAATGAAATTTTATTTTTCCGACTGAGTGATAAAAAAGTGTGTTTAATAAATAAAATAAAAAAAAAAAATTGGCATGGATTTGTTCAGTTTATAAGATGCCCACAGATGCAAAATGTGGATGTTTATTTTTTTATAATACATTATAAAAGTTGTTCAGTATAAAATACTTAGTTCCCACTGCATTTTAAGAAAAAAAAAATCATAGAAAAAAAATCAATTATAAATCCTATTTCCCCCCAAGGTAAAAAAAAAAAAAATCTTATTTTACAGTCCACTGTCAAAAGAAAAATTTAAGAGCTATCTCTGAAATGAAATGAGATGAGATGCAATAATGAGAGGAATAAAATGGAGGAAAGCTTACTTTATCTGTGATGGTACTCATGTACCGCGCCATTTCCTGATCAGAGGGAAATTGAGAGACATGTTTGACCATCCACTTCACTACCTTGACATGACCTCTTCTGAAAGCAGCCATCAGGCAGGACACTTTGCGATTATCTTGACTATCGATATCCGCATTGTTTGCACAAAGGAGCTGCACAACTTCAAGATGGCCACCTGGAAGAAGAAAAAATATTTCATAAAACTAGTTGCCGTAGGTAGACTCTGTTCAGTTCCTGCTCATATATTTCATTGCATCAATATCTATCACAGGGACATTCCATAAATAGTGCTGCATAAACGGTTGCCAGAGAAAACTCAATAAAAAGGGAAACTTGTTTTCAAAGAGGGCATTACACTCTTTAACATCTGCTAACTTTTTTTTTTTTTTAAATATTTGCTACCCTTTAGGTTATGTTTTTTCGTAGACAACAAAAGTAAATTAGAGAACTGAACAAAAGAAAAAATTATGCGTTTCAGCAACTGGGGGTGGAGGAATTTGGAGCGACTCCACTTGACTTTTCATGATTACAATAGTGTATATGATCAGAAAGTAAAAAAATGTAGTAATTTACTTTACATAATTCAAACATATAATGTTGAATACACACATACCATTTGCAGCTAACCAAAGGGGTGAATTTCCTTTCTTGTTTTTTACATCTACAATGGCATCTCTGAAATTAGAAGAAAAATATATCTATATATACATTCAGAAAAAAAGAAGTTTTACAGAAAACTTAATATATTATTACAGAGTTGCTATGACTTTTTTTTTTTTTTTTTTTTTTTTTTTTTTTTTTGGGGGGGGGGGGGGGGGGGGTGATGAACATTTTTTTAAATGTAGAAATTTTTAGATGCCCAAGTATCTTATTCAAATGCATAATAATAAAAAAAATCTGGAGTGACTCTACTCCACTTTCCAAACATTAATAAACAATTTATAAATAAAGTAAGAGAAGTCATTAAATAAACAAAAGAGAAAATTATAATAGAGTGTTAAAGTATTTTTCTCCATATAGTAAATTGTTTAATTTAATACTACCGCACTGCAAATAATTTGAACTCATAGACCATAACAATAAAGAATGTTTTGTTGTGTCCCTGTAAAAAACATAAGAGCTAGATTCACTAAAATCTTATACAGTAAGTGCGACAGTGACCTTTAACAATGTATGTGAATTTTCAACCCACTCGAATAAGGAATTTAGATGCTATTAACATTACACCACTTTAAATAATATTACACCACTTTAAATAATTTGAGCCCATAAACCATAATGATAAAGAATTTTTCTTTGTGTCACTGTAAAAAACTATAATTCATCAAAATCAAGAGAGTGCTTTGGTGACCAACAACATATGTACCAACTTTCAGCTAATTTTAACAAAATGTTTAGACACTATCGTGTTCACTCATGCACACACACCACTGAAAAAAATAGCGTTAAATACATACACAATCTGAATTTTTGCATGCACTTGGCATGTTGGGCAATATAATTTTCGAGTCCAGGTAAGTATTGACCATGATAGTGAAGAAATATATAGAAGAATAAAGTACCGAAATCATTTGTATGTAAGATACTTTAAGAGAGAAAAATAATAAATTTATTAATTTTGTGCATTCAAGTTTCTATCAATATAGAAAAAAAAAACAAGTGATGAGAAAAAACAAATGAAAAGAACTTACTTTTGGTATTAACAACATAATTTATATTCCTTAAAAAAAAAAAAAAAATCCACTTCACGAAGATAACACTATCTGTATTTTCTAGGTTTTAAAAGAAAAAAACTTCTATTTCTCTACATTTTCCCTGATTTTCAGAATTCCCTTTGTTTTCGAGGTGAAGTAGCAACCCTGCGTTAATTTATTCAGCTTACCTTTCCAAAAGCAGCTGGACAAATCTGTAGTGACCCTTGTCAGCTGCAATTGTAAGAGCTGTATCACGAGAAGAAGGCACAGGTGGGGCATTCACATCAGCTCCTTTATCTATCAGCACTTTACCTACTTCCACATAACCACCGGAAGCAGCTTCCATTAAAGGCGTCAAACCCGTCTAAATAAAAGAACAAAATAATTAGGCAGGGTTCATATTCAAATAAATATACAAATATCAGCATATATAGTTACGCTCATCAGTGCCTGACTGTTACGAGAGCTTAAGAGATTTCCTTGGACTGTCCATAAGTTGCCACCTAACGTTCATACTTTAGTTAATTTAAAAAAATCTAATTGCTCGATTGATAAGCTGTTTAATCCGACAGATTCAGAAAAATTGCCCCTTTCATTTGGTACCTCATTTGTAACGAATTTTCGATTTATTAATTAATTTTTAATTAATTAAAATATGAAAATAACAGCTTTAAAATAGACATTTAAATTTTTAATTGTTGCCAATTTCTTCTCCCCTTTAATTCAATCATTGATTAAGAGTAAGACTAAAGAGAATAATAGTCAAATCATCATTCGTAGCTTTCATTTCCACCATAGAATTTTTTCTCCCCTACCTTCTAGTTTTTATAGCAATCGTACCCTACTGCATTTTCCATACAGAGAAATTCTCTCCAGCAATCCACGGAAGCTTATATGTGATATACAGGAGGGTGTTTTTCCTCCTCCCCTATGTTGCACTCCTGCATCCGAAGCAGATAATGATTCCATAGAGAACCCTCAGGTGAGGTCGCCTGCTTGGTCATGATGGCCGATATGGGAAATCCTCTATTCCCAGCTATCATCTTTCTGCTGTATGACGTCACTACTTGTATCATTCTTCTCTGTATGCACGCGCACCTGTTTCTCGGCATTCAACGCCGAGCGGTTGTGAAATGCAGACGGTATCTCCGCTCATAAAATATATGTATGTTTATTAGTTATGTCCCCATTTTGTCTTAATGTTAATAAACGTTTGTTAATAATCTAATAGCTTGCAGTCCTTTCCCCACATTATAATTTTATGAACTTTATTTTAAATAACAGATTCTTAAAAGCTTTTTAATTATTTATTTATTTATAAAATAGATTATACACTTAAAACAGCTTTTTAAAACCCATACTGATAATATTAAGACATACTTTTAAATTTTATTCGAAAAATTGTGTTTTATTTACTTTGTATAAATAGCATACAGTTTGTTTCAGAGTGAATATTTAAAGGTAAATTGTAATTTTATTCTTATGTTTAGCACTCTTGTTTCAGGCAATTACTAAGAAAGTGACTCACACATCTTAAAATTTGACTTGTAATTTTATAGACAATAAGTCAATGTGACTCATATTTTCAAGTATAGAGTGACCTCTATTAAAAAAAAAAAAAAATTATAATAAATCTAATTTAATTCATTATTAATTCTTTTGTTAATATATTTTGTCACAAGTACCTTCAACATTTTCCCTCGTTTGTTCAGGTTTAATGGATTCTATTTTGTCATCCTATAGTGTCATCTATTGTCTATTTGAGCACTGTTGCATTCATAACCGATTTTTATATTATTTGGTGTGCTGATTTCAAATAGGGCATCCTTTTTTTCTCAATCACATAAAGACTTATCACAAAATGGGTTTAAATGTATGGGAAGAAAGTCTATTGTACATATTCTGGGGAAAAGGTCTTTTCAAAAGTGTTTTATTTACAAATTAAATACAGTGAACTCTCATTAAGATGGATTTCTCGTTATTACGTACAAAAACAGAATCCCCGTCTGAGGCCTACAGGAATTGCATGTAATAAACATCGCTTTATACGTACAATTCATTCGTTAAGACAGACATTTTTTCCCCTCAAAGCTTACTTTCTTCAAAAAAGAGTCAGTTTCCAATTTCTTTTTTTTTTTTTTTTTTTAAACATGAAAAGATGCAATAATAAAAGGGTTAACCTCTTTCACTCTGCGCTATTACACCGTGGAAGGTAAACAGTATAGACTGACAGTGACAGTTGAAGTCAACAATTTGTACCTGTCTCTGCTTCTATTGTGGAGACATAGCAAAGGGTTTAGTTATTGGAAATGTACCAGAAGAAAACATAAAAGACTGGAAAGAGAATTTGTTGTGCCTTATCAAGGACTACGAACTATCAAAGCTAAAAACATATTTAACATTTATGAAACAGGACTTTTTTTTATAAAGCTCAGCCTTCTCAAAGTTTACACTTTAGAGGAAAAAAATGTATAGGCGGCAAATATTCAAAATTAAGCTTTACTGTACTTGTAGGGACTAACATGGAACTTCAATTTATGAACTCCTGTTATAATGGACTCTCGTTAATATGGACAAAAACTGCCGGCCCTTGACTGTCAGTTTTAACGAGAGTTCACTGTATATCAAACACAACTGGAAAAAGATTTGCTAAATTACATACTGATTTTATATTAATTGGAAATTGTTTTAATTAGAACAGTTAATGGCTTACTATGTTTTAATACATCCTGAATTCATATATCCTTAATGTTTTCTTTTCCTTTTGACTTGAAATTTCTTTTCGGTACTTAATCTGTAGTAGGCAGTATGAGGGACTTCTCCGTGTAGCATTCAACAGCAGCCCTCTATCCTATTGACATTTCACCTACCTTGGTATCTATGCTCCATCATTTTTTAATTTTCAATATTTTGAAAAATTGGTGCACCATGGAAATTTTGACTATTTTTACTGAAATCAGAGTCCAAAAATATATGAGTATCAGTTATTGATTTCTAAACACTTTTTTGGTTGCAGGTAGTGTTCATGCTATGCATTTTTGAAAGGGTGCCGTGCCCTGTCCCTTTTTGTTTTAGTGTCGATGCGCCCTGCCCTTTTTTTAAGTAAAAAATGCGCCTGCCCCTTTTTTTCAAGTGAAAATGCGCCCTTCACATTTTTCAATTTGAAATTGTGCCCTGTATTTTCCCATATGCTATATCGCTATTTTTTAAAGATATCTTAACGCTTTCACTGAGAAATATACACTTATAATAGATTTTTATCGGATGCAAAATCGGACTTCGCTAACTTTTGCCCGAATGAGATCTGAAAATTGCATAAGAAGTCACTTGTGGGCGAGAACTGCGTGTCATCAGTCTGTATCTTCGCGTGATCGTCTTGCCCTTTTACTCACAAAAAAGTGCCCTTTAAAAAAAAAAAAAATATGTGAACACTAGTTGCAGGCCTGTGTTATAACCATGCCCAATTATAATAAACAAATATTATATCTCTGCAAAGCTATAGAAACAATAAATCCAATGCCTGTAATAATATTCATGTTCAAATAAATAACAGATGGTGCCGTATAATGATGAAACAAATCAGAATCCACTTAATCCAAATAAACAAAGAATAACACCCAAGAAAACATCAGCACACACCTATAAGAAATTCAAGATACTTGTGACGAAACATACTGATAAAAATATTAACAGTGAATTAAATCGTAACTGAATAAAATGTATTATAAATACATTTTTTTTAATGAAATTTAATAATTAAAATTAAAATTATATTTTGAACAAGATGTTTAGAGATGTGAAGTCAAATTCAAGCAACCAGTTCTCATTTACCCACTCCTTCCCTCCAAAATATTTCTATAGAATTTTTTTTTTTTTTTTAATAAACATTTGGCAGGCTTACTTTTGCCCGGTGCTCTACATTTGCCTTACGTTCTAGCAGCAGATTAACAACTTCGTGGCGACCTTGAAAACAGGCTAAAGTAAGAGCTGTATTGCGATTGGTCTCTATCTGAGCATTTATGTCACTTCCCATATCGAGCAGTAGCCTTACAGCTTGAGTGTGACCATTCATGGCAGCCAGCATCAGTGGAGATATTCCTAGTTTACTACCCGTTCTGAAAGAATACATTTCCATGTTATTTAAAAAACTATTACAGGCATAAATATTGATTACTATAAATTAGCATGTAATTTAAATATTTAAATCTATCAATTGAAGAGGAGGAAAATAAAAATCAAATGTGCAGCATTTAAACGTTAACATTTTAAACTGTAAAATGCTACTATACAACACTCATACAACTGTTACACCCAGTTTGATAAATGTAAATAACATGGCAATAACAATCTTTCATCATCAAAAAATATTGCTCTTTGTGAAAAATATTTCAAGGTACTGCACCTACATAGTTTTAAATTGACTGGATTTAAAAATTTTATGATATTTTTGAAACATAAAAAATGGTAAATACACAATTCCCCTAGTATTTCCCCACAGAGCAAGTTATAAAAATGCACTAGAATAGTAGTGGGTAGTAGCAGCTTCAAAAAATTTTCAGGACTCAGTTTCATGGTGACTAACATTAGAACTTTTCATAATTCCCTGATTTTTCCACAATTATATTTCAACATTTTTACTGATTTAAGTTACTTATTTCATTTCCTACAAAAATGTAAAAAAAATTAGTGAACAAGTTAGCAATTTGTATTAATGAGTTTACAAATATGGCTTATTTCCACAAAATTTGTAAAAATTCCCTGACTATTCCAGGACTCTTCCAGACTCACTTAAATTCCCTGACTCTTTCATGATTCCCCAACTTTCCTTGACCAGTGGTCACACTGTTTTCATAAAATTTCAGGAAATACTCACTAAAAATTGCCCATTTTCAAAAGATCCTAGACATAATTTTATCGAAATTTAACTATATAAATTACATAAATTATCAAATGGAGATAAATGATAAACTGCATTTTAAAACTATCATCAAGATGATCGTTTAAGATACATCAAGATAAAACATTTTTTTTCCAAAGCTGGAATGCATGGCAGTTAAAGTTTTTTCTTTTTTTTCACCATTTTCAGATTTTAATGATTTTCTTCCTCCAAAGACAAAAGTGGTTTGACTTTTAAAGCCTTTCAATTTTAGAAATATGCACCACACTATCACTATATGACAAGAGTTAGGAAAAATCCCATGCTTAATGACACTAAATTTCTTGTTACAAATCTTGCAGAAGGCTGAACTGCTATCAGGGCATCATTAGCACTATTTAGAAACTTTATTATTGTTTCAAACACTTTTAGTCAACTAATCTGCGAAAAGCTTAATAATTCTAAGGCATCAATGAAGCTTCATTAACACTAGATTTACGGATGTTGATTATATACTTATTTTTACTGAAGTGAACCAATTTGACTCATACAAGAAAATTGAAGTTTTTTGCAAAGAAAATAGTTCCAAATCAATTTAAATAAAATGTCTATTATCAAAAAATTCATGGAAAACATTTTTTACATATAAACTCTGTTTTTGAAACACATTTTCCGCAAACATTTCTATTACATTTAGCACAATGGTTTGTACATCTGTTTCTGGGCAAAAAAAGCCGGACTCCACTTCGCAGACCACAAATATGAACACTTCAAATTGTTTGCCTCATATGCTCCTCTAGCAAATAAAATTGCTACAATGGCCCACAATTGTGATTTTGTAACCGTCCATCCCTTATTATTCAAAACTTGAAGAGCTTCGAGTTCGGTACATGATTTTATATACGCCATCATACCTTCTTTAATTATCAAATTGAATGCGCTACTTGCCGAACCAAGCATAATATGCCTTTTAGCATAGGCAGTTAGACCAGAAACGTCTTTGAATATGGTATAAATCAGTGATCTACCTACGTTTCTGCCTTCCTTCAATGTTTCCCATAAAGTCCCATCAGCAGCTTTTTCAGCTGAAATTTCTGTATCAGAAGATGTATCGATAGCGTCTAAATCAATTTCGGTTTCAGAAATAACCCTGGCTCTTTTTTTGTTAGGAGCTATATAACAAAGATCTTCATCTTCACTGCTTGAAGATTCAATTTTATTGACTTCCTCCTCTAATTCAATTTCGTTATCACATTGGTCTATATCAATTGCATCCGATTCATTATCTGATTGGTCGTTCTTTATTTCGATTAGTTTTTTCAACAAAAGACAATTTTTCTGATTTTTTCCCCATAATAGAAACCCTAGATAACCAGGTAAAATAAATATCAATTGTAATACCTTTTACAAATATTACAAAATTACCTATGGGGATAAAAATTTTCTGGCAAAAAATGAATTTTATAAAATTATAAATTATATATTACTTCACTGCACTGCTCACACGCGATGTATAAATCGAAATGATGACAGAAGTGGGTAATAATGTAGCGGAGTAGTGAAGACAAGTGACAATGGGTCCTATATACACACAAATATTGTATGTGAGGAATGCCCAATGAGAAGAGAAACAAATCACGTGTGACTTGACTGTTGCCAAGCCTGATAGGACCAATAAATTTCATGTTATGCAATTAATTGTTAAACCATTCTATGAGTCAAATTGGCTCACAACCGTGAAAATAGGTATACCACATTCGATAATGCGAAATGAAGGGGTCTACGGGGAAGAGGAATGAACGTTTACATATATTTCATTACTTAACTAAAAAACAACGTATGTTTTTAAAAAGTAATATTAAAGTTTTATATATATATAGTGTTCAAATTTTTAATGAGTCAAATTCGCTCGGTCCGAAAAATCTAGTGTTAAACAAGCAAAGGGCCAAAGATAAAATAAATTTCAAATTCCTAATAATTTAAACATTGAAGCTCTTTGAAAGAGGAAAGAAAAATGAATGGAATCTTAGAATTGTACTGAAATTCAGGACATTTTAGGACAAATAAATAATTAGATGACAAAAAGCATTCTTCTACAAGATAATTTTTTCAAGTAAATAAAACTGAAAATCTTAAATGTTAATTAAAAATGAATGTTCTTTGAAAAAGACTTACCTTGAATTAATTTCTGCACCATGGCTCAATAACAGTTTAATAATATTTACATAACCACCAGATGCAGCTAAACTCAAAGGTGTGTAATCGGAAACATTTCTATGTTCCTTATTAGCCCCTCGGGCCAGAAGGATATCGACAACCTTTAAAAAATAATAAATCATCATAAGAACAACATTAAAAGAATAAAAATACTGTATAGAAACAAACTATGTTATGGGTTATAACAAAACTTTCTATAAAAGGTAAAGACACCAGTGTTCATCACCCTCACAAAAGACGTGTTAAAATAAGCATTTAATAACATCTATGAATTTGAATGTGCTCAAAAGGCATTCCCTAGAACTGGAGAATCTAGCTCGAGCGGATTCAAACTCACAGGTGTTAACAGTTATTTTAAAATGACTTTTGTGAGGATGGCGAACACTGGCGCAAATATTAGGGATGGCGAACACTGGTGTCTTTACCTTACTTTCAATGAGCAATTGTTCAAATACTTAATATTTTCAAATTATGAATTCGTAAAAACAAAAGAAATTAAAAAAATTATTAGCAATCTGTAAATTTGAATAAAGAAATAATGTAATTTTTGAACAGGTTTTTCTTAAATTATTTTATATCTTTTCATACATAGAGAAGAAAGTAATAATGAAAAACTTGATAAGGAACTCAGGTACTTTACCTCATATCTGCCACCCGAACACGCCAAAGAAAGAGCTGTGTCTTTCGTTCTCTCTGATTGAGCTTCTACATCAGCAGCATGGTTGAGCAAAATCTCGACAACACCGGCATGCCCTGCAGTCGCAGCGAGCATGAGAGGGGTAAAACCTTTCTTATCTCTGTGTTCAATATCAGCTCCTCGAGATAATAGCAGACTGACCAGTTCTTCGTGTCCACCTGCACAGGCTAGTGTTAATGCTGTATCGTGATTGCTATCAGTCTGAGAATTAAGGTCTATTGGTGGATATAAAGGTGGTGCTGGAGTTATATTCGTAACGGCTGCAGTGTGGCTTAAATGGGGGATATGGTGGGCGATGCATTCACTGCTTGCCGATACTTGAAGAGGTACACAGGGTGTTATGGAAGAGGGAGCAAAGTTGCAAAATGCTAAGGGAACAGTTGTAGAAGCACTGACAACTGGTAACGATGACATGGATAGACTACGTGTTTTCCCACTTGAAGCAGCCATACAGGTATCGTTACAGTGAGCTCCCTGCTGGATCAAGTTCATCTGATTGCCAGCTAACTGCGTAGTTGGAGCTAGAAATGACACAAAATTGTATTAGAAACATTTGTTTATTTATTTAAATGAGCATCATTTAATTGATTGCAAATTGATAAACATGTCACTTTTTGAAAAATAATTTTACTTGCAAAAAAGTAATTAGTATTCTTTAAAATTTTTTCTTGTGACCATGGGAGCTTCTGCACATGCACTGACTCAAAGAGTACAGTGTTAAAATAGGATGCGATAACCTTTGTGGTTGAGAGAGAATAGCGATAAGGGAATGCTGAAGGAATGGATGCTTACCAAATCTCAACCTGTTGGTCAATTTTGTAGCCCTCCAAGCCTTCGGAATTATCTTCAAAGTTAGATGTGAGAAACATAGTTACCCTGTACTCCTGAATTTTTTTAGACTTGCCATATTTTAATACTGTGGTGCCAAATTTAAGAAACCTTTTCCTTATTCACCAACATTCAAATTCAACACTGAAATTGTGAAAAAATTTATGGGATTGGAAAAAATATTTCTGGACATTCATATACAGTTCCCGCCGCTTATTAAAATCACATTCGTTCTGAGCCAAAGTGATTTTATTAAGCGGCTGATTTTTATATCCGGCAAACGTTCCTGCCCTTAAGGAAAAGGTATTACTTCCCTCAATTTCGAAAGAAACTTCAAAGGGTAACAAATAATATTATTAGTAAACAATATTAATTAATTTTTGGTAGATAATTAAATAATTATTTTTTTGATATAAGTAAATTAAATGCATTGTAAGTTCCCATGCACTTTCGTCAGAGGAAAATCATCATTACTTTACCAAAAGTTCACACTGTTCTTCTTAATTTAAAATCTTTCCATTTAAAATTATAGTAATTTCAAAAAATGAACTAGAAATTGCCTTCTAATAATTAGACCAAAAAAAAAAAAAAAAAAAAAAGATTTGTATTTTATTACTGCACTTTGAAAAATACGTTCCTTGAAATTGTTATGGAGATAAGTTGCAGGACGTGTTAATTTGTAACTGTGCTGCAAGTATAAAATCTTCAACAATGAGCGATAACGGAGGGTTTGTTGTGCTTTAATTTCTTTTCCCATTTCAAAAAAAAAAAAAAAAAAAAAAAAAAATGTGTCACAATGTAAATACAAAAAATAAATGATATTTTTAGCTGCTGAGGTTATTTTTGAGTTTATTAATCGGCGATGCTGATTTTATTAAGCGGCAGCTTTAAAAGTAGTTTGTATTGATTTGATTCCGGTCCTGGTGATTTGATCAGATTACGTGGCTGATTTTATTAACCAGCGATTTTATTAAGCGGCGGTTACTGTATATGCAAATTCATATTTAGCCAGACACATAGATATTGCATCTGATTATAACCTAGTGCTGACTCTAGGTTAATTTGGCAGGCCGCTCCACTCGGTGGCCTTTTTAAACACATTTCAGCACCCAGTGGCCCCTTTTCAACACATTTTAGCAACCAGTGGTCCTTTTAAAAACCTTTCGGTACCAAATGGACTTTTCTAATATTTTAAATGTTCAGAGGCCTTTAGACACTTTTCTTCCTGACAAGTAATCATCTAGCAATAGTTCTACAGCATTTCTGGAAAAGCAAATGCATATACTCTACATATATACATGTAAACTTAGTAATTTACTTTTGTCACATACAAATATCCCAACACAGAACACTGCAAATTATGCAAATAAGGCCCCTTTTTATTGAATTCTCCCTGACGGCCCTTTCATTCTAGAGTCAGCACTATAACCGTACTTTAAAAATCCTGCAATTATATGGAAATAAAAATTAGGGCATGATTAACATCTTTCATAAATATAATCTTAACCCTTTAACACAATGAGTAGAAATAAATAAAAGATCAGCCCTGACTACCTATTTAAAAGGGTAAACCGATTTAAATAAACTTCCTTCAAATTATGATTTAAATTAGTTGGATTCTTTTTTAAACCAAAATTAAAATTTGTAATTTTGTTTAGATTGAAAACTGTAAAAATCATCTGCTCATTACTTCTTTAAACAAGTCTAAAGCTGTGCTCATTTTGAGGGGGGGGGGGGGGGAATAATATTTCAAATTCAAATGAAATATGTTCAGCGAAATTTAGATAAAAATAGTATAAAGCTTTTTTACAAAGCATTTTAAAAAAGGCACAGGATCTTATTTCTTTGCCTGACTGATAAATCCACAATATATATTTTGTCTTCGATCAAATCATTTCAACAACATTGTGGAAGTGATTTTACCAAATACAAAAGAAAAAAAAAATGGTTTAGACTATGCTTAGGCTTATTTCACCAATTATTTTGTACAGGGTTCCCACTCTTAAAAAAGAAAAAAATTCGAGGACTTTTCAAGTACTTTTCAAGGCCTATTTGAAATTTTTCAAGGACTAGGGGAAAAACGCAGAACGCTAGGCATATACACAAAACTTTAGTAACTACTTTCATTAGTAATATTTTTTTTATAATTAGAATAACTTTGCCTGTTTTCACAATACATTTTTGATGGATTGACCAAATTAACTTTCACAAGAGTAAAAAAACGATTAGTTCAAGATTTGGAATCATTATGATTATTCCAAAGTTTTTAGGTTTGAGTCCTGGTCTAGTCACTTTCTGCTCAAAATTAATGACCAATCCATCAAACAGGTATGAGACTGGCAAAAAAACAACAACAACAAATAAGTTGAAACTATATGCAAAAACAAGACAATGAAATAAGAATTTTATGACAAAATCATTATATTAGACAATGGCACACGCATGTGGAGATGGAGATAGTTTAGCCTTGACAGAATTCACGCTGAGCCCGTCTATTGGAGTGGAAAATTCAAGGATTTTCAAGGACTTTGCACAAAATTCAAGTACTTTCAAGGGCCCTTGAAAAAGAAAATGAAATTCAAGTACTTCTTAAGGACTTTCAAGGAAAGTGGGAACCCTGCTGTAGCTCTGATAATGAAATTTGTGGCTAAGTAATTATTTCTACGATTTTCTATTTTGGGAAAAAAAATATATATGCTCCTTCTATGGAATTATGGAAACACACTTTAATGTGTGTTAATATGTGAAACATTTTTTGTTTTTCGTTTTTTAAGGTTAAACAACTAATTATTGCTGTTCTCACTTCTGCATCAGTTAAAAAACAACCCTCGACTTAAATTCACACACTCCAAACTAAGAAACGAGTTTAATAATGAGATCAAGCAAAGAAATCAGTCATATATACTAAAAAAGCATTAAATTCTATATGCATAGTATTACAATAAAATTAAATATGTTATCAGAAATATTTGTCTATTTTTATTTTCCAACTTTTATTATTTCTAATCAGTAGAATCTTAGCAATACATTGTGTTAAGTGCCCAGCCCATTTTGCTTGCTGTTTCAGTTAGTCCCAGATTCACCTGTCAAATAGTTAGCTCCGACGGGAGAATTGAATAAATAAAAGTGTTATGAACCACAGTTATACCACTGTAAAAACATAGCCAAATAAAAAAGAAGGTCTCCTAAATTAAATGTTCAGTCTCGCAAGTATGCAAGAACCAACATGCACATGGAAATAAACAAATCTGAGAAAATTCAATGCTAGTTTATAAGTACAAAAAAGGGAGTTTCCTACTGTTCTTTTATTATTATAAAATACTGAAAAAGTGACCTCTCTCAATTAAGAAGCTGAAAAAAATAATTACTTGCAGTCTCATACTGAAGGAACCCCCCCCCCCCCCTCAAATTAATAAGCAGAGTAAAAAGATTAAAGTAATAAATATAATACATAAACATAATAAATAAGATATTACATATCCTAAACAATTAATATAAACATGCATACCTGTCATTATTTCACCCAGTGTTTCATGAAGCGTTCTGGCTGGGGCAGCAACCATTAGACCTTCATCGAGTGCAAGATTGTGGGTGAAGGCTCCACAGTTGGTTGATATGGACACAGTTGTAGGGATGGAAACAGGAGTCACAGCAATAGACACTGGAAATGCAGGAGAGGTCATTCCACTCAATGTTAAGACACTTGTACCATCCAGAGGAATGCTGCCGACCAACGTAGTACAGGTCTCGTTGCAAGAAGATAGCTGTTGCTTTATTAACTGTTGTGTCTGCTGTGACTGTATAGATGTTAGAGGTGTTGGGTTTGTTTGTAACAGAGATTGTTGCTGCACTTTGTTGGTTTTGCCTTTTGCCAGTTTCACATTTTTCTCAAAATGCTGTGGCTGGGGTAACTGTTGTATAGGTAAAGACTGGGGAGGTAGTTGTTGCGGTTGTTTTGTTTCTTGGGGTATAATTTGAAGTTGCTGAGGTTGAATCAAATGGGGTTGCTGCTGCTTTAGAGCATTCCCAACAGTAACTGCATCATACATAGGAATTGCATGAGTTTGTGTACTCTCCGTGAGTTTGATTCCTCCCATTGCGTGTAAAACCCCAGCAATAGCACCTTCACAATATTGTGTGTTTCTAAGAGTAAGATTCTGGGTAAACTCAGATAAAACAAACTGTTGCTGGGAGTGTTGATGAAGTAACTGTTGTTGTAATTTGATTTGCTGTTGTTGGTGTTGTGTTTGTTGTTGTAAGAGATTTTGTTGCTGCTGCTGCTGTTGTTGCTGCTGCTGTTGTTGTTGTTGTTGCTGCTGCTGCTGTTGTTGTTGCTGCTGCTGCTGCTCATTATATGCTAAATTTCGTATATTAACTTTTTCAGATTCTTCGATAGATATTGTCTGACAGTCTACTTTATTGTTATCACTCTGTAATAAAGTAGGTTGTATCTGAAAAGGTAGCTGGGAATTTTGTTTCATCACAGTTTTAGCTTGTTTTGCGAGTTTACCCATTCGGGATTTGCAGTAGTCTGCAGCAGGTGTTGTGGTGGTAATGACTGATTGCTGAACAACCTTTTGCATTTGCTGCTGGGGTTGTTGTAATTGCTGTTGGGATAAATTATACAGCTGTTGTGGAGAATGAACAGCAGGAGGAAATGCTAAATTATTTGCACTAGTGGTTAGATGAAGATTTAACCCCATGTGATTGGATACTGATGAAATGTCTGTAAGAGACGATAGTGATTCGATGTCTAAAACTGCATCAGTATTAAAAATCAACTGTTGAGCATGAGCATGTACTCCAGCTACAGTAGCTAAATTAGAAAGTGAATTACTATTATTGTTATTAGTTACAGTAGAAATAGTAGGTGTACCAGTCACAATAGTCCCTATTTGTAAACCTTGATGGTGATGTTGCTGCTGATGTTGAGCAGTCAAGAGTAGTTGTGCATGGGCTTTTTCTTGAAGCTCTCTTTCAACTCTCTGCAATTCCTCGAGTATCTGCTGCTTTTGCAAAATCTGCTCTTCGGGACTAGGATGCAGCATTTCTGCTTTTTTCATCATGCTATTGATGCAAGCCTCGAGCCTTTCACTGGGTTTTAAACTTTTGTCATCAGTCTCGATATTTCCCCCTCCTCCACTAACAAAAGCGGGCAATTCATTTTCTATCAAGCATTTCTGTGTTCCAGTTTCTGTCTGGATAGTCATAGAGTTTGCTTGTGCAGCAGCATTTGTTTTGCTCCTATAGTAGCGCTGCGCACTATCACAAAATGAGGAGGAGGGGGCTTCATTATTTTTAACTAGAGTACTCTTTCTTTGGGTGGTTTTCTGCTTTGGAACTGCTTGGGGAGCAGAATTAGGCATTGACTCACGCAGGATATCTTGAATACGTGGTACTGAAAGATAGAAAAGAGAGACATGTCAACAACAAAAAAATTGATAACATTATTTAAACTTAAATCTTACAACGAGCACTCATGAACTGTGAAAAAAAAGTTAGAGATAGTTAAAGAATATCAAGATATACACTCCTACTATTTTATATAAGTAATCGTTATTTCAGAACAGAAACATAAAATTTGAAAATTCCGCATTCAGTTGGCATTTTATTTGCAGGATCGCTACACAAATCTGGGGAAAAAATTCCCTGTGTCTTCCTCATATGTGTGTCATCCTCACAATATATCCAAATAAGACATACATATAATACTCATATTACAATATCAGATTGTTTTTATTGATGCCATAAATAGGGAAAGGAATAGAAATTCAAATTTAAATAATATCAGTATATTGTGTAGACTTCATAGTAAAAAAATTTATATAAGAATAAAAAAAAAAAAAATCCTTATTAAGATGCCTAGACCTTATTAAAATTTTTTTACAAATCAAAAGAGGAAGGGGGGGAGGGAAAAAAAAAAAGAATATTGTCTATTATTTTTATGCCCTCAAGTTTAAATCAATACAAAAGAAAAAAAACTTCAATTTTTTGTATCAATAATTAATACAATTTCTTGAATTGAAAATTAAATTTTCTTAATTTTTTTTTTTTTTTTTTTGTTATCTCGTGCAGACATTTCTGTTACAAAAAAAGTTGAGGGATTAAAAAAAAAAAAAAAAATCCTTATTAAGATGCCTAGACCTTATTAAAATTTTTTTACAAATCAAAAGAGGAAGGGGGGGAGGGAAAAAAAAAAAGAATATTGTCTATTATTTTTATGCCCTCAAGTTTAAATCAATACAAAAGAAAAAAAACTTCAATTTTTTGTATCAATAATTAATACAATTTCTTGAATTGAAAATTAAATTTTCTTAAATTTTTTTTTTTTTTTTTTTTGTTATCTCGTGCAGACATTTCTGTTACAAAAAAAGTTGACGGATTAAAAAAAAAAAAAAAAAATCTAGCATTTATTTTTACTAGATTTTTTTAATTCCCTGTATTTTCCAAGTTCTCTAGATGGGGTAACAACCCTTATTTGGCTTTTCTAATTTTTTTTTCCCCCTTACTTTAGAAATTAGTTTTAAAAAGTGTCTTGAAAATTAAGTGATTTTTCTACATACACATTCTATTTACACATTTTAAATGATTTTATAAATAATTTTGACATTATAGTATCTAGAAAGTTAAAAAGATATTGCACAATTAATTAATCCACAGATCTAAAAGCTAAACAAATACTAGTAGTTATACTAAAATACTAGCAACTGCAGAATTTTCCCCCCAGACAATTTCAGGAGAGTGCTGCACTCTGCCTGTGCCTGCCCTTCAGTTGAAAAAAATGCTTCCTGCCCCTCAACTAAAAAAAAAAAAAAATTACACCCTTATGCCCTTTGTAGAAAATAGCCTTCAAACTGAAGATAAATGCTATAAATAAAAATATTGTGTATGATGAACAACATTTGTTCTTACATTAGTAACAAATAAAGTTAAAACTAAAAAAAAAAATGTTTTGAGAATAAAAAAATTCTCTTAAGAATCTAAAAAATGTCCTTTTTAATTAGGAACACCCTGCCCTTTTTTAAATCTGAGGGAAACTCTGGTAGTAGTGCTAAATACCAATATCTCTCTTCTGAATTAACAATTGCTGATATGAGTGAGTAGGGGTGTTATCCTGATATCCTTTTACTATATGTAAATTTCTGTTACAATCAGACTGTCCCAGTTTACAAGTGCTCCTAAGTAAAATAATTAAACTGTACATTAACACTCTAGACTAACAATTATGAACGGTGGTCATTAGCTACCAGATGAATAAAAAATAGTAGCCACTTTTAGATACTGATCAATAAAATTTGCACATTTTTTCTTTTTAAAGCTAATTCCCGAAATGTGATATTTTTGCGACTGATTTCCAAAATATGCGATTATTTTGTTTCTATTCAATAAAAATCATGCTTTTGTAAAACTATTTTTTGAAATCTATACATACAATAAAATAAGATGTGTGTGTGATTGCGTATGCTTGTCTGGAGTATTTTAGGAAAACGGCTGATCGCAGAGCTACAAAATTTTGCATGGAGGTTCATAATGACCTCTCCTGATGCACCTCGAGCCCGATTTTCAAATTTTTGGTTAGTTTTTTTTTTAATTAGATGTTTCAGTTTAATTGAAATTGAATTTTACCATAGTGTTTCCGTGTCACGCTAAAAAAAACAAAGTAAATATGAAGCATTTCTTGCATTGGTCAACGGCTCAGTCGGTCATGGGTGTTGGCACAACGGGGCAGGGGGAGGGGGACCCCTCCCCTTGAAAATTCTAATAAGCATTTTTTTCTTTATCTTAAAAACTACTCTATCAGAATTTTATTTAGTAATTTTTTTTTTTTTTTCAGGTTGTGCCCTCCTCCCTTGAAATTTTTTCTGACGACGCCACTGCAGTCGGTTAAAGCGTCAAGTTGTTAATGCAATGGTCGTGGGTTCGATACTCGGTGGCGGAGCAGGGTTTAAACTGCCATTAGTTTTTTTAGCATTTTGCTAAAAGGTATCATATTTTGCTAAAACACGTTGGTCAGAATTTCGCTAAAAAGCTAAAACTGGATAACTGTATAAAATATCTCTATATAATAACACTGATTTTTTTTTTTTTTTTTCTTTGTAATATATGCAGGCAAAAACTACGAAAGGACTGAAATTTTTCGAAATGATTATTTATATAGTAATTTGGATTTATTTTTAAATTTTAATGATTGAATTTAAATGCAAAAATATTTAAAAGTATGTCGGAATTAGGAATTTGATTCATAGAAGCATTCTTAGCACTAGTATTTCACGATTATCTACCACTACACTTTACTTAATTTTTCAATTGCTTTTTCATTTTACACATATGATATGAGTACCTCTTTTTCTATCGATAAAATCAAAACATAGTTTCCCCGATTAATATTTTTAAAGTCACAAATATGGATGCTTGGTTAAAATCATCAATGAACAAAAGAACAGAAAACAAAACTGAAGATAACAAAGCTAAGTAAAAGAAATCAATGGTATCCAAAGAATTAACTTCTGAAAAAGCTAAAATAGTGCTTGCCTATTTTCGCTAAAATGCTAAAGTAATTTTTTTTTTTTGCCAGATTAAACCCTGGGCAGATGTGTTACTTTTTTAGCAGATAATAAATATATAAGATGTCAGTTGTAAAAGAAAACATTTCATTGTCTACACAGTATCCTAAGAAATTCTGATAAAAGCTTTCTTTTAGTTACTAAAACACACAAAATAAAAAACACTGGAGCCCTAAAAATCATAAAATAAATATTTATTCTTGAAGAGATACGGCTATAAAAAAATCAACATGTCATCAATATAAATAAATTTTAAAGAAAAATATAGATGATAGATGTTTCACTTTTGCAAGAGAGAAAATATTTTAACTAATCAAAATATTTTAAAAAGCATTTGAGAACAACATTCCAGATTCTTTTTACTTTCCGAACACTATAGTGAGGAAAGTATTGTAATCATGTCAAAAATCCGAATTCGAGATTTTGATGCTTCTATACGTTTTGAGGTCCCCTGAGTCCGTTTTCACTATTTTTACGATGATGTATGTATGTATGTGTGTATGTATGTGTGTATGTGTGTATGTCTGTGAGTGAACACGCTAGCGTCTAAACGCTTTGTTCAATTAACCTGAAAGTTGGTACGCATATTGTAAGTCACCATAGTACGAACCCTATAGATTTTGGTGAATCTAGCACTTATAGTTTTTTTACAGGGACACAAAGAAAAATTCTTTATCATTATGGCCTATGGGAGCAAAATCTTAAAAGTGCGATAGCATCTAAACGCCTTATTCAATTGAGCAAAAAAATTATACACATATTATAGGTCACAAATACTCAATCTGTATAGATTTTGGAGAATCTAGCACTTATAGTTTTTTTACAGGGATACAAAGAAAAATTCTTTATCATTATGCCTATGGGGCCAAATTTTTAAAAGTGTGATAGCGTCTAAACGCCTTATTAATCTGAGCAAAAAATTTGTATACATGTTATAGATCACAGTTGAACTAACTGTATAGACTTTGGTGAATCTAGCACTTACAGTTTTTTTACAGGGACACAAAGAAAAATTCTTTATCATTATGGCCTATGGGACTAAATTTTTAAAAGTACGATAGCATCTAAACGCCTTATTGAATTGAGCTGAAAATTTATATGAGTATTATAAATCACTGTTGCACTAACTATAAGCATTTTGGTGAATCTAGCATTTATAGGTTTTTACAGGGACACAACGAAAAATTCTTTATCATTATGATCTATGGGCTCAAAGTTCAGTAGCGTTAAATAAAACATCGTGTAATAGATGGAGAAAAATACTCAAACACTCTATTATGGTTTTCTCTCTTTTGTTTGTTTAACAACTCCTCTTTCTTTACTTTATCTACAAAACTGTTAATGACTCAATGTTCGGAAAGTCGAGTGGAGTCACTCCAGATTTTTATATTTGTTAGATTTTAGATTTTTTTATTAATTAAAATATAAAAATAATTTCCTTATAATAGCTTGAAAACTAGCCATTTAAATATTAGTTTTAAATTTAATTTTCGCCAAAAAAGTTTTCCAGTTCATTGTTTTCAACAAAAAAAGAAATACATTTTTATGCGAATAATGAAATTTTGCTACTAAATAATGAAACTAAAATATTTAATAGGTATTGAGATACAGCCATCTTTGAAATTGTAGTTCCTAATTATTAACAAATGTACCTTTCGCCGATAAATACCCAAACTGAAGTACCTGGAATAGATCTTTCTACAGGCAGTGGTAACCTGGACCTGATGCAGTGCAGGCGGAAAAGGACCTGCATAGGCAACAGGTACCTGAAGCAAGGTTTAGGGAGATTTCAATGGTGTTTTTTTTTTTTTTAATAATGTGATATTAAAAATAAACAGCGATTCAATTCTTTTGAAAAATCATTTAAATATAGTGAGTGACCAGCGAAGTTAGTATGCAATAATTTTGCATCCTATTATTGAAATATGAAACTATTATTTCACTGCTTATTATCGAAATTTATGTTTGATGACACAAATAATATCAGAAAAAGGCTATTATTTCACCACAAATCAATAAAATTCAACCGTTTTACAAAGCAATTCACTGAAATACTTTATAGTTTTGCAGTTCATTATTGAAAAACCTAATCATTTTGTAGCTAATTGTCAAAATTTAAGTTTTATAAAGCAAATAATTGCCAAAATATATAATTATTTTGTCGCTAATTTATAAAATTCGCAATTCTTGAAAACCATTTCCTGAAATAGGCGACATTCTTGTGATCTATTATTGAAATAAGAAAACATTTCACCATTCATTGACAAATTTTACATTTAATCACAATCAATTACTAAAACAGACTATTATTTCGTCGTTAAAAAAATTCACACTTTTTTTTAAATTCCTTCTTAGATGGATAATTGTCAATAGCAATGCATTCTGAGAATGAGACAATTTTTTCCTCTTTAGATGCCAAATACGTTCCCCTTCACTGAAAACTTTTGAAGTCGTGACTGCGTTCAAAGTTTAAAAAGTAAACAAATAGAAAAAAAATAATTAACTCAGACACAATCCTGATTCAGTATTTTTCCTATATCTTGATAAGCAATACAGGGTGGCTAGCATTTAAACCTTTTCAAATTCCCTGATTTTTCCCCGACTATTTTTCGAGATTTTCCTCCATTTTTCCATGACTCTCACTGTTAATTTTCGATGAAAATTTCACAACATTAGCAAAAAATTTAGCGATTTAAAATATCATTAATAATTTAATGATTAATATAGCTATTTTCACAAAATTTATTAAAATTCCTTGACTTTAAAGGAAATTCCCTGACTTTTCCAGATTTTCTAAATTCCCTGGCTTTTTCCTGATTCGTAGATTTTCCCTGACTGCTAGCCACCCTGGCAATAGTTCTGTAGTTTCCTACTGCTCCTAAACTACGGTGATTAGACAACTGTTGGCAGATATGGCATTTTAATCCATGATTTTGATTAAAAAAAAAAAAAAAAAATTATAAAATGGTCACCATATCTGGGGACTAGGGTTTGAATTTTTAGTAGCCTATTTCAACGTAATGGTCACCAACTGGCGACTGCTAATCTAGAACTTTACTGTACATATATAAAATAAAATTCCTCACCCATTTGATTGAGTGAAAAAAAAAAAAAAAAAAAAAAAAAAAAATACCAACCTGTCTGAACATTTCCTAAGTAGGAGGAGCCAGAGACAGGATTTTGATCTGAATCTTGAGGAATGAATAGCGGAAGCCCGTGAGGAGGCACTCTGGGAGCCTATTTAGAAAAAAGAGCAGCAAAATGTTTCTAACAGAATTTTAAAAAGAACTGAGCATTCATAATTATGCAATATTTCTAGGGCTCCTTTTAAATTTAGGAGACTCTTCAAAGATTCTCACCAGCAGCCAAATCCCACGATACTCTATGGAAAAATTTGGTATCCAAATTAATTACTAGAACTGTACCGAGCACTCAGTATATACTCGGTACTCAGCCAAATTTAGGCTATGTATTCGGCCAATACCAAGTAGTTGTGAGAATTTCATTATTTTTATGCATTATTGAAAGAAATGTGTTAATGAGAGAGAGAGATTTATTTTATAACTAAACTAAAAAAATATGAAAATATAAATACAGAGTCATTATAATAAAAATTTTTGCTATAACAGCTTTCTGCAGTTAAAACGGGCTGTTACCAAACTTAGTATTGAGATGATTCATGATATGAGCTTTTAATTATTACTAACTTGAATGTAATATGCATTATTTTATAAAAACTTAGTACATAAAATTGTATCTATAAATTAGATAAAAATAAAATATTTTAGAAAAAAAGAACCTGTATGTAATATTAACACAAAATTTTAGTTATACATTTGGGCAAATAAAAGTAAGACACCTTCAAATCGGTAAGAAAAGATTGATTTTGGATTTTATACTGTAAAATAACGTAAAAAAACTATCACCTATTCGGACACAGTCTACTGTTGAGCAAAAGGTGTATTTATTTAGTATTTTATACTGTAAAATAACGTAAAAAAACTATCACCTATTCGGACACAGTCTACTGTTGAGCAAAAGGTGCATTTATTTAGTATTTTAAGAACAAAAATAATTAATGTGAAAAGAGGAGAAGGCATTTAATCGAGTAAAGGCTTTTAAGGAATTTTGCAGTATATATAAAAAAAGTAAATACACTAAAATGTTATTTAAAATGTATTTTCATAATCAAATCTGTTGTTTTGCCAATTATGGCCCAAAACCCCCTATCATTTTACATTTCTAGGATCTGAAGATTAATGAAGCCTATCTATCGTGTTTGAAATTGTAAAATATTTTAATGTTCCCCTTTCATATGTAAATTTCATTTATCTTAAATTAAGTCTTAATGCATAGTAACTTTTATATTCTCTAACAATTATCTGAGGATGATAATTCCACATCTAAAAAAGATGTTAAGAATAAAGTTATCAGTTATGGTTTTAGTAATCCACTATGCTGAAAGTATCAAAATATAGCAATGAACCTAATTATGTATATACACTACAAAAGTTCTGCATGAAAACATGCTGTTTAAAATTCTAAATTTTATGTTCAAAAGCCTTTTTTTTTTTTTTTTTTTTTTCCCAAGATGTGCAAATTTCTTCATATATGGGTCAATTATTCTTTCTTACAACTACTCGGTACTCGGCCGAGTAGTAAAAGGCCGAGTACACAGTATTCGGCCAAAGTCTTACTCGGTGCAGGACTATTATTTACTTAATGTATATATATTTTTTTAATTCTGTTTTCACAATCAGAAAATTACAACCATTTGTACATTATAATCTACTAGATATTTTCCTCCATACATTTATGGAAAATACACACATAAAGCTCCACAAAATCCTGGCTTCAAGCTAATCATGTCCAAGTGCTTGAATGTCCATCAAGAAGCCTTGACCTGAACCCAATAAAAAATTTATAGGGTACTCTGGTTAGAGTACATGATAAGAGAGACTCGATATAGGTCCGCTGGCCGATCCGCCACGTTTGTTCAGGCTGTTACATAGTATATTACCACTACGCTATGAAAACGCCTTGAATGAATCTCTGCATGGTTGTCAGAAGATAAAAATCCCATTTTTTCCATTACATTAATTGAAAGAAAAGTGTCATACACTGGAAAAAGTATGGCGGTATTATGTTTTATGGCGGTCAAGTGGTCAATGAATGACTTTTGTTCATTGTCCCATCTCTCTCTACTGAAGGTCGCTAATTCTGATTGGTGACATTTATGGAAATGAGAAAACTTACAACATCGTAGGTGAGCTGAAAATGGCCATTGAAAAGAGCTAGAAAAGTATACCAAAAGGCACTTTGAAGAAACTTTCTGAATCTATGAATTCGAGAATGATTCAGTTAATTGAAAAGGAGGGCAAATTTTTTTGGATTATTAGCAGTTATTTTACTACTATCTTATGTGTATCATTTCTTCCAGCTTTCTACATGTATTAAAGAAAAAGATGAATTGTAAAATAAAAAGTAATTTTAATTTTTAAAATATTTTTATAAATTTATTTAAAACTGTCATTCATTACACTGCGTTTGAAAATGCATAAAATTTCAATATATATTTGTAAATGTGTTTTGAAGTTCTTTTCAAGACTTTAAAGTTTTTTTAATTTTACAATCTCAAAAATGATTTAATTAACTGAAAACAATGCAAAGTTTTTAGTTTATTAGCTGTTTTTTTAAATATTTTTTCCAGCTTTTTTACATATATGAAAAAAGAAAATAAATTTTAAATAAGAAATAATTTAATTTCTTGCAAAATTTTTATGGACATAATTAAAATTCTTATAGAATGGAGTAGAAGGCTGATTTTTTTACCAACTATGTGAAAAATACCAGAGCCAGGAATCGAACCCCGGGCCTTCCGCATAAGGCGCGGATTCTCTAACCACTGAGCTACCCTGGCTGATAACCAGTTCGGCACTTCTCACATAATTTACGTTGGCAAGGTCACCCAGTCTGCATTAAAGCAGCTATATCAAGTGACAAATTAGAACATGGCATAACTCCAAACGGCCACGAATTTTAATTCAGAAATTTAATTCATCAACCTGGAAATTAATTTCTTACAGAATGGAGTAGAAGGCTTTTTTTTTTTTACCAACTATGTGAAAAATACCAGAGCCGGGAATCTAACCCCGGGCCTTCCGCTCGATTCCCGGCTCTGGTATTTTTCACATAGTTGGTAAAAAAATCAGCCTTCTACTCCATTCTATAAGAAATTAATTTCTAGGTTGATGAATTAAATTTCTGAATTATAATTAAAATTGCCTTTTCTTGTGTTATATTTAAATTTGCATAAAACTCATATCAGCGGTTGTGAAATAAATTAAGTTTTTCGCTTGACCTCAACATATTTTCCAGGGCTGTATTTGTTGCCCTTGCAGCATAGAATTGGTTTATCCTGATATTAACTTTCTATCCTTTATTTGGAAAGGGAACAAGACATAATTCGTAAATTATTGGAGGTAGTATAACACCATATGATTATCCATCATAGTAACACAAATTTTTGCATATTTTCGCAATACGATATTGAGCTTTTTGAATTGAGTTTTTTTTCCCCTTAATGTAAAAATGAGAAAATTTATTTTTCCGAATTTTACAATCAATTTTTTGAGAACATTAGTTTTTTTTTTTTTTTTTTTTTTTTTTTTTTTAATGAAATTTTCCTGATAGTTGCAATCAAAATCCCTGATTATTCCAGCTTTTTCTTGAGAGATATAAACCCTGTTAAAGGGATAAACTCCAATATAAGCAACTCAGTTTTATTGATAATGAGTTTATTACACTAGGTTTTTTTTAAACACAGGAACAAGAACAGATTTGGAAAGAGGCAGTTGGTGGCAAACAAATTTTGACACAAATAATAAATCTGCAATTAAGATATACAGGATACCATAAAGCTCAATTTCAAAGCATAACTTACTTCAACTGTTTCAATGGAAGAATTGGCCATTTGAGACATGTCAGGTGGTGGAGGGGTAGGCGGTAACAAACTATTTGGATAGTCCAATAATAGTTGCACAACGGCTGTGTGACCACCTTTGGCTGCTTCAATTAACATCGTAGAGTTATCCTATAGAAAATATACAAATAAATTACTATCAATTTATTTCTGTTTTTAGCATTTTATTATTAGTAACACAATTATTTAAATAATAAATTGCAATAATGTTCATTGTGTTAGAATTTTCTGTGCCATCATCTAGGATTAAACCACTGTGAACTAGAGCCATTTACAGGGTTCCCAGCATGAAAGGCACTCAAAAATAGTTGCTTTAGTCATTTTCAGTGTATGAAATAGTAGCCTCTACGATCTGAATAGTAGTCTTTGATTAAACAAAATAATAAATTACACAAGATAAAATTTTAACAATTTCAAGGAAACTAAGTTTTAAACCATTAAACTTTTCAACTACAGTCGAAACCTGCTATAGTGAACCCAGCAATATGTAAACTAAAACTGATGGTTCACTATATCCAAATTCTTTGAAAAAAATATTTTTTAGCATATGATAGTACTAGTACTGTCAAAAATAGTGATTGCAATAATATGTAATTTGTTTACAAATTATTAACTAATTAAATAGATAATATAAAAAAGAAAAATACTAGTTACTTACTAAAACTATAGTTTATTTTTATATTCTATGGAAGAAATTAGAGATTTTTGATTAAATTTTAATTGATTTCAATTTTAAGTACAGTTCATCAATTTTCTTATCAACAATTAGTAAAGAATCCAATATTTTCTGACCCACATTTTCTTTAGGGGAAAAAAAAAAAAAAATCAGGATATTTGCTATTGATAGGGGATTTCTAGAGATAAGTGGATTCCTAGAACAAGGTAGGAGACGAAAACAGTGGTGCCAGAACCAGTATGGCAAGTACGGCCGTCGCCATACCAATTTATAATTTGATGTTGCAAATATTTTTTTTATGTGAAAAATATTTCATACCAATTTGTAATTTGATGTGGCAAATATTTTTTTTTATGTGAAAAATATTTCATACCAATTTATAACTTGATGTGGCACTGGCAAATATTTTTTTTTTATGTGAAAAGGATTTCAAATTTCGTATTTTTTGGAGAAAATTTTACTTCCATAAATTTTAATGTGAACGAACTTGTCATGCAACCAACCCCTCCTAAGTTTATTTTATGCAACCAACCAACTTTAGAAGCCGCCGTGAGCGGGAGAAGATATTTTCGCAGAGAGAAAGACTTTGGCCTTCGGCCTGAAACGTAGGGTGCAATTGGCGCGCCCGAGTCACGGATTTATTCCGTTGGTTTATTCTTATTATTACATGAGTACATGGGTACTCATATGTATATAAATTTATCACTGTATATATTCATCTTCATGTTTGATTTAATATTAATTAATTAAAGGGTAAAATTTAATACAAGAGAAATTTTCTGTTCTCAAGTGTCAACACTTAGTTATATCACAGCACGCTCTGCAAACGTCGAACCAGAGTATAGTGTTCTCAGAAAGGATAATATAAATTCCATGGACGCAATATATAAAGGTGAGAAATTCATGTTATTTTATGGTGATAGGATAGGAATTAACATTTTAAATAGCAATGTTTAAAAGTGTTACGAAGGCCGATCTACTTGCCGTTTTGCAAGACATAGGCGAACAAGCTGACTCTAATTTAAAGGTAGTGGAATTAAAAGATTTATTGTTAAAATCTAAAGAATACATTAAAGATAAAGAATTTGTGAGTGAATTTTTAGCAACCACAGTTGCGCAAAGAAAGAAATCGGAAGAAATAAATCGTTTGAGTTTGTTAAAGCAAACCGAAAGTAACGATGATGTGTTGCATAATCCTAGTAACTCAGAAAATATATTATCATTAGATAAGCTTTTGAAAGCTATATTAACTTTGGTAATACCAGTACCTAAAAAGAATGAACCATGGAATCTTTTTTTCGATTCCATTGAAAGAGCTTTTAAGCATAAAAATGTACCTAAAGAATATAAATCGGAGATTTTACTGAAAGTAATTGGCGATAAAGCCGCGAATATTCTGATTTATGTAAGCGAAGAAGAATTAAAGAACTATGAGAAAATTAAATCCTTAATTTTAAAAGAATATGCACCATACCCTTTCACTTGTTTAGAAATTTTTAAGAAAGCTACAAGAATATCTGGGGAGACACACCAGCAGTTTGCTTCTTGTTTAAGGTCCAGTTGGCTCCATTATTGTAAAATTCGAAATGTAAATGATTTTGAGTCGTTAGTAGATTTGATTATATCTGATAAAATATTTGAAAATCTAGATAAGGATCTGGCAATGCATGCTGCAGTCACACAGGGTGAAGATTGGTTACGCCCAGAACAATTAGCTAAGACGTGCAATATATATTTCACTGCTAAAGGTAGATCATTTGATGAAACAAAATATGAAAAACGCGTCTATCGTGAAACAGTCACAGAAAACCATAAAAAATACGTCCCACCTCCATTGAGAAAATATTCTTCTAATAATGAGAGTAAATATTCTTTTAAGCGGGAGTGTTATATTTGCTCTGATATTTCTCATGTAGCTAAAGATTGTCCGAATCGTAGAAACAGATTCGATAAAATTAACAAACAAAGTGAGGAAATAAAAAAATCTAAAAGTAACGCACAAGCGACAGAGAAAAAATCTGTCGTGACCCACGTAATGTCGAAACATTTACAGAAATGTGAAAAATCGGAAAAACTTAATTTATACCCCTTACAAAAGGTTAATATTTATATCGCAGGTAAACAAATTCCTTCAATTATCGACTCAGGTACTGAGATTTGTGTTCTAAATAGCGCCCTAATTCCTGATCTTCACATAGAAAGCAAAGGCAAGATTCTGTTAGAATCTGCATTTCGAGAAATAGTTGAGGCGAGATTAGCTGTAATTCCAGTCTATTATAAAAATCCTAACAGTTGTATATTTACACACGCGGATTCATTATTTGCAATAACTGACAAATTAAATGTTCCATGTTTAATCACTCCACACTTCTATGATACATTAGTAAATCAGAAAGAAGTATTAAATGATTTGTTTATCCCAGAAAATTCTAATACGTTGTTGGCGCCACCGGCAGGAAATGAAAGTAATTTAAATGAGTCATCGCTGTTACATATCGAAAATGAATGTAGTAATCAAAAAATAATTTCGGGAGAGGATAATACATTATTTAAGAGTGATGTTTTTTCGAGGTCAAACGAAATGCAAGGTTTGATTAATAAAAAAGAAACTAGTTCACATAATTACCCATCGCAATTGATAAATAAAAAAAACACTGTTGCTTCAATAAATAATAGCAATTCAGAGGCAAATGTTTATTTGATTTCGAATAAAGAAAAAGTGATTAACTTGCCAAAGGATAATCAAATTGAAAATAGGCGACAGGAGAGCTCACAAAACAATGTTAGTAATTTATCTGATGCTAGTACGTTTAGGGAAAAGCAGCGAGAATGCTTATCGTTACAAACTGCTTTTAAAGAAGCGGAATTACAGAAAAATAATTATTTTCTTAAGGACGATTTATTATTCCATAAAGATAAAATATGTGGAGAAACAGTAGATCAATTGGTCTTACCTTTGAGTTATCGAGAAAGTGTTTTAAAATTAGCTCATGACTCAATCTTCGGTAATCATTTAGGGATGCGGAAAACAAAAGAGAGAATAAAACTATCATTTTATTGGCCTAACCTAATAAGAGATGTACAAAATTTCTGTAAAACTTGCGAAAAATGTCAGTTGAGAAGTCCGGAAAAAACGTCCGATAAAATACCTATAACGCCTGTGGTACGTCCTCCTTATCCTTTTCATACAGTGAGTGTCGATTTAATTGGAGAGATTGCGCCACCCTCAGGTAGAAAACATAAATATTGTCTTTGTCTAATTGACCAACATTCGAGATGGCCCGAAGTCATACCTTTAAGAAGCCTTTCGGCTAAGGTCACGTGTGATGCACTTTTAGAAATATTTATGCATACAGGAATCCCAGAAATGATATGTAGTGATCAAGGCACTAATTTTACGTCTAATTAACACAAGAGTTTGAGAAAAGATTAGGAGTAAGTCCTCGTTTCTCAACTCCAGCTTACCCTGCCTCGAATGGGCTTGTTGAAAAATTTAACCGTGTATTTAAACAAATGCTTCATCATGTAATACGAACTGACCCTGTAAATTGGGATAGACACATTCCGTATTTACTTTTCGCGTATCGCAAAGTTCCTAACTGTACAACAGGAGTTTCTCCATTTAAGCTTATGTATGGGCGCGAAGCTAGAGGTCCATTAGCAGTATTAAAATCAACGTGGTCAGGAGAAATCCCTTTACCTCTCAATTTAAGTAATACAGCTGTAGATTACTTACAAGAATTAAAAATTAACTTAGAGAAAGCTGCCGATTTAGCATCTTTAACTGCTGCGGAAAAGCAAGAAGCTTATGCTCATTATTTTAATCGTCGCAAAGAAATGAAAGAATTCAAAATTGGAGAATTAGTATACTTACTAATTCCGGATTCTACTAATAAATTGTATGCGAGATGGACAGGTCCTGGTGAGATTTTAGAAATAATTAAACCTCACTCGTATAAAGTTAAGTTACCTGACGGTAATATACGACACGTACATGTAAATAAGATAAGAAAATTCCATGTTAGAGCACAAACGGTAGGTGTAATTTTTGAAGATGACTGTGAATTCGGAGAAATCCACCCAACCCCTATTAAGGAAAATAAAACTGACTTTGATGTGGACATTAGTCATTTAGGAAAGGAGAAACAAACAGAATTGTTCGAACTTTTGCATAAGCATGTACCATTATTTTCGGGTAAAGTTCAAGTTGCTAATGTTGGAGAACATAAAATTCGTCTAATGCCAGGTACTGAAAGAAAAAAGCCTTATGTGTATAGAATACCCGAATCACTTAAACCTGAAGTTGACAGACAAATAGAAGAATTAGAAAGCTTAGGTCTTATTGAGCCAAGTGAAGCCGAAATAGCTTATCCAGTAGTGTGCGTAGCTAAGAAGGATGGAAGTGTACGATTATGTATAGATTTTCGTTTGCTCAATTCGGTAACCAAACCTTTTGATTACCCTATGGAGAACATTACAGACTTAATTAATGAAGTCTGTCGTGCACATGTTATTACTTGTTTAGATGTGTTAAAAGGATATTGGGAAATTCCCTTAGAAGAGAAAAGTCGTGATTTTACGTCTTTCAAGACACACCGTTCTCAATATCGCTGGAAGGTAATGCCCTTCGGATTACGAAATGCGGCTGCAAGTTTTCAGAAAATAATGAATGAAGCTCTGAATGAACATCGCGAATATTGCAAAGCATATCTCGATGATATCGCGATTTTTTCTAATGATTGGAAATCACATCTTATACATTTAGATGCAATTTTAACTAAGCTAACTGAACTAAAATTTACCGTAAATGTTAAAAAATGTGTATTGTGCAGATCAGAGATTAAATATCTAGGCCATGTAATAGGATCTGGACGACATCAACCTGATCCTGAAAAGTTACTTGCTATTGAAAATATTGAATCGCCGAAAACTAAAACAGCTTTAAAAAGCGCTCTTGGTCTTAACTTTTATAGAAGTTACATTAAAGACTATGCTGAAATTGCCAAACCGTTGACCGATTTAACTAAAAAGAAGGTTCCGGAAAATTTACCGTGGACACAGACGGAAGAGATAGCATTTCGACAACTTAAAGAAATGTTGTGCGAAGCTCCTAAGCTTTATACTCCAGTGGGTCTATTCTGGCTTGTACGTTAAAAAGAAAAAACGATCGTTATTTTTTCGATCGAAATCTCTTTCATAACGATATTCCGTGGTAGAGCAATTCTGCCCTACGAACGTTATAATCAAACGAGGTGGGGGGAAACTGCGTTCGAGGTTAACTCTTTCATCCAATCAGGACGAAGCACGTGGTTTGTTTTATTGTGATTACAAGTGAGTAAAAGAGAGTAGACGATGATCGCCATGTTTTGTTAAATATAGGTTGTTTGTTAATTTGTTTGTTGTGAAAATGAAAAAAATAAAAAGCAAAGACACAGTGTGGATTATTTTATGTGTTGTAGCAGAGCAGTTTTCCAGTTCAATTCAATTGTATCGTCTCGATGAGAAGCCAAGTAAATTTTTATATTAGACTGGCTGTTAAAATGAAATCGGCCACACGATATAATTATTTACTCGGCAAAATAAAGAGGAAGTATCACTTTCTAAAGATTGAAAATAATAGATTTATTTTATTTACATGGTATGTACTCATGTTTTAATTATTTTTTCCAAAAATTAATTTTTAAATATAGTACGTACAATGCACCTTGTTTGAATTATATTTTTTGTTTAAGTGCAATTGAAATATTTGATATTTAGATATATTTGAGTAAAATTAATTAAACTGTAACGCTAATTTAGTGAGTAAAACATAAAAATATTTTTCTTTATTTATAAATGTATTTTTACTTAAATAATTGAAGTTAAAATTTATATAGCCATTGCCTTTTGAAATGATATAAATATTTAAATATTGATTTGAACTAATGTGATAAAATTTGTTCGATTGTTTTAAATTAAACGGGAATTTATTTTAATGATATTAGATCTTTTCTTTTTAAAAAAAGAGAAGAAAGTATATTATTATAAAGTATATAAATGCTTGATTTACACTGTATATACTAATTTCTAGAAAATTATTTGTATATTTATATGAAAAGTACGTTTCTTTATTTTTTATATAAATATATGAATAATGTATATTGCTTTCTAAAATATATTAAGCTTTAAAGTTGTTTAGATTTAGTAAGCCCAAAATATTAAATAGAAGTATGCAATTGTTTAGAATTATTCAAAATAATTATTTAAAAAATATATAACTTTTTAACCCTCCCCCCCCCCCCCCCCAAAAAAAAAAAAAAAAAAAAAAAGTATATAGAAGTTTGATTTAATCTGTATATTAATTTCTAGAAAATTATTTGTAAATTTATATGAAAAGTACATTTCTCAATTTTTTACATAAATGTATATGATGAATAATGCATTGCTTTTTAAAAAATATTAAGCTTTAAAATTGTTTAGAAGATTTACTATACCCAATATATTAAATTAAATCATAAATTTAAATAATAAACATTAAATCAAAAAAATTAAATTATGTATGCAATCGTTTAGAGTCATTCAAAACAATTACTTAAATATATATAATAATAATAAATAAATAACTAGGTTCTCAAATACAGTTGAAATTTTCATAATTTTAAAATAATAAAGTTTGTATTTCATTCCGTTTTCACTTTATTTAAATTTGGATATGTGTGGGAAAAAGTGATTAATTTTTGTTTACATTCTATATATTTTAAGCTTTGCTAACATTTCTTTAACCAAGTTTCCTTATTTCATAAATCATAACTATTTCTTAAAAAAAAAAAAAAGAATGATTGAACACCTTTATAATACCAAAAGGGCGCGCCATAGTGTAACGAATACAAGAGCCACTCAACGACAGCCTTAGAGCTCTCGAAAAATAACGAAGATAAATATCGCTAAAATTTCGATCGCAACAGCCCAGAATACCAAATTATCGTTATATTCCGAAGATCGTTGAATTCCGAAGGAATATAACGAAGCGAACAGGCCAGAATAGACCCACAGATCCAAATAAACCCTTTACCATTCAATGTGATGCCAGTTCCTATGGTGTCGGTGCGTGTCTTTCGCAAAGAGATGATGAAGGTAATCTACGTCCAATTAGTTTTATTAGTCAGAAGCTCACTAATGTACAGTGTAATTGGTCTACTATAGAACGTGAGGCCTATGCTGTAGTATGGTCCATAAAGAAATTTGAAAATTATGTTTTCGGAACTCGTATTGAGATTATAACGGACCATAATCCTCTTGTTTATTTACAAAAAACTGCACCTCAATCTGCTAGACTCCAAAGATGGGCACTATCTTTACAAAGATATGATATTTACATATCGCATTGCCCTGGTGCAAAACTGCAAAACGCTGATGGTTTGTCGAGACTATGCCAATAATAAGTTTTGCTATTTACAAATAACTTTGGTTCTATTTAATAATTTAGTTTTTTTGTGTGAGTTTAGTATTATAAATATTTGTTCCGGTATTATATCAAGACTTCTTTACGTCTGTTGTGAATTGTCTATTTTATTTTTGCATTTATTTGTGTTGAAATATCTATATT
Source organism: Salticus scenicus (assembly GCA_963930645.1). NCBI lineage: Eukaryota > Metazoa > Arthropoda > Arachnida > Araneae > Salticidae > Salticus > Salticus scenicus. The sequence goes on from CAWVNO010001064.1 coordinate 2,049,056, forward strand.
TGTTCCGGTATTGTATCAAGACTTCTGTACATCTGTTGTCAAGTATTTATTTGGCATTGTTTTTATCTTCATGTGTTTAAATATTTATGTGTCAGTTGGTTGCTAATAATTATCAGATTTTCATACGCTTGGCGTATCTCAATCTTAGTTGGGGGGTGTCATGCAACCAACCACTCCTAAGTTTATTTTATGCAACCAACCAACCTTAGAAGCCGCCGTGAGCGGGAGAAGATATTTTCGCAGAGAGAAAGACTTTGGCCTTCGGCCTGAAACGTAGGGTGCAATTGGCGCGCCCGAGTCACGGATTTATTCCGTTGGTTTATTCTTATTATTACATGAGTACATGGGTACTCATATGTATATAAATTTATCACTGCATATATTCATCTTCATGTTTGATTTAATATTAATTAATTAAAGGGTAAAATTTAATACAAGAGAAATTTTCTGTTCTCAAGTGTCAACACTTAGTTATATCACAGAACTATTAATTCAACTTTTCTCTAAAACTTTTGGGTGGCTTTTACCATTTTCTTTCTCTCATCATTATACTTCGCAATTCTCTTTCTGTTTGCCCTTTTACTTATTTTTAAGCGAGCAAAATAGCATAAAAATCAATTTGGAATCATAACAACGAATTATCATACAAAAAATTGAAATTATGTTTAAAAATGTATGGGTTGAGAGATTACGTGTCTGTCATAGATGCCGATTACGGAGAAAGGGAGGACGTTTTGGGGCTGTTGCCCCCCACTGAAAATTTCCAAGAGGCGATTCAAGTGACAGCCTCAACTTTAAACAATCAAACTTGAATTTCCTGCAATTATTTGTTCTTAACTTATGCTGTTAACAAATATACATACAGATCAACCGCAAAAAAAATAAAAAATAAAAAAATTCGTATTCAGGTTACTTAGAAACATATACAAATAACCAGAGTTTAAAATCTAACTTCAGAAAATACTCTGTTTACAGTACGAGTATGAAAAATTAATGTTCTTTTCTGAGCAATGTTCGTTGATTTAGTAAAATGTTGCAAAGCACTTAAATCAATTATATTCCATACAAAAGAATGCTTTGCAAAATTTTGCCCTGCACATTGTCTATAAACTGTATACACAGTACATTGTTTACTTAAATTTAGTTCTTTATGAAACACATGTAACACAAAATGAAATACTCTTCCAACAATTTCCAAGTTATAACCCTATATATCCAAATATTTAGATGAGTAGTCATTATTTATTAGCCAAATGTATAGCTTTACTCTTAGGAGAAAAAAAGGAAAAACCTGGAAAATATCGTTAAAATTTATAAAAATATCGTTACTAGAATAATTTAATTTCAAGTGATCTTGAAGGAAGCAAGCTGTGATAAGGGGCTATTTACACACTTTTATTTGAAAACAGTGAAAAGTTTGTTGATTCAAAATAGAAATATAGTTAAAGCTACTATCAATTTTGCTTCTCTTTAGGCGTATTTTTTACACAATACTGTTACGAATTCGTTAATCATTCGTAGTTATTTTTATGTAAATTAATTCAAAGAGGCTTAGTCAGGTGATAAAACATTAATTGCGTAGGTCATAAAACATATTGTTTTATGAGGAATACTGCTTCAACCCTCCACTAATCATAAGCTTCAACTGTTGAACAGAAGTGTGTTTGAACCCTTTAAGAAATACTATAGTACAACCTGTAGTAACTGGATCCTGGCAAACCAATCACTATATATGACATTGCTGAAAATGTTGGCCTATCTGTCGGTCTTTACTCCTGTAAGCATTCTATCAGGCTTCCGTGTATCTGGCATATGGCCACGACAGTGAATCAAAACATATTCACTTGGGATAAATATTTAAGTTCAAACATGACCGACAGACAAGATCTGAGCTGGTTAAAAATTCATAAAAACTGTTTTTCATTTACAATAAGATAAAATTTTAATTTATATCTTTAATATATAAATTCATTTATGTGGGGACCCATTTTTTGAAAAAAGGATCCAGATTCTTTTAACTCATGGGTCCTACGGACCCAGGATTTTGAAAGACTAGCGGCATCACTGTATACATTCATGCACAAACCAATTGCTGAAAACCCCTTTTTGGACTCAAGAGACCTCAAAACATATAAATCAGGTGAAAACTCGACATGGAATTTTTTGCACCATTTCATATAACATGTAGAATAAATAGTAATAAAGCTATTTTCATAACCAATTAATGTAGCGTATGCTACATCTAATATAAAAGTTGCATACATTTTCTGTTCCCATTTCACCAGTTTATATTATATACAAATTTTATCTAGATAACAACAAAAAATGTACTGAATATTCTGTATGCATTCAGCATTCGATCCTACTACCAAATATTTAGTTTGGCCGAATAATCAAAGATGCAGGATCTTACTTTTAATTTGTGGGTAGGGTCTGCTCCGTGGGTCAGCAGCAGTTCTACAATGGGTAGATGGCCGCCGGCACAAGCGAGGGAGAGTGGATTGTGGTCATTGTTGGTAGTCTGCTTGTTGACATTGGCACCTTTCGATATCAGGAACTGGACAGTACACAGGTGGCCGGCTCTGGCAGCTTTCATCAAAGGGGTGCGACCACCTTCAGACTCATGTTCCTAAAATCAAACAAATATCAGTTATTGGCAAACCAGAGTGAATTTTTTTCTTTTCTTATTTACAATTAAAATTTGAAACTCATATCTTCTTACACCAACTTCCCCACATAATTTGAGATATTTATTTCAATATTTTTTCTCATTTGAGAAAGATATTGGGAAACATCTCTAACAATGTTATGCTATAGAAATGTATAACATCCCTTTCTTTATAAATTCATTTCCAAAATAAGTCAATGAAATAGATAATCCTCAAAATAATTTACAAAATTAAAATTATTTTAATAATTTAAAATATTCTGCTTATTTAAAGCACTTTGTATGCTACTGAAATCGTAGTTTAAAAAAAAAAAAAAAAACGATATTTCAGAAATATTTGTCAATCTATTTAGATATACCACAAAATAGAATAGGGACAGTAATTACTCTCATTTTCCAATTAAACCTATCAGTCAGTTTGTGTATAAAATTGTCTTAAACTTATAATTCTGTAAGATTAGGCTCTGAGGCAAACAATCGTATTTATGTTGTTTAAAAAAAAATAATTAAAATAAATTTCTAATGGCTTTTAAATATTTTTACGTAGATTAAAATGATTAAACATTTTAAATAATGAAATTTGGCATTAACACCCATTATTTCCTTATTTATCAACATAAATAAAATAATGCCCATTATTTCCTTATTTATCAACAAAACAAATTAAAGGATTATTCCTAACTTTGATGATGATTTTTCTGGAAAGTTTAACGTAGCCATTTTATTCTTTCAGTATTCTTAGCAATTTATCTCTCCCTGCAAAAGTAATTAGATGACTCACTTCCATTCAGAGACTAGTTCGACGTGGGAACAATTTTCAAAACTGAGGAGTCTACTGCACGCCTGACTCTCTGATTGGCTGAAAGATCTGAGTAGTTTTCCATCTCGGAGAGAAAAATTATCGAATTTCAGCAGTTAAGTAGTAGTGGTGGTGAGAGTACGGTGGTTTTGAGAAAAGGCCAGCATTCCCAACGATTCAGGTCACAGTGCTGGATCCTAACAACAGAATCTCCCTTACCTTTTTTCAGCACCATTGAACTTCTAAAACATCGTTAAAATCTCCTTTTGCTGAAAAAATAAATATGCACTCCACTCAGGATTGAATGACTTCCATTCTTGGTGTGCTGGACAACTCATATCATAAATTCCAATCTGTTCATGTACATCCACATACGAATATATAAAAGAAAAAGTTGCATGACTACGCTTTGAACTTCAATAATTGTCACTAAAGATTTTTTCACACTTCTCTATATGTGTTTTAAGATCGCATACGTGTAGAGCCAAGAGTAGGACAGACATGGAACAAGCTTACAGAAAAAAAGGCTGAACTTTTCATGACCCCCCCCCCCCTCTCTCAAAAGTGGTATCAGGCAACTGACACAATATAAATTTTTCAATAATAAAAATAATGTTAAATCTGATTGCATACATGTACACACAATAAACAAAATCAGAACAATAAATCTTATATTAAATATCATATTAATTATAATTAAAATAGTTGTAAGTGCTTAAAAAACAGACAAAATTATTACATATACTTGAAAATAAGTTTATTCTATAGAAGCATTGTTTGCTGGGGCAATTGATTAGCAAAATAATTTAGTTCAAGTTCATTAGAAAAATGCAGTTCAAGTGCTATTTCTTTTTCATTTTCTTCAAATTTGAATTTGACATTTCTTGAAAGCCAATCACACAGAAATTGCTAATACTATATTGCACAAATTCAGGCTGACCACCTCCCCCCCTAAAAAAGTCCAAAAAGTTTTAATGCGGATTTGCATTGATCCCAAGAATAATAATTTTCAAGCTTAAAAAGGCTGAAAAGTAACATGTCTGGTAGGAACAATATATCTGATGTTAATCTATTATATTTTAAAACAAATTCTAGTGTCTTTGTTCTAGGTGGCCACCTACAAATCTGTTTATTTTTATCTTCTAAATAAAGTATCCTATACTGGAGTTTGATAAGTCTATTTTTCTTTCTTGTCTCTGGATCTTGTTTTTAGATTAAAGTAGACTCGTCGGTAAGGTGTTTTAAGAGAATTCTTTTCATGTTTCATTCACAGCCATTTATCAACGAAAATCAGGTTTAAATCTAGATTCATTAAAATAAGTTAAATTTATTAATGATTTTATAAATTTAATTTTTCATTTCTTGATTTTAAATATCACAATTAAAATTTTTAAGGATTACATTTTCTGAAGTTTTAAATGTCATTTTATGTATACTAACTAAAAATAACCTATATCCTTAACAATTGGTCTTTGTTTTTTCTTTATTATAAAGCACTAAAATTTAAAAAAAGATTTTTCTCTAAATTAAAAAAGACAACAAATTAAAACAGAAATTAAAACTTGGTTATGAAAAATTTTTCCTGTTATTTCCAAAAAAAAAAAAAAAGTAAGTCCCTGAATTTTCCCTGTTTTTAATCAAATTCTCCTGAGTTATCAATGTTCTTCTTGAATTCCAGGTACGGTGGAAAACCTAATATCACTCGTAATAAATGAATTAGTTAAAATAGAACAGAGTATTATTTCCTGATGCGAACAGCAAAATTGCACATACAGAATAACAGCATTAAAAAAAATAGTGTTCATTTTCCTCTGTAACCTACCAACTTAGCGCAAGCTTGTAACAGAAGATCAGCTACATCTGTATGACCATTCTCACAGGCATACGTTAAAGCAGTATCACCAGTAGCTGTTGTAGCATTCACATTAGCACCTACAAAAAAAAACAAAAAAAAAAACACTTATTAAATGAATATACATCAGGGGTGTTTATAGAGAAAATTACCTTTAAAAAAAAAAAAAAATAGAGAGAGAGACTAACGAGTGCTAATTTCGAACACTGATGCTATAGGTAACCATCATATGAATTTTATAGATTTTGTTGAATCCAGCACTTACAGATTTTTACAGGGACACAACGAAAATTTATCATCATGACATATGGGTTCAAATTATTTGAAGGGCAATAGCATTAAATTAAACAACATACTATACGAAGAAAAGTACTCATACAACCAATTATAATTTTCTCTTTTGCTTATTTAACGATTTCTCTTCCTTTATTTATACAACTGTTAATTACTTAATGTTTGGAGTGAAATCACTCCAGATTTTTTCTTCTTGGAATTGTTCACTAATGCTTATGCTTTTTGCAAATTCAGGGGCAAAACTACCTAACATGGAAAAGCCCTGAAAACAACTACTTGCATGCAGATAGGGGAGGATTATTAATGATATATCATATAGCTACCTATGACAAGTAATATATGGAGAGTTTTTAAACACTGTAAGGCAAATTAAATATTCAAGATGAGAAATTTCTATAAAAACAAAATAATTTAACATGAAATTCAAAAACCCTGAATTCAGGGGTAGCCCCTGAAAAGTTTCACCCATGCAAACTTGGCACTTTTTTTTTTTACAAAATCAAATTGCTATTAAAAAGAAAAAAAAAAAAAAAAATCTCGTTTTAATTTTTAATTTCCAAATTGTTTTAAGAGATATAATTTGACAGACTGATAGAACAGTAGAGAGGTTTGAGGTAATTTGGGTATAAAAATTACCCCTTTTGAACTTTCAAGTCCTGTAACAAATTTATTTATTGATAAAATGCAGAATGAATTGTCTAAAATTAGCATTTTTAAGTCCGATTTTTTTAAAAATATTAGAACAGGAGAAATAGATATTAAAAAGTAAAAACGGGAAATATGGCAAAAAAAATGGGAGAATTGGTAAGTATGAATATATATATTTTTTTAATCTTGAATCTATTTTAAAAAGAACAAATAAATATACTTGAGTAATCAAGTATTCACATGATAGATAAAACTTATTTGATTAGTTGGTGTAACAAATACACAACAGAAGCACTGTAAGAATGCCAAAAGTCAAATCTACAAACAGCTGAATTCAATTGAAAAGTTTCATCCCTGGCTTCCTTTATAAAAAAAAAAAAAAAAAAAAAAACATGAATTAATTATTCATATTTTTCTGTTACTCATTTATTGTACCCCTGTCAGCTTTAACTGAATTGGGTACCATAGCATGACATCATGTTATTGCAGTAAGATCTTTAAATATGCTCTTATTATCTGAATACTTTCTTTTATTTGAGTATGGCAAAACAAGAAAAAATTAAGTAAAAAGGGAAATTTGATTCATGAAAAAATTATTTGAAAAATGAAAGAATATTTTCATTTTGCAGATGATATCCCAGACCTTTTACTGACTATTTTTCTTTCAAACATAGCCAATTTTTACAAAATTTGTCAAAATTCCCCGACTCCTTAACTTTCCCTCACCACTAGTCACCCTCTAAAAACACCTGTTTGACAAACAAATTCTTTCAAAATAACTTTGAAAACTAAGTAATCTAAAAAATAAACATTACCTGCAGCAATAAGGTATCTAACAAGTTCCAGGTGCCCTTCTTGTGCAGCTTCCATGAGAGGTGTACTAGCACCCAGTTCTATGTCAGCACCAGCTTTGATGAGGAAATCGGCCACTTCAAGAAAACCTCCACAACAGGCCAGCGTCAGTGCGGTTTCCTGGGTTTCCTCTGTCTGGGCATTGATGTCAGCACCTGGTACAGCATTAAAAGCAGACCTTAACAAATTTTTAAATATTTGGCATGCAGCAAAATTTTCTAGTAGCCAAAAAAGAATAGGATTTCCTGACCATTTATTTTAAACTTTAAAAGACTGGTTTTTAAAAATACCAGAAAATTTTAGTTCATAAACTGAGATAGAGTAATGACTAGTGCGGCAATAATAAGCAGTACAACTTTATTCACTTCAATACAACTACCTCTTATTTATCTTTAATTTATAATTTAACATAACCAAGGCTCGTGAAATACGGTTGCCTGGTCGCCATTGGCGACCAATATATTATTTTAACTGGCGACTATGTTTTAAACTTTAAGAAAACTCGACATTTTTTTTTTTTTACTTTCAAAATTTTGGTGAAAAAGTTAGTCCAAGAATTGGCTATTCCACTCTCAAGGTACTCTAACTCTCGACATTTTCATTCCCGCTCCTTTCACTACGTTTTGAGACACTGTGTTGAATGAATACACCATTTGGATTTACACCATTTTTCTTCATGCATGTTTCACAACTCTGTATTAAACTAGTGCACCATTTTAGGGAATTGGTTTACACTAAAGCTCCTATATATACGAGGTGGAAAGAAATAAAATACTATTCAAGCACCCCCCTTAATTATGTATCACTGCCCCAACCCTTAATTTTCAAAGAAAATCTGGGTATTTTAAGGGGGAGGGGAATAAATGGTATACATTGGCAAAAATACAGAAATTGACATGCATTTTCCTGCTACAGGATGATTAATATTAGAACTTTTCCAAATACCTTAATTTATGCTGTTTATTACGCATGAAAATCTCACAACTCCAGCAAACAATTTAGTGATTTACAATAATGGTCAAAATTTCCTGGCTATTTCCTGACCAGCGGCCACTCCGTGGTAAATTTAAATGGCATAAAAAATAATTTTAAAACAATTTTTTTTCCCCCATTTGTACTGATTAAAAAAAAATAAATACAGTTAACTTTTGGTTAACCAGCATTCAACTAACCAGAAAAATTCAGATAACTCTTTTCTCCCCCTACTTCCAACAAGTTGTTTTAAAAAAATTTGCCACTATTTTGGAAGCTTACATTTTCCAATTCAACTAATCACAGTGTCTTATTTATTACAAAACATATCAAAGTTCATATTTATAAAGGTTTATCTTATAAAAGAAATAATTTAAAAAAAAAATTGTCTCCTATCCATGTTTGTAATGATCGATAGATGGCACTTTTTCAGCTTTTGTTGTTAGTAAATATAATAGCCACGTGTATGTATTATTGTTCTATTTGTGTTACTACTTAATATTCGTGCTATAATTTCTCTGCCATTACATCATGGAAAATTGATTGCTTTTGGAAAAATATTTCAGTTTATTCAAAGTTCGATCGGAAGTAGATATTTAACTGAAGCTGAACAAATATTAGTTTCAAATCATCTAATTAATTCTTTGCTTCCATTAGCCGAAGCAACTGAAATTTTAAATTTGTCATTTGGAAATAAATGGAAGCTTAAATCTGGATTTCTTGATTTTTGGAGTTACACTGTGGCACACAACAGTAAATGTTATCTTTTTTACCAGATTTATTCATTTTTATTCAATAAATATATGTGAAACTAAACATCGTCAAGCAATGGCGTCTCGGTGAAAGCCGAAAGCTATTCATATTAATTGTAATTTCACCTTAGCCCACCAGGGGGCGAGCATTTCATTACAATCGCGGATTTGGATGGAGTCTACAGCTGAGTGTAAGGGGGTGCTTATTCAAAATTTTCGGAACAAACAAAATTCATGGGGGGAAAAAAAAAAGAGGGGTTGGGGGCTTTAGAGTATTAAATGATATATAATAAAAGAAATCATTTTTACTAGATGAAATTTTTTTAATTTTGCAAACAATAATGACTTAAACAATAAAAAAACAAATTGTATCAATTACACATTTATTGCAAATTTTAGTGTAAAGAAAATAATTTTGAAATTCAAAAGAATCATGATTATCTTGTTTTTGTTTGTTCTGTAAAAACCAGAGAGGAAAAAAAGAACATGGTTTTTGTTATGCTGCAGTTTTGGAGGGGGAAATAAAATGCAGTTTTTGGTGTTACGCCAATTTTAAAAATAAAGCTAGAATTTTTTTTTTAATATGAAGAGAAGGTTCTAAAAAACTAATCAGCAGCTGAAAAATTTAGCTCACCACATGTGATTTAGCAACTATATTTGTTAAGTCCCAAAGAAGATAATTACATTAGAGAACAGAATATATATAAAAATTAATAAAAAGCCCAACAAAATTAAAACAAATACTCAATTAATTGTAACTTTTACAAATCAAATATATTGAACAGTATTAACATTACGTCTATCATAAATGACAAAGAATGTTCGTTTCCAATTAAAGATTTAAATCTATCTCGTACCTTCAAATATCCTCTTCCTCTTGGCAGAAAGATATTCAATTATAATTCTGTATCTAAGTCTACCTCTTTTACTAACACTGTAACATGTAAATGCAATGATCCTTCTTTCTCAAAATTTATTGACAGAGACCATGGACACATTATCACTGGTAATCTCAATATTATTGATAATTATCAATTAAAAAAATTCATGGAATTTGGCACCAAATTTAGACTTCCAGTTAAAACTAGCATTCCACAAATCTTTCAACAGTTTTCTTATGACCTAGATTTATTTATTTATAAAATATCTATTACTCATAATAAACCTATTGCCTACTTCACTCAATGGAAAGTTTTAGTGTTACAAAAAATTAAAAATGCATTATTTATCAATTCTTCAAATCTGGTGTTATTTAAAAAATCTGTACTTCTTAACGCAATCAAATCACTACAGGATGACTTTGTGATCACTTATGTTGACAAATCACCTAATAATTATGCCATTATTTGTAAATCCTACTATATCTCTATTTTAAACTCTTCAGTCACTAATAGTAACACCTTCAGTTTAACTAATAATAACCTTATTATTAATAACCGAAAAATACATAATTACTATAAACTACTTCAACTTCCCTTCAATAACTTTAATTATCCTTATATAGTTCTCATACCTAAGCTTCACAAATCTTCAATTAAATTTCGCACTGTCACTATTGGGTGTAACACTTATAACAACAATGCTAATAAAGCTCTACTGAATATTCTAAAACAAATTTACAATTGTACTTTTAAAGTTTGATAGCTGACGACGAAATTTTTGACTTAGCGATGGAATTTGTTATTTGACGGCAAAATACGATGAGTTTGGTGATGAAGAATGCCAGCTTAGGCGTCATTATATTTTCTTCCCAGATGAAAACCTCTTATCTCTTCACAGACCAGTACCTTGTTTCCACAAGATAAAAAGTTAAAGGAAGCTGTTACTCTCAATTTCAACCGTAAATTTTAAATTCTTGCCTATACTGACATTCTAAATTAGTTACCACCAACGATATTTTTATTAGGACTAATGTATTATTTTAATTTTATATTTTTAAATGATTAGTTAAAGCAGTTATGTTTTAGGTAGATTTTTTATAGGAGATCTCTACCTATTGTTTATTTTTTCAGTGATCTTTCTTATTATCGTTTGCATGTGACGTAAGCATCAGATTATAAATTTAAGCAATTAAATCTACTAACAAACCCATGCGAAATTTTCGCATTTTATTTCTTTTTTCATCTAATATATTTCTTCCATCATCTAATTTAAATTTTAATTCAACAAAATCCAAATTATTATTAGAACCAAATTAATATTGTGCGATAATGAAACCAAAATCATTTAAAGAAAGGTTTCAAAATAAAATTAATATCTGATGATCTGGTTTTCATACTTCCCTAATCAAGCTTTAGTACAGAACCCCCATGGCGACTTTTAAAATTTTGACGCCATGTTGATGATTTGCTTATTGGTATGCCTTTATTTATTATTTGACATGCCTTTTTATTTATTATTTATTTATTTATTTTGATATAATTTTATTTAAAATAATCTAGTACCTATTTTTATTATACTATTTACTACTGCATTTTTTAGTCAACTTATGGCAATAGCTCAATTCTGTTTATATCTTTAAAGTATTGCTAGGTTTGTTTAAAACTCGGCCCTGCTAGATCATTCTGCGCCAAGGACGTTGGCGCGTTGGTGCTGAGGAATGATCTAGTAGGGCCGTGCTTTAAAAGGACCCATGCAAAGATTGTAAATATGCAATTTCTAAAACTATACAAATTTTTTCTATAAAGTGAACTTATCAGATAAATGTCGTCATTTTTCTAATTAAACCATTGAACTAAATCTGCGTGCAAATATTTATAACTAATATTAATATTTATATATTGCAAATGTATAAATATTACTTTTTTATCCTCGCGTATTTCATTAATTACTTTACAATCGTATCGTTTTAACAAAATCTAATCGTAACTGGAGCACGTAAGAGAGATATTATAAAGATTGAGAAAGTTGGCTTCATCACAACTGACGAAAAATCACTTTTTAACTTGTAACTTTTAAACAATTGAAGCTATCGAAAAAGTGTAAATGAAAAAATTGTTCTTTAGGGTAAGGCGGTAATTCGTCTGATTTAAAATATTTTCCTATTTTCAATATTAAAGAAATTATAAGCAAATGAAAATTTCCACCACCCCCCATCCCCCCCCACCATTTCCACCCCTTTGTGCTGGATACCCCATCTACGAACTTGACCGAAATTTTTACTGTCCTAACAACATATCCCGAGCTGGTTAAATTTAAATAAAAATTACTCCAGTTATCGTGCTCACAACTTAACATGGGAAAAAGCGTTATACCTATATATATATATAATGGATCATCTTTATTTTATATATATATATATATATATATATATATATATATATACACATAAACTTTTGAACGGAGGGTGGTTTTGGGTTCTAGGGGTTATGATCAGTGAAGATATGAAGAAATTTTCTAGAAGTCGTGTCATGAGAACCATTGCAATATGTAGATCTTCTATAAGGAATCTATCTAAAAGATCTTTTTGTTCATTTTCGCATGAAATTAACCATTTATGATCAGCTGTATATGAAATAGCCATTTTTTGAAATGAGTTTAGCAATCCTCAAAATGAATATGTAGTGAACATCAAAAGGTTAACAAAAAATATAGAACTTCCTGCATAATGGTAATTCAGTATAACATCAAAATGTTTACCTTGACTCAATAGAAGAGCTACCATTTCCTCGTGACCTTCTCTAGCTGCTTCCATCAACGGCGTGTAACCTTCATCATTTACTTCCTCAATGTTGGCTCCACGATCCAAAAGCAGCATAGCCAGCTCAACATGGCCTCCACAAGCAGCAAGAGTCAACGGGGATTCAAAACTGTCGGCTGGCATATTGACCTGTGGCAAAAAAATTTAATTCAGGTGATACTTTTCACTACAAGATGATGCTTTTTTTTTTTTTTTTTTTAGCAAATAAATAATAACAAAACCAGAAAAATTGAAAAACATTTTCTGTAACAGGCTAATAAATTCCAAAATGAATATGCCAACTACAGTTAATCCTCGAAAATCTGGAATCGGCGGGACCATGGAGATTTTGTCATTTTCCAGATTTTAGATATTTATTAAAAACTAATTTTTTTATGAAATTATAATTACATACAAAACACAAATTTTATACCAGTGAAAATAGACGACGATCAAATTGGCGAATTAAATTATAACATAAAAATATAATAGATCAATTTAAAATTAAAATAATTTAGAATTTAGAAATTCTAAAATATAAACACATTAAACTAAAATGTTATAGACAACTGATAATGACTTGCGAAATAACTTTTAAATTATTTATTAAAAAAAAATACTCTAATAAAACTATAGAAACAAAGTACTTTTTATGTTGAATTTTTAAAAACATTTCAGAAATTTAAAGCTGTTTCACTTTAATCGATTTTTTTTTTTTTTTTTTTTCATTTATTTTTTTTTTTTTTATTTACCTGTTTCCTTAAAAAATAAATTATTTAATTAACACAATCAAGTAGTATAAAAATATGTAAGATTATGACTATATTTATGTATTCAGTGTTCAGTTTAAAGGATTTTAAACAGAAAGAGACAAGAAATGTGGAAATAGGGTAGAGCAAAATCTTATTTTAAAACTAAAACCGAGAAAATGTCCGCATTTTAGAGATTTCCGGATTTTCGAGGTTCAACTGTATTTATTTTAAACTAGTATGTTGTGGCCATTACAAAACTTTCTTCTGTATAATTTTATATAACAATGCATCTACTGGTCGAAGGCATGAAAGTGAAAAACTAAGTCTGACCTTGTATGCGATACAAAATTATAACAATATGATGTGAAAAATATTATGTATTTTGTAAATTAGACACAAAAAAATGTACTATTGTTAATTTACTGTACAATAATTACTTTGAATACAATAAAATAACAAGAATATTTTTTCTGGTTATAATTCTCGAATTACAGCCAGAAGAAAAAAAAAAAAAAAAAAAACAGCAATTATCGCCTTTATTTATTTATTTTTAAACATCGGTAAAATGATGTTATAATTTGTTGCGAAAACTATTTTTTAAAAAAGAAATAATTGATTTATAGCTAAATAACCCTATACCTTGGGGATCAACTTTGACAAAATAGCAAAGACATGAGGATTAATTACTGTATATTACTGCATCACTGGTGATATGCATAGATTTAGCCTAATTTGCTATTCTCCCACACTCTTTTTTTTTGTTGTTGTTGTTAAGGTTCTTCTTTGAATTTGCATTCATCTTAGAAACAGTCCAAAGGGGGATTTCAGACTACAGTCTGTAAACTTTCACGTCCGAGACCATCACACACAAAAACTTATCAACATAGCTTTTTTTGCAATAAACATTTCATATAGGCAGTCTGGTGCCATTTCATACACTAGATGTTAATATATAACCATTTAGATAATTGCAGAAATTAAGTTGCTACACAAAATGCTACAATGTTGCTACATAACGTAAAGTGGGAAAAAAAAAAAAAAAAGTTTTTCCAGTTTCTTTTTAAAAGCAAAATAAATGTGAACAGTAAAGTAGCATTAGAATTTAAACATGTTTACAAGTCAACTGAACATGTAAAGGATATTATATAAATAATTTACTAGAAGTAATCATACTGACTTTTTTTTCTTAATTATGAAGCATGCAAATTATAAAATTAAACATCAACTTAAACTTAAAAACCGGAATTAAACTTCATTATGAATATTGTTTCCTAGGATCAGTCCCGACTTTACAGACAGGGTCCTATTTTGATGAAATTGTGAAAAATCTGCACATAATTTTGTGAATTTACATTTCTTTAGAACTTTTTGGCTAGGGTCCTCTTTTTATTTAGAAAAAAAAATATATTATGTAATTCTGCAAAACTAAAATAACAATTAAAATAAGGTTTTGTTTTAGACAATAAAGGTTCCCTTTTACAGAACTCACACATATAGGCAGAAACCTTTTTTAAACTAAAAACTGAATATCAACTTTTCAGGGAAAACACAGCAAAGCATGTCCAATTATTCAGGTTGACTGTTCGCTTCACAGAAGATTTTTTTTCAAGATCAAAGCAAGTCTTATCATCAAAAAGGTCTGTTTTTAATAAAATTTTTGTGAAGTATTGTTTTTAAGATAAAATTTTGCGATGGGTCCTTTAACAGGGTCCTTTAGTTTTACCTTTGGACGAACCCCTGATTTCCTATTTTTTTCCAAAAAGGTTCTAAATTTTCTGAATTGTCCTTTTTATAATAAATTTTAAATGAGTTATCCCTGTTTTTCAATACATTTTTCAAGTAACCTGAGTTTTCCCTTAATACTAGGTATAGCAGCAACCTTGTAACAGCAACACCACCTTTCAGTTGATAAACACCAAATTAAATAGTCTTTTTTTAATACAGTGAAACGCGGATCTATCATTTCTGCATCCATCGTTTTCCCACACTGATTGCTTTATTTCTATGGTACCTGCACATACTGCATTTAAATAATGCTAACAAAACCCGCATGTATTGTGCTTCAAAAAGACGTTTTCTTGCATTCATCGTTGTAAAATTTTTATCCTGACCTTATAAAAATTTTCTTCTGAAGGTCAAGTAATTCCATATGGCATACAAACTTTGAATTACTTCCTTAATCCTAAAATAACTTTTTCCCCCATTTCCCCGGAGAATCAAAATTGCGATGCCATGTCTCCGGACCACCTACAAGATGATGATGCAGATGAAGAGTGCAGCAGAGGATGCATCTGGTACAAAATTTAGTGATAATATTTGCATTAATGAAGGCATTGCAACGTGTGGTACCAAAAAGCATAGAAAAAATGTGCGATTTCAAAAAATTAAAATAATGGCGAAGAAACAGAGGATAATTTTCTCGCCGATGATTTAATTATGGCATTTAAAAATACTCAAGCTTTTATATTATAAGCACATGAAATTACAGAAAAGGACTAGGGAAAAAATGTTACAAATCAGGAAAAATCCCTGTTTAATATTACAAAAATAACAAAAAACTGAACATAAATTTTTGGATTTAAAAAATAAATTTTATTTAGTGACAACATTGATTTATATCTTTGACAGTTTGGAAAGTAAAAAAAGTTAGCTTTTATTAGTAGTATATTGTATACATAGTGTGTATTAATCCATACACATTGTTTTCTTTGTGTTTTGACTTTAACCCACATTCGTCGTTTTCCTGCTTTCATCATTTTCCTTCACGCACCCAGTGAAAAAAGATGGACCGAGGTTCTACTGTAATAGGCATTTAGTTTGGTACAGTTACATATATGCAACAGAAGATGAGATATTAACAAATCATCCAAGAGGCAGTGAAGTTCCAGGTTTTTTTGGATGAAAGTACTTCTTGATCAAGTGTGACAAAGGTAACTTCATTTACTTTTTTTTTTTTTTTTGAAAATGGCGCTATTTTATTAGAAAGTATGAAATCTTAAGCTTTAATTCAACTATATTGCAACAAAATTATTTTAATTTTGAAGCTGGTGTTCAGTAGAATTGTACATACTAAAATTAAGTTGTTGTTGTTGTAGGGTTTAAGGCCGATTAACTACACTATGTTCCAAGGCCTATCAGTAGAATGCCCTCCATGAAAGTTCCTTTCTAAGGGGTCCAAGCCTCTATTTATGCAAATTTTGGAGAAAACCATGGAAAACTCTGAACGGTTAGGGCGATAAGCATGACATGATCAAATTCAGCACTTCCTACCTACAAGCTTTGAGTGCAGAACCTCTCAATTGCTGGTGGGCCATACTGAAATCAAAAGGGAACAGCTATAGAAAGGTATAAGGTGAATATGTGGAAAAGGCGAGTAATAAAATGGAAGTCTTGTGGATACATAAAAAAATTTCATACATTAAAAACCTCTTAATATATTAAACTATGAAAGAAAAATTGAACTGCTGTAGTTTAACAACCATTACTAGTAAGTGCAGATATATATATATATTTTTTAAGGCTCTAAAACTTTATTAACCAATCTTTTAATCTTTTATTTTCATTACTGATAATTGTGACTACCAGAATCAAGATTGAACATTGCACCAAGTTGGCCAATTTTAAAAAATACACCAGACAGTGAGTAGCCTAAATTACATAATTATGAAAAAAGTTTATTTAAACAAAACAAATTTTAAATATATAAATAAGCAAAGCAAAGAAGGAAAAAAAAAAACTTTAATAACTAAACTATAAAATATAAATATATAAAATTAAAATGTCAAAAACTACAGAAAGCAATAAAGTTAAATGTTTCATGATATCTTTAATTATAATTTTTCATTTATATTTCATTTTTAAAAACTCTTAATCTTAAAATAAATTTTTAAAGTTTTACTGGGCATTTTCAGCTGGGATCCCAGCCTTCTTCACAGTTGCACCCTTGATGACTGTGACTATCTTGTTTCTTCCTTTCTGATAGCCTTCCTTCAGACAGTGTCACATTGTGTCTATGTTTCTACAGTGAAACTTGTATAATTTGAAATTCTGGATAAGTCGAACTTTTGACTCGGTCCCTTGAATTTTGTATCAAAATAATGTTAAAAAATCATGGATAATTCAAATTCTATTTTGGATAATTCGAATTTTTCATACAATTACCTTTAAAATATTACTATAAAATTTGTTTCCGAGATTTTTCTCAGCTAATATATTTTAACAGTCTTTCAAAAAAAGGATAAGGAAATACAAGAGAAGCCCCTAGCTAGTGCATCAGAAGATATGGTGCATATACATGAACTTCAAGGGTTTTTTTAATTGAAAGTCATATCTATTGAAGAAGATTCTATTTTTGTATCAAGTCATATGCTATGACACAAAGATTGTACTTAAAGAAGAAATAAAAAATATCTGACTATTTTTTAAAAAGTGTTGCATAATTAAGCTCGTAAAAAATATTGATTTAATGGGAGGGGGATGTAGATATAAAGTTTACGTGTTAAATCTTTGATCGTAGAGTTTTAATTTTTTAATTTATCTTTTTTTTTTTTTTGACAAGATAGTATGTGTAATTCAAATTTTTGGATATTTCGAATTTTTTTCTGGTCCCTTCAACTTTGAATTATCCAAGTTCTACTGTATTTGGTTATACGTCATTACATGTTTGTTTGTTGGCCAAGACTTCCACTGTTTCATATTTTATTGCATAGTTCAGTTATGGTTAGGATACTCTGCAATTTTTTTTTTTTTCTTTCTTTAACATTCTTGGCCAACAAGAACATGCAATAATATTGGGTGAAGCAGAAACTTAAAATAGCTACAGTCATCAAGGTAGCAAGTCTGAAGTGAAAACACTCAGTGTAACTTAAAAGGTATTTTAAATTTATGCTATAAATTTTCAATTTTTTTTAAAGTAGTTTTAAACCAATGATAAAATCATATTTTACTAAATAAAATTTTATCATTAACAACTAGCATTACGGCATTTTCCCATATACCTGCAACCAGGGGTGCAGAATATGTCCGAACGTGCGAACGATGTTCGGGGGAAATTCTGGCTGTCTGGGGAAATTTTGAATATTTATTACCTTAGAATTAAAAAAAAAAAATGAAAACGGAAGTTAAAAAAAATTACTGAAAAAACAAGCTTTCTAATATTAAACTACAAATTAACAGCTGTATTCTGCTGTTACAAGTATATTCCCATTACACCCCCCCCCCCCAAAAAAAAAAAAAAAAAGTATTAAGTATTTGAAGTTTGATGATAAATATTTGGTGATTCATTTAAATTACAGAAAATATATTTTTTTTTTTCGTAATTCTGTAATAAAAAGGTATTTTAAAATTTCATAGACAACAAAGTGCAATAAAACAAAGCAACATTAATTTATGTATGATTATGTACTGTTATATAAGATTTATAGCCTTAAAAATTATGTTGGTTAAAAAATCTAATTATCTTAAACTTTTTAATTTCTCATCTGGTGAACATTAATAGCAACATTATTTCGATGTAGTTAAGGGGGGGGGGATGTAATACAGTAGCATAAAAAAATCTCCCTCAGTATTTGGACTGAAGAAAGATCCCCCCCCCCCCAAAAAAAAAAAAAAAAAAAAAAAAACTTTCAGATAATAGGTTGATGCATTATTTTGGGGGAAATTTAGAATGTGTTCTGGGGAATTTTCAGAGGTCTGAACATTTTCTGCACCCCTGCCTGAAACTACGAACAGCAGACAGGGAAACAAACTTTTTGCACGTATTATGGAAAGTTTATGATTATATTAAGTAGTTTGCTAGTTTAATACACAAACAAAATAAAAAAATTATATTTCATGTTAACAAACTAAGAAAACATAAGGTAATGAGTAAATAAATATATGTACACAAAGGGCCATTCAACAGGATTTATAGCTAAAAATTTACAAATCTTTCTATATGTTTTTATACTTCTATTAATTTAATAATTTACCTCACAATTATTCATCATGAAATAATTTTTTTTTTTAACTAAATACATTTATTACATCATTGAGTTTTACTATAAATTTAAACGACAAAATTACAGATAGCGAAATAAATATGCTACGGACAACTAAATCTGATTTATGTCAAAATAACCACTACCGTAATTCTATTGTTAATAAAATGGCAAGTATATGGCATATTTTCCCCCTGTTAAATCCTGTCGTAATTCTATTGTTAATAAAATGGCAACTACATGGCATTTTTTCTCCTGTTAAATCATCCTTATTATACTGTTATAGGATGGTACATTATTAGGACAGTCTTAATTAGAGTGGTTCAAACAGGAATTATGATCGCTGTGAAATGAAGACTATTAATATCATGAATATATGCATCGTACCTGAGCTCCAGAATCAAGGAGCAACCTAGCCACTTCTACGTGTCCATCCATGGAAGCTTCCATGAGAGCTGTATGCATTTCATCCGTCTTGTGTTCACGATCAGCACCGGCCTCTAAAAGAAACCTTACCATTTCTAAGTGGCCTGAAATCACAGAATATTTCTTTTTTTAATATTTATACTAAAAACAATTTTTACTTTCTAATCACATATCATATAAAAAAAAAAAATTCCCGTTAGAGGATGTTTTGTATATATACTTTTCCAGGTATCTCAAAATATTTTTACTATTTTTACAGTGATGTACGTAATCAGTGTGTTTGTGCAAGACCACCTAAACTCTAGAGAACCAGATTTTTCACTTGACTTAAAAAGTGCCCTAAGAACTACATCTCTATGACGAATAGTTGTGGAGTCAATTCTATGTCAATTCAACCAGGTCATGTAACCCATCATCTCAGAATTTTTTTTTTTTTAACTTGCTCATTTGTTCTGACTAGTATTATGTAACTAACTCCAGTCAATTTTTTGGGCCTAGGACAAATAGTTTTTGAAATAAAAAATAGCGAAGTTTGCAAGAATTTCCTGTAGTGGGTATAAGTGTTACTTTTATTTCCATATGCACAATACTGTGCTACTAATATACACATTGTTTCACCTTAACTTGGCAGCACAAAGAAATATTTAACAACTTTAAATATGTATTGCATAAACAAAATTTTGTTATTTTTTGGAATTTATTAATTTTTATGCTTTTTAGCTATTTTTAATTCTAAAATAACTTTTCTTGAAGGCATGATATCACAAGGAATGCTTTTCTTAATGCTGCCAAGTCAAGGTGAAACAGAATATAAATTAATAACAATATAAAATTTAACAATTCAAACACAGAATGTGCTCAAATTTATTAGAACTTTTTTTTTTTTTTTTTTTTTTTTAACATTTTTTCGATTTTCTAAAAAAATATATTAGACTTCAGACATACAAAGAACATTTAAAGACTCATATTTTACACTACCAATTTAATTCTTGGTGCAATTAGGGATCAACCACAAGTTCAAGAAGAGTGCAAATACTTTGGATCACCCTGTATCATAAAAAGCTATAAATGATTTGTAAATTTAAGGCATTGTTACTCATACTATGCATAATAGTTATATGTTTTGTTGTAGAAATTGTGTAATTATTTAAGGAACCTTTTTTTTTTTTAAATGTATTTTGCTTATAACTAGAATGGATTTTCATAAAACTTTACCAAATTTACAGAAAAACTAGCGAGCTTAGCCCATTAGCGGGTGACTATTTTTTAATGAATCACTATAATTAATGAATTCCCAAAATCGCATATTATCACTCATAAACTTTTATTCTTCTATTCGAGTAAGAACAACTCGCACTGGTTTCACACTGCTTTCGGCACAGCAGACCCCAGAGCTCTGCACGCATGCGCAATTGTGTTCATCCCTCTTTACGAATCTATATATATAAAATCGTTCTTCCTGACTGAGTGGGGGAGGGGGTGATTCATCATCGCCCAGACCAAACCCCTGGACCTTATGACTTGACTTATCAAGGAGGGCAGCCCTCAGCAGGACACTGAGAGCTAGGGCACATCGACCAGAGGTCTATTGTACCCATACCCCTGGACCTAGAAGCATGAAATTTTGTGACAATGTTCTTTTTATGACGTAGGCATCCATAAAGAAGCGATTTTACAAAATTCACCCCCAAAAGGGGGGGAGGGGGGCAAAACGTGATTTTACAAGATCCTTCATATCTCAAACAAAAAAAAACAGATATCCGTAAAATTTTTGCTTTAAATTACAGCTAATATAAATGTCTAAACACCAATTTCTGGAATTTTCAAAATTCGGTCCCCAAGAGAGGGTGGGGTGGGGTGGGAGGACAAAACGTGATTTCACATGCGTAAAACGTGATTTCACATAATCCTATATATCTCAAACATAGATGTACCTGAAATTTAAAATACAGCTAATGCAAATATCTAAAAACCAATTTCTGGAATTTTAGAAATTCAGCCCCCAGGTGGGGCAGCAGGGAGGGGGGGGGATATGGGGCAAAAACAAATAGAAATACAGTTAGGGCGTTCAAAATTGGTACAGATAGGTTTTAGAGGCCTGCAAGTCGAATGAGGAAATTTTCGATTGTGTAAAGTTATTAGGATGGGCAGGAAGGGGGGGAGAGGAGAGGGGGCAAAAAATAAAAATAGGGTTAGATCGTTCAAAATTGGTATGTAGAAGTTTTCGATACCTACAAATCGATTGCGGATATTTTCGAATTTGTAAAATTATTAGGAGAGGCGGGAAGGGAAGTGGGGCAGTAAGGGGGGGGGGGGGCTATGGGCAAAAACAAATAGAAATACAGTTAGGCCATTCAAAATTGGTACATATAGGTTTTAGAGGCCTGCAATAAAAAAAATGCCAAAAATATGAAGTAATAGTTTTATTCATTACTGTAAAAATCATAAATGTTTCATTACAAAAATGTTAGAATAGAAAAATAGAAATTAGTGGATATTAAAAAGAAAACTGGAGAAATCATTGCAGAGCTGCCAACCTCATGCCTATAAATTTAGGAGCAAGAGACTTAAAAAATCGGAGCAAACAAGAAAAAATCTTAGCAACTATTATGATACGAAAATTTTAAATAAGGTTTCCATATATAATCTACATTTACACAGTCTTACTATAGGTTTCCTTAAATCAATGAAACTATGAAAGAATGGTCAAATAAACAGTATATAGATATAGATATTACTTGAGGCAGGCTGCATTTTTTTCTTTTACGATGCATTATTTATAGTGTTTGTAACTCATACATTTCCTATATTACATTTTCAGCTACTGATATTTTATGTATCTTGCATAAGACCTATGTTCGGTGATATAGTATGTATTTTAAACTCATTGAGGAAAAATATATATATAAAAACCTTTGACTGACTTCGTGTTTGTCATTAAATTTTCGGCCGGGTACCCAGCCGAAAAATTTAATGACGAACATAAAGTCAGTCAAAGGTTTTTACATATTTTAATTAATTATAGTTAGTACTTCGTTTTTATTTATTGTTTTTAATAGATTCAACAAGTTCAATATTAAAGTCTAAAATAAGTACTCATTTTTATCATTTTATTGGTTCTAGAATCTAATAAAATAATTTTATTCTGAGCAGAGATCCTTTTGTTGTAGATTGAGAAAGCTTGAGCATTGGAGAATGTTTGATCTTTGATTGCTTACTAGGACTGGGGAAGACGGGGGGTGGATGAAAAAAAATATTTGACTGAGAAATAATTTTACTCCTTTATATGTTTTTAAGTTTAATAAAGCAAGTTTAACATGAATACTGACATTTATTTTGTGATGGGAGAAAGATTGGGTAACAAATGGCTTCCGCAAAGCATTTAATCGCTAATCGCTAGTTGGAAATAACAAAAGAAGGGTTGGGGGGATAATTACATGAGCCCATAAGCGAGTAATGTTTAATAATATTTCTTTGCACGTTCTAGAATTTCACGAAGTAAGTTTAAAATGAATATTAATATTTATGTTGTGGATGGGAAAAGATTGGGAATCAGAAGGCTTTCGTAAAGCGTTTGATTCCCAATAGTTAACGGGTTTTTTTTATTTTTTAAGTAACAAACGATATTCATGACTTTTAAAAAAAACGAAAGAAATTGATTTAATATCGGAAGCCGGAAGATTAACTTAGAAATCAGAAAACTTCTGCCAAAAACAGAAAAGTTGGTAGCTATGAATAAAAGTGAAAATAACAAATAAAATGCTAAGTTTGAAAAATCAGAGTTTTCTGAAAATTTTCGGATTAACGGAGCACACCGATAAAAATTGGAGTACCTTGCAGCTATGTCATTGTATATGGAACAGCTTAAATGTATAACATAAAATAAAACTGAAAAATACACAATCTGGCATCTGTATAGTGACCAGAAAAAAAGCTAAATAAAATATTTTTTTTATAAATAAAGTTTTGTACAGTTAACAATTTTTTTTTAATTTAATTTAAAACAGTCATAAATAATTTTCTTGTATAAGAACATATTTAATTATCCCTAAAAAAAAAAAAAAGTATATCTATAAAATGTGAGTAGTCACTAGACTTTCTGATGCAGTTTCCTCAAAACATATTTATACGGCAGAATTACAGTCAATATAAATAATGGAATAAATATTTGATGAATAAGCTTCTTTCCTTCTTGCGTTGTGAAACTATGAAAGACCAGAAAATTTTGGGATCTGAACATAATATCACGTTTGATCGCTGGCAGGGGCCATAAGGCCTTATAAATATAAATATCACAGAGTGGAATTACATTATTTTATGTATATTTTATTTTAAATTATTTTATTATTTGCTTTTCACCATTCAAAATACATTTTAAAAGTTTTGTACATCACTGCTGACAAAGCTGAATACTGTTCACAAATCTAAAAGTTATAAAATTAATGAGTACGATTGAATTCATCATGACTCATCTTGACAAAAGTTAACATAGTTTTTTAAGCAAAATTCATAACAATTTTTGTGATGGGTTTGTCTGAATGTCAGTGATCTGACTAAGATAAATATCATGTGCTGTCATGAAATTTTATGTAACATTACTAATAATAAATCATTCAAATAAAATATTGCCATTTTTTTTGTATGAACACAAATCACATAACCATAATTTCTGGTAGATACCCCGCAGGTTACATAATCCAGTTTTGCACTACAAATTTCAATTGATAAATAAATTTATATTTGTAGGAGCTCTTCCTTCAAAAAAGAATAAATTTCTCTATTAAATAAAATTTCTGGTGGAGAAATGACACATCTTACCTGCGGGTTATCTACCAGAAATTACGGTATTTTTCTTTCTATTCATTTATGTAGGTGATATTGTGTCCCTGCAATATTTTCTCCCATGAGATTTTGTCCCCAACCCGAAAATTTTATGCCAGTTTAACTAGGGAAACAAAATTTTGGCTACTTGTCCCATGGATTACTAGATTTTACTCATTGTTGGTTTGATCTATTTTTCGGCAGTATCTGATTAGTAAACCAGCAACAAATTTGAATTCTGACTTTCTAAAAGGATTTGCTAGATCAACTAAATATTACATCTACCACAATGTTTTGTCTTTTTGAAGCTATAGCAAAAACTTATTTTTGATAATATTCATATGATGTATAAACAAACTTTTTTTAAAAGAAAGTAATATTAAACAAAATACTTCTGACACCTTTTTTTTTTTTTAATACAGATGGCTGTAACGTTCAGTAATACTTAATTTTTTTTTTTCAACTGGTAATTACACAAATATCCCCCCCCCCCCCCAAAAAAAAAAAAAAAGAATTTTTTTTTTTTAGCCAATGTTATGCTTTCAAGGATGCTGAATCCAAAAATAATATATTTCTGCCCCCCCCCTTTTTTTTTTCAAAATAGGGTTTACAAAAAAACTAACTATTAAATTCATTACAAATATCTTTATGCTCTTTTGTATAAAGTACTTTCAACCATTATTTGTAATCATCTTCAGCACAGTATGCAGGTTTCACTGTTCGTTGTTCCCAGAATTTATCTTGTTTTTGTTCTGCATTTTGCTTTGGTTTTTCTATTTGCTGTTGTCAGTCTTGGAGATTATGATGTGCTAACGGTCATGTATGGCTGAGGGACAGGTTAGCATTTTCATGTTTTAGTGCATAGGAACGTTGTAATGAGCTATCTCTTGGGTGGTGATAGGATTAATGTTAAGAGGGTTAGTTAAGTTATCCTGGAGAAAGCTGTAAAAGTTTTATTCAATGTTAAATCTGAAAGATGTTCATTTCCCCAATCTTTATTTTTTCTTTTAATCATTCACATTCCCACATACCGAGCCTTTTTATCATCCATACAGTTAGAATTAATTTTATAACTGCCATCAGCTACATAATTCCCCCAAGGCTGGCAACAGCAAATAGAAGAATTGAAGTGAAATGAAGAACAAAACAAGATAAATTCAGGGAACGATGAACAGTGAAATTTGTTTTGACCCCGAATGTCAAAACAACTTTCAACAAAACAACAAATGATGGTCAAAAGTATTTTATACAAAACACCATAAAGTTTATTTGTAATGTATTTAATAGTTAATTAGGCTTTAATTCCTTTAAATTTATTCTAATACATTAAACTAAGCCTATTCTTTCTCATAACTAAACAGACAATTCTTTCATCATCTATTCTGTGTTCACTCTTCTTGCTAGTGAAAGCTTTTTTTTTTTTCTCTCTCTCTTTTGAACACAACTTTTGATTTCACCCCTCCTTCATTCCTTTCATTTTCCCATTTTGTATTATTTTTCAGATTAACTCATATAAATATTGTTTTAATATAAATAAAAAAATAATTATTGGATTTGGTTTTTATAATCAGCAATAGGATATCAGATTTGACTTTTCCTGCAAAATTAAACCGAGTTTCACAAAAAAAAAAATTAATTAATTAAAAAAAAAAAAAGAAATTTTAGTGAATTAAAATCTGTAACAGAACATTTTATAGGTAGTGGTTTTGATTGCAAATGTGTGTAATGAGTAATGAAGGAACAATCAGCTTATGTGTCTACTCTTACCTTTGTAGCAGGCGAGTGTAAGTGCACTTTCTTTAAACTCATTGGAATGGGTATTGATACTCGCGCCACGTTCCACCAGAAGTTTAGCCACTCCAACATGGCCTGCACTGGCAGCCTCCATGAGGGGTGTGTGTCCATTTTCATTGTGGTCTTCCACCCTGGCGCCAGCGTCCAGCAACACTTTAACAATCTCCTCGTGACCAGCCGCACAAGCAAACATTAAGGGAGTGTTTCCCTCAGGACACACAATGGATGGGATAGTACCATGGATAGGATCTTGTTGCGATTTTAAATTCATGTCTTGATTCTTCACTTTGGCTCCTTTCAACTTTTTTTCTAAAATGAACAATATATATATATGTATAAACAGGCTACATAGAGCTTTAAAAAAAAAAAAAAAAAATCACCCATAACCACTCCCCTACTTTATTTAATTATTTTTATTTTATTACATATATATATATTTAAAACTTAAACTTGATGGTAGTAAAATTTATACTGATCTGTATGACAAAAGACAACATTTTAGTTTCAAAGTAAATTTATTTACACATTTTACTTCTTGTCTTCATATATCTGTTTACAGAAATATCATTCTCAATCACCTCTATCATATACATAATCTTTGTTCATACAGATTTAAAAACAAAAATATCTCTCACATAATTAATGTTGCTACAAAAATGGGTTATCCCAAAAAACTTATTTATTCAATTGTTTATCATTAAGGGTCTCTGTCTTAAAAAAAAAAAAAAAAAAAAAAAAAAAAGAACTACTAAGGTTTAAATATATATATATATATATATATATGGTGGATGGGTGGGCAGATGTTTGATTAAGGAGGATGGGTGGTGTGGTTTGGCTGGTTGGTTGGGAGGGTTTGATGTTGAATAAAATTATATATTTCCCTTGTTAAGTTTGAACAATCAATCCATTTTAATAACATAAAAAAAAAAAATCATCTTTAAAATTATAATTTTAATTATTGATGACTGCCTTATAATGCTTATCCTTATATGTGTGCTCTTTGGCATTAATGCTTGTGATTGAGTCTTCTTACAACTTAACATTTAATTCTTCTTAATACTTTGTTTTTAATTCTTCTTAATACTTTGACTTCAAGATTACTTAATTTTGGGTTAATAATCAATTCTTAGCTTAATTAATTTAGGATTAACTTTAACATGTTCCAATATTCATAACTCTTATTATTCACAGGTGCTAAAAATTCTCTTAATCTTGCAGTCAATACTTCTTAATTACACTCCTTATTGTATTGGCTTTTTCTCTCCTGAGATAATTTAACTGACTTATTGTTTATATAGCTACTGAAAGATGGCGCTTGCTCACTGATATCATATGCATTCATTCTTTCGTCCTTTACTTAAACGATATAATTATTAATGTTTTAGGTACGATTTAATTTAACTCTATAAGTTTAAAAATTTAATTAACTTTCAAATATAATTTAACATTATCATTTAATATTTACTGTGTGTATTTTATCTTTAATGAAAATGCTCAGAAGTACATTCGATTAATCGATTTCTGTAGAGCTTTCTATTTTTAATTTCAATTTCTGTCTTGGCATCATCCTTTTCTCCAGATTGTGTTAACTGTTTGACATGTGGTTACAATGCATCTTTCATGTTTTCTCATTGGTTTCCATAAAGATTTTATTTAATCTCTGTTTTAATTTAATATTTCACTTATTTCTCATTCTTTAAGGTTTTGCTGCTTCGATCGGGGCATGAAATGACATAAATTGTTATGATTAGCAATATCGTTTTACGAAATCGATGCAGTTTTCACAGCTTTATGAAGTACTCGCCCCTTGATAAGTATACTTCTAATTATATTGGATATAAGCATTTATATCCAATTAATTCTGTGGTTAATTATTTGTTTTCTTTGTTATTAGTTTAATGGTCCTTTTTTATTATCATTCAGGTTGGCGTAAGTATTTTAAATTATTATTGTAACTCGCTGGTTCTTAATCTATATCGCAATTTTTTGTGTCAGTCTTTCCTCTATGTTAAATTCAGTTCTATATTTTTGTGTGCTGTTATTGTTTTAGTTCTATTAATTGCTAAATTTTAAGATTAAATTTTATTATATTATCTATTATTTATATATATATATATTTATTTTATTTTATTTTATTATCATTATTATTTACTTGAATATAGAAATTAAAATTCTATGTATAAAAACCAAATATTTACTATGCTAGAATTATACATAAGGAAACACCTGTTTAAATTTAACACCATGAAATCAGTTTTATTATTTTCACTAAACAGATACAGTAGAGAGCCAGAAATCTGCCAACCTATAATCCGCCAAAGTCCGAAATCCACACAGCTTGTCAGATACAAACAATGAATCAGAATTTTTTAAAAAGATCTTGAATACAGATTTTATGTTTGCATTTTATGATTACAAAAAAGAAAAACAAAATAATAATATGAAAGACTGCAAGAGTCAAGTTGCTGCTAATGAAATTATTGACAGTATATTAAATTCATGAAAAGATAATAATGATTGCTGTGATATGATGATATCAATCAGGTAAATAATAACGAACTAATTTTTTAAAATGCTTTCTGATGAAGGCATAATTGTAAGGAAAAACTCAATAAAATTCTTAAAAAAAATAAATGTGTTACTATTATTTACAATAAATAAATACATAAATAAATAAATCATGCAGGTTAAAGTGCATTTTAAAACTAACTACATGTGATTAGATTTATCTAAATTTGACAAATATTTTTTTTTTTCATTCTTATTAATTGTTTTCACAATACATTTTTGTTAATGTTCATTATTATTCTTATGTACCTAGTAATTTAATATTCAGTGTTATTATTCACTCGTATGTGTTTAGTTTGGATAATATTCTGTTTTTATTATTCAAAGTGAAAATCATTTTTTATGGGTCTCGAAATCCACAAAATCCTAAAATCCGCACAACCTCTAGTCCCGAGCTCTGCGGATTTTTGACTCTCTACTGTATACCATCAGCACTGATACATCATAACACTGGCACAACAATTCAGCACCAGGTCACTAAGCATGTGCAAACCATTTCCCGAAAACAGTGCATTAATTTAACACCGATTTGGGAAATGTGCACAGAGAAAAGTGTAAATCCACTAATAACGTACTGATTCAACACAGTGTCTCTAAACGTGGAGAGAACAGCAAGAATCAAAATAACGAGAATTACACTACATCAAGAGTGGAATATAAGAGCCCGATTCCAAAACCAATTTTTTCACAAAAATATTTTATAAAAAAAAAAATTAGTTTTTTAAAACTGAAAACATAAGTCACCAGTTAAAATATATTGGTCATCAATGGCGACCAAGCAACCATATTTCCCAAGCACTGCACATGACAAACATTCTTAACCCTTTAAGTTCACTCTATATTTTCATTAGAAAATTGCCAAACTAATTAAAAAAAAAGATGTATAGCTGATCATAAGTAGGTAAAAAGAAGAAAGACAGCACTTTTAATTCACCAGACATTTTTAGTTTGAAACTGTTATAAATACAGCCTTTTCATGTTGATTCTCAAGTTAAAACTACTTTTAATTTGAAGCCTAGAGATATACTATAGTGTTAAGTACTATAAGGAAATTAAATAAAATCAATTACTTTAAAGATTAAATGGATATATTGAATGTGAACATTGGTAGAGTTCAAATTTAAATTTAATTCTTTTAACTGAAATTTTATTTGACTTGAATTAATTTACTTTTAAATATATTTTGAATATATCTCCTTTTGAATAACTTTTGTAAAAAGCGTTAATAGGAAAACTTTATTTTTTTACCATTAATATTTAAATTTTTGTTTTTACACATCAACAATAGTATGAGTTATCAAAACTGTCCATATATGGTGTTGAACCCGTAGTGTGGTTTGTTGCCATGGTGATCGCTATAAATATTTGGCAGATCCGGAAGAGCATTCTGCTATCTGGCTGGTAGTATAGGTAGCTGCTTTTTCAATCTGCTGGTCAGTATAAAAGAAGTAATGAACATTGCTTCTGTCTTTGTCCCTTCTTCCCAACATTTTTCAGCTAATCAGAAGTGACAAAGATAAAATAAATCCTTTGGAAACCGCAGGAATATATAAAATACCATATGCATATAGTAATAAGCAAGAAAGAGAAATGTGTTACATAGGAAAAACAAAAAGAAAAATAAAGACGCGTATTAAAGAACATAGTCACGATATAACAACTGGTAAAATAACAACTGCTTTAACCGAAGTAAACAAAAATGAAGAGATTAACATAAAATTTGAACAAGTAAAAAGTTGGCCAACTATCACAACCACGGTTATGCAGCAATCAGGGAGTCAGTCGAAATTTTAACAAATTCAAACAATTGCAATGGCAACGATGGGGCTCTGCTCAATCGTCAATGGCACAGAATTTTTAAAAGTGGAAGGAGGCGTGAAAACTTCAGTTTCGAACACCGAGATGTCAGAGACCAAGCTGGGGCGCCCCAAGCGAAACTAGTCTGAAGAAAAGAAGACATGAAGAAAGTAAAAGGTTGTATTTTTAAATTTTCTAAATAATGGTAACGTTTATCAATTTTTAAACAAAATTCGGTGGTTTACAGCAGCAACTGAGAAAAAAAAAAAAAAAAAAAACGACAAATCACTAATTGGTGGTCTTTACATAGAATTACATCTATTCGTTTAAATTATCTTTTATTCTCCTTTTATTTGTTTCATATTGCAGGTAAAATTTTTCTCAATACATTGTTTCAAATGAAACATCAATTTTTTTTCTGTTGAATCCTTCTTCCATTATTCTATTCAGCCCTCTAAACCAAGGACAAAAATTTATTTTCTTCATTCTTGTAGCTATGACTTTAGTTTCAGCGTTATCTCAGGGAAAATTTGAGCTTTTTTTATTAAGATGATTTTGTATAAGTTTCTTGTGTTAATTACATACTTTAGAAGCATTTTTTTTAAAGAAAACTCTGAGATAGTTGAATGTGTTCAAATGATATAACACTGTTACATAACACAGTAACACATAAATTAAGTCTGTGCATAAAGTGTGTTTTCACTACCTGTTTTTCTATATTGGTGTTGATATGGTGTTCCATTAATAGGAAATTGTACAAATGAAAGAAATTAGTGTATTCTATACATTTAATGATATAGAGATTCTGTTCCGATATATTTAATGAAAGAGATTCGAAAATATGTAAGTCCAATATAATGATACATTGCAATATTGTAATTTTGCCTTGATGTTCGTTAAGTCATGGCACCAGCTTTTGGATCCCATCATCAAAGAACTCTGCCGCCTGACCGTTAAACCAGTTTCCTTCAACTTGTCATCGTTTTCCAAGTGCTTTCCACTAACAAATTCCTTAAGTTTTGGAAACAGATAAAAGTCTGATGGTGCTAAGTCAGGGCTGTATGCTGGATGATCCAGTACTTCCCAATGAAAATTTTCCAGTTGCGTCTTTGTTTTTGCTACAATGTGAGGCCGAGCATTGTCGTGAAGCAAAACTATGATGCTATTGCCGGCGATTTTGAATAGCCCAACTTTAATAACGTTTCACATTACCTCTCAGCATTTATTGTCATTCCTCTTGACAAAAAGTCTAACAGAAGAATGCCTTTCTGGTCCCAAAAAACCGTGGCCATAATTTTTCATGTTGACGTCTCTCATTTGAATGATGCCACTCACTGGATTGACGTTTAGTCTATGGAGTATAGTATGCAATCCCCGTTTCATCACCGGTCACAATGCAACTCAAAAACTCGTCACTATCCTTGTGATAGCACTCCAAAAAAGGACAAAAAATGTGCCATTCGCATTTTGTGTTCTTCTGTCAACATTTTCGGCACCCATCTCGCACACATTTTTTTGTAGTGAAGTTTCTTGGTAACAATGTGATAAACTACTGATCTTGAAACTTGTGGAAATTTCTGATGAAGCTCGTCAATAGTGAAGCGCCTGTTTTGGTGAATTTCCTCATCAACCTTTTGTGTCAAGTCTTCGTTCATGACAGTAGGCCGTCCAGATCGTTCTTCATCATGAACATTTGTCCTTCATTAAAAAGCCTACACCATTTACGCACATTTCCATCATTCATTACACCTTCACCATAAACTTCAACAAGCTGCCGCTGAATTTCAGGAGGACAAACTTTTTCTGCATTTAAAAACCGAATAACTGAGCGAACTTCGCAGTCGGCAGGATTACTGATTGACATGGTGACAAACGAAGCAGTTTAACCATACAACCAACACTGGCAGATGCATGAAACGTAGTGGCGGCGTAGTGAGAGACTGGCAAAGAGTGGCCCGACCTTGAACTGATGTCACTTGACAGGATGCGCGAACATGATGCGCAATCGGTTCTTACTTTAAAAATGACCCTCATATGTTCTAAGTATTTGTATTCTTTTTTTTTGTGTGTGTGTGTGTGTGCGTGTGTGATTAATTATAATTTTGTATTTAGAAAAAAAAAATTTAATTGCATTTTATGATGATTTTTCTTGTTTTCTATGTATTGTTTCTGATCAAATTGCTTTTTTCCAACATGTTTTTACTTCCTTATACAAAGTATAAAGAAGTGTAGTAACCCCAATTTGTGAAATGGATTTTGTGCAGCTCAAAAATAAATGATGGTAGAATGTTGCAAATTTATATGTGCGACTGTAATGATGTGTTGTAATTTTGTCCATGTTGGTTTTGTTTTATTTTCTTTATTAATAACTGAAATGTTCAATTGTGTTTTGTTACTTAAGTTAGAGGTTTTGACTAGTAATAAAGGATAAAGAACTAACGTTGTATTTTCAACCGGCAAACGTTTATATATATATTGCTTATTTAGTGCTAAGTCAACTTAAAGTCTAGAATAAGAGTTTAATTAATAAATTGTATAATTGTAGTATGAAATATTTTATCTATCACATAGTCTAAACTTTTATTGAAAGCATTTCTTATTAAATGGATACATATTTACTTACGTTTTGGCCAGAAACTTTATTTTAAATAATTTCCGTTTATGTTTACTTTGGAGAGCTACTGCTAACGACGATCGGTTGGTTGCTCACTGGTTTCTTAACACCTCGCACTGGTTTATCTGTTTAACTGCACTATCGCCAATTGCCGTCACTAGATGGCAGTGCGGTAACTAGTTTTCGCGAGCTGCCATTGGTTGAGTGTGCTGATCCGATGATCAGTATTTAAGGCCTTACCGGCGAGTGATGTGGGCAGTTCTTCAATGTTTTCTTTTGCATGTAGCTGTCTGCTGGAGCAGCTCCGAGATGCCTGTAGTTTTTTTTCCTAAAGTTCAACCAATAGTGAAACCTGTTAAATGAAATTCCTTTTCCCGTCGTCGTGGTTTTTGGCAGAGTCTTCCGGTGGTCACAAAATGTCGTAAGTTGTTTTCTGTTAAGTTTTTTTTGTAGAAATGTTTTAAGAGATGTTTAGTATCTCAACGTTTCTGGTACCTTGAGTCACTTGTAGTTCGTTAGACTATGGTGTAACGTCGTTGTATGTTGCTTTGTGACTCTGTGGTTTGTTAACTTCGGTTGACATCGTTTTGGCTTTATGACATGTTAAGTTTGCAAATGTATATTGTTTTTTTGAAGTTAAGTTTTAAATTCTGTTTAATTAATTGGAGGTTTATAACTGTTGAAGTTCTATTCTGTTGAGTTTTGTTAAAGTTGAAAAAGTTTTATCATAGGTTAAAATTGCAGATAGATTTATGTTTTTAAAACTGTTTAAATTGTTGAGTTTCGTTAAAGTTGAAAAGAGTCTATGATAGTTAAAATTGCAGATAGATTTATGTTTTTAAAGGCTGTTTAAATTGTTGAGTTTTGTTAAAGTTGGTTAAAAGTTTAATTTAGTTGAAATTAATAAGTCTATTATAAATGTTGAAGTTTCAAGGTATTTTGTTAAGTTTTTTTTATGAAGTTTGTTTGTTCAAAGTTGCTGGTCAACGTATGTTAAAATATTGTTTACAAGTGAGTTGTTGGTTGCCAGAGATAAGTTGTTGATAATTGTTATACTAATATATTGTTGTTGAAAATCATTTACATATGTTGAATTTCTATTCTAATAAATACAGTTGTTATTTTAAAACTGGTCCTCATTATTTTTGTTGCACCTTCTGAACACACATTTGAGGCTGCTTAATGCAATGTTACAGTTAGAGTTTACATTGTGCATATTAAGACACTCTGCAATATTAACATTGGCCAAATTGGCTAACATAATTGGTTATGGGCTTTTGCTAGAGAGCAGCTCATGTATTGTGTTTTTTTTGTGATGTAGCTTTGGTGGTGAGGTTTGTTTGAAATGGCTGTTAATGTTTTACCTGGTATTGAAAAGCTCAGTACTCATAATTATGGTACTTGGGTAAAAGATATAAGGTTTGTTCTAATAGAGAAGAACGCGTGGGACATTGTTGCTGGAACGGAGACTCTGCCGGAACCCGATGAAAAGGGGGGAGTCGCTAGTAAAGGAAGCATAAATGATTTTAAAAGTCGATCGCGCCTGGCTTTATCAACTATATATTTAAATATCACTCCTGAGTATCGGGGCTTAATAGACGACTGTACGTGTCCTGTAGATGCCTGGAAAATTTTGAAGGCTATCTAAGATTGCTGAGGAGCTTAAGCAAATGGGTCATCCAATGGATGATACGTATGTCTGTTATCAATTTCTACAGAATTTGAATTCAAAGTTTGAATCGGCAGTGCAGTACATCCTACGATGGCAAGAGGGTTTCGAATTTAAGAAAATTGTCGCCGAAATGATTGCTGAAGAATCGCGACTTGAGTTGAGAGACTCTAATTCAAACCATAGAGTTGAAATTCAAAATACAAGTTCTAATGTTAAAAGTTTTCCCAATATTAAATGTTACCGGTGTGGATGTCAAGGTCACATAAGGAAAAATTGTCGTGTTACTTTGCCTAAACATCCTGTGAATGACTTTAATACCTCTTCTAAAAATGACTCCAGAAAGAAGCCTATGTCATCTGTAGCTAAAAATAAAACTAAAGCCATCGGCCGTAACTTTTCTTCCAAAAATTATTTTGTTGCTCAGGCAAATTTTAGCAAGGTGGATGATGATTGCTGTTGGGCTTTTGATACCGCAGCATCTCACCATTTTTGTAAAAATATTGAGTATTTTTCAGATTTTACCTCTATAGAGGGTGAAGATTTGTATGTTGCGTTCCCCATTGAAGGGGAAGGTACTGTAAATTTAACCTTTGATAATGGTAATTCATATGTTTTGAAAAATGTGCTTTATTCCTCTAAACTTAGAAAGAATTTAATTTCGGGGCCTGTAATGGACTTAGATGGGGCTAGTTTTTCTGGTAAAGGGGGTAAAATTGATGTGGTCGGCAAAGATAATAAAAGAATCTTTTCTGCTGAACTAAGTAATGGTGTTTATAATGTTTTTCCTAGAATTTTGAATAAAAATGAAGGGCAAGTTACAAATGTTGCAAATGCATATAATACGAACTGTAATAATATTGAAGCATGGCATGCACGTTTTGGTCATGTAAGCCCGGATTTGGTCATACATACTAGCAAATCCAATGGTGTAAAAGGCTTGCCTAAGTTAAAATTTTCAAAGTTTTTATGTGAACCATGTCGCTTAGGAAAGCAGAAAATAATTCAATTTAAGTCATTTAACGGTACTCAATGTAGTGGTCCTTTAGAAAGAGTTTTTATGGATATTTGGGGACCTATCCAAATTAATGGTTATAGGGGGGAGAAATTTTTTTTATCAATTATTGACATGTATTCCAAAAGAACTGCTATTTACCCTTTAAATGATAAATCACAGGTTTTTTCAGTTTTTGTTCGCCACATTGCTCGTGCTGAAAGGTTATTAGGTAAAAAGTTGAAGTTCATTCGAACAGACAACGGTACCGAGTTTGTGAACAGTGAGTTTAAAGGTTTCTGTAATGAGAATGGGGTTGTTCATGAGTTGACGAACACTTACTCTCCAGAACAAAATGGGGTTTGCGAGCGTCTTAACCAAACAGCTTTAAATTGTGTAAGGGCAATGTTGGTGGATAGTAGTTTACCTATTCGTTTTTGGTCTGAAGCAGTTCTCTATTTTGCCTACACGTGGAACAGAGTGGTTCACCGTGGAGAAAAGAAAACCCCGTTTGAGCTGTATTTTGGACATAGACCGTCAGTTCGACACTTGAAACCTTTTGGCCTTGTTGTGTATGCTGGTGTCCCAAAGCAAAAATGGCGACATAAGCTTTCACCAAAGTCCCAAAAGGGTGTGTTAGTGGGATACGCTCTGAGGACGAAAGGCTACCGAGTGTGGTTACCGGAAGAGGACAAGATCATCGAAACCTTGAATGTTTCTTTTGGTAATAAATTGTATGGTTCTGACAGTGGAGCTGTACTGGGCACCTCATCTTCAGATTTGGAATTGCTCACCGATGGTCCAGTTGATCGTGCTAAAGCCGATCCTGTTGACATCATCGTGCAGAGCGAGCCCGAAGAAGTTGGTGAGGATGTCCAGGAGGACAATGTTGAACCTGTATGTCCTCTTTCTGAGACCAAATCGGAACATGTGTGGCGACGTAAGGCTGTCCCTAGGCCCAATGCGAAACGGGTGGATATATATTATTATCCTGATGGTTCTAACACACGGCTGAGATCTCTTAACGATGTCCAGAAATTTTGTTTAAGTAAAAATGTGGTGTTTGACCCGGATTTGTTTGATTTTTCTGGTGCTAATTTGTTTGAGGGGTTGGTGAATCAAGCTGTCGTACCATCATCTCAGTTGACGAAGTTTAAAAGGAAGCGCAGGCGTAAACCCAAGTGACTAGACTTGTCTATTCCAAGAACATTTAATCAAGCAATGAAATCTCAACAACAGGCTGAATGGAAAGCTGCCATGGACGAGGAGATGAGTAGTATGAAAGAGCGTAAGGTTTGGCACCTGGTTGAACTGCCGAAAGGTAAAGTTCCGTTGGGAAATCGCTGGGTCTATGCCTTAAAGAAGGACGAGCATGGAAACATCGCACGCTTCAAGGCAAGACTCGTGGCTCAGGAATTCCGTCAAATTAAAGGCGATACATACGATGAAACCTTCTCTCCAGTGGTGAACTTTTCAGTGGTCCGGTTTTTCTTTTCACTTTTAGTTTCAAATTTGAAATGGTTTAATACACAATGCGACGTTAAATGTGCCTATTTATATGCACCATTAGATGAGGAAATATATATGAGCCAACCTCTTGGGTATGTGGTTCAGGGCAAGGAGCATCTGGTATGCAAACTTGACAGAGCACTGTATGGCTTGCACCAAAGCGGACGCTTGTGGTATTATGAATTAAATCGTGTTTTGTTGGACCTAGGTTTTGAGAAATTTAATTGGTGCAATTGCACGTATAAATTTAAAGATTTTATTGTTTTGATGGTTTATGTTGATGATATAGTAATTTTTGGGAAAAGGCAAGTTCAAATTGACAATATAATTAAACGTCTGGAAGGCAAGTTTGATTTAAAAATTTTGGGACGAACTCAGAAACTTTTGGGGGTTGAGTTCTCATATGATGACGGTAATGTACAATTATATCAGTTGTCATATATCACGGAAGTTTGTGAGAGATTCAGTTCATTTCGTATTCCTGTGTCTTCACTCCCAATAGTTAAAGGGGTTAAATATTCTAAGAAAGTCTGTCCAGCAAACCAGCAAGAAATTGATGAGATGACTAAATTTCCCTATAGGAGTGTTTTAGGATGCTTATCATTTACTTCAAATAGGACTCGTCCGGACATAGCTTACGCTGTAAACATCTTTAGTCAATTTCAAAGTAATTCAGGTCTTCCCCACTGGAACGGTTTAATAAAACTGTTAGGATATGTGTCATATACCAAGCAGTATAAACTTAATTTAAAATGTCATAATTCTAATTTAATAGCATATTCAGACGCTGACTTCGCCATGACCTGGGATGATTACGTGTCTATGGGAGGACAAATTGTTTTTGTCGATGAAAGTCCCATCTCTTGGAGGACATTTAAAGAAAGTGGAGTAAGCCTTTCCACTATGGAAAGTGAGTTCGTGGCTATGTGTGAATGTGTTAAGGAGTTGATGTGGTTAGACCACATATTAGAGGATTTTTATAGTTTTGGTATAATTCCTGGTTCACATGTCCCTCCACTTCTCCTAGCTGATAATCAACCGGCTATTGACTTTACGAAGTCGCCAATTGAAAACAACCGTTCGAAACACATAAACGTGAAATTGTTTTTCATACGTGAATGGTTGTTTGAGGGTTTGTTTAATCTTAAATATGTTTCTAGTCAATCTAACTTTGCCGACCCATTCACGAAACCCATTACAAAATTTAATTTGAATAAATTCATTGATAAAGTATTTTTGAGAGATAATTAAAATTAAAAGTCATGTATTAAATTATATAGTAACTACAGTTTAAATTTTTCTCGTTTTAAATACATTATGTGTTTAAATTTCGGGTTATGGATCCTATCAAAACCATAATTTTTTTTTTTCCTCTTTTGGGTTTTTTTTCTATTTCTCATTGCTAATGTGGTGTTTGGTATTTGTACATTTTTCTTATGATTTGGTATGAATGGTTAAGCATGGGCGCTCATGTACGTATGTGAATGTTTTATGTGTATGAATTGTATATATATATGTCATATAAAGTACTTAATTGTATCTATGTTTATTGAGTTTGCAATGAGAGAGTGAAAATTGTAATTGTATATATATATTACTACTAATGTTTTGAGAATTTTTCCTAGTGCATAATTATTGTAAATGGACTTTTGGAGCAGATCGTACTGAAGAGCTGCTTATGATTCTTGTATAATAAAATGTTATTGATATTTTGAGAATTGTTTCTGGTGTGCTACTATTTTGAGATCCTATTGAAGAACTGTCACTCTGGATGTGGTAACACTTGTTTTTTTTAATCCTGGCAACTAATTGCTCTCTTAAAAAAAAAAAGGGAAAAGCAACATGGAGGGGGGAATATGTTGTAATTTTGTCCATGTTGGTTTTGTTTTATTTTCTTTATTAATAACTGAAATGTTCAATTGTGTTTTGTTACTTAAGTTAGAGGTTTTGACTAGTAATAAAGGATAAAGAACTAACGTTGTATTTTCAACCGGCAAACGTTTATATATATATTGCTTATTTAGTGCTAAGTCAACTTAAAGTCTAGAATAAGAGTTTAATTAATAAATTGTATAATTGTAGTATGAAATATTTTATCTATCACATAGTCTAAACTTTTATTGAAAGCATTTCTTATTAAATGGATACATATTTACTTACGTTTTGGCCAGAAACTTTATTTTAAATAATTTCCGTTTATGTTTACTTTGGAGAGCTACTGCTAACGACGATCGGTTGGTTGCTCACTGGTTTCTTAACACCTCGCACTGGTTTATCTGTTTAACTGCACTATCGCCAATTGCCGTCACTAGATGGCAGTGCGGTAACTAGTTTTCGCGAGCTGCCATTGGTTGAGTGTGCTGATCCGATGATCAGTATTTAAGGCCTTACCGGCGAGTGATGTGGGCAGTTCTTCAATGTTTTCTTTTGCATGTAGCTGTCTGCTGGAGCAGCTCCGAGATGCCTGTAGTTTTTTTTCCTAAAGTTCAACCAATAGTGAAACCTGTTAAATGAAATTCCTTTTCCCGTCGTCGTGGTTTTTGGCAGAGTCTTCCGGTGGTCACAAAATGTCGTAAGTTGTTTTCTGTTAAGTTTTTTTTGTAGAAATGTTTTAAGAGATGTTTAGTATCTCAACGTTTCTGGTACCTTGAGTCACTTGTAGTTCGTTAGACTATGGTGTAACGTCGTTGTATGTTGCTTTGTGACTCTGTGGTTTGTTAACTTCGGTTGACATCGTTTTGGCTTTATGACATGTTAAGTTTGCAAATGTATATTGTTTTTTTGAAGTTAAGTTTTAAATTCTGTTTAATTAATTGGAGGTTTATAACTGTTGAAGTTCTATTCTGTTGAGTTTTGTTAAAGTTGAAAAAGTTTTATCATAGGTTAAAATTGCAGATAGATTTATGTTTTTAAAACTGTTTAAATTGTTGAGTTTCGTTAAAGTTGAAAAGAGTCTATGATAGTTAAAATTGCAGATAGATTTATGTTTTTAAAGGCTGTTTAAATTGTTGAGTTTTGTTAAAGTTGGTTAAAAGTTTAATTTAGTTGAAATTAATAAGTCTATTATAAATGTTGAAGTTTCAAGGTATTTTGTTAAGTTTTTTTTATGAAGTTTGTTTGTTCAAAGTTGCTGGTCAACGTATGTTAAAATATTGTTTACAAGTGAGTTGTTGGTTGCCAGAGATAAGTTGTTGATAATTGTTATACTAATATATTGTTGTTGAAAATCATTTACATATGTTGAATTTCTATTCTAATAAATACAGTTGTTATTTTAAAACTGGTCCTCATTATTTTTGTTGCACCTTCTGAACACACATTTGAGGCTGCTTAATGCAATGTTACAGTTAGAGTTTACATTGTACATATTAAGACACTCTGCAATATTAACATTGGCCAAATTGGCTAACATGATGTCTAGTTGTAAATCTGCAAGTTTTGTTTTAATACAAGTTCCTGTTTTAGAGATATCAAACGCATTTTTTTATTTGGATTTATCGCCAAAAATATCACTTTCGTAACCCGCCAGTGGAAGGTTATAATTTCAAATAGGATGTGGAATGGCCCTAAAGAGAAAGCCTAATGTCAATTTTCCCTAAATATATTTATGAAACAAAATTTTATAAAACTGACATTTTTTACGAAATTAACTTTGTGAAAAACTCATGGGTCAATCTATAACTATACAGCATTTAGATGGAACAAAGTAAATACTAATATTGAAGGTGTAATAGAAATTTCATAAAAATAGTCACAAAAATAGAAATTTCACAGTAGTATTCATATAAATAACTCCCAAAATTAAAAAATATTATTAACTTCTCTTCCTATACACAAAATCTTCTGCTTCCCTTATAGGAAGAGAGATCTTACCTTGAGATGTCTGTGCATTGACGTCTGCCCCATGCTGGATGAGCAGTTTGACAATGTCCAAATGACCAGCATTGGCAGCTTCCATCAAAGGTGTCATGTCTTTTAGGCCTCTGTCTTCAACATTTGCCTTCATTGCCAAAAGTAACTGAAAAAAGAAATTTTAAAAGTATTAATCTTAAATATAAGAATATAATATATATTAAATTAATACATGAAAAAACTTTTACTAACTTCGTTGTTTGCCGTAAACTTTTCCATCGGGATCCCGATTCTCGTCAGACGGCTTTCTCTGACGAGAATCGGGATCCCGCTGGAAAAGTTTACGGCAAACAACGAAGTTAGTAAAGGTTTTTTCATGTATTAATTTAGTATTTTAACACTTCGTTTTTTAATTAATATAGTTTAATATAATACATATTGTTTATAAATAAAGCATTTTTTAACAAATTTAAATATTTAAAAACAGAATGTTTAAAAGTGTAGAAAATAAATATGTAGAAAAATCAACAATACATTTCCAGCCCACCTGTTTTTCTTGCATTTTTTTTTTTTTTTTTTTTTAGAAGCATTTTGAAGTGGCTACCACTCGAAAAAT
The DNA here is from genome assembly GCA_963930645.1 of Salticus scenicus. NCBI lineage: Eukaryota > Metazoa > Arthropoda > Arachnida > Araneae > Salticidae > Salticus > Salticus scenicus. Next base: position 2,090,962 of record CAWVNO010001064.1, read on the forward strand.
TTTTTCCTTGTTAATTGTATAGAACGTTTAGATTGGCAACGAGTTTTGTTCTAGCATATATGACTGCAAATCAATCAGATTTATCCCTTTTTTTCTCTCCATGTAATTCCTATGGCATTTTTGTTCTTTGCACAATAAGAATATCCCATTCAAAAATTAATTTTTTTAAATTCTTAAAACTGAATTTGGAAAACTTCATTTTTAAATAAGATATCCATATAATATGAAGCAACAAAAATCCCATAGGATTACATAGAGCTCCTCCAACAGTGTTGGGCATCAATCGATTAAATTTTCAATCAACTAATTAGTTGACTGAAAATTTAATCACGATTAATTTAATCACAACTAACAGTTATTCATTTGCTGCAACTAAAAATTCAATAGTGATTAAATTATTCAAAAAACAGACGATTAACTGTTAGTTGTGATTAAATTAATCATGATTAAATCAATCGTGATTAATATTTCAGTCATTTGCTGCAACTAAAAATTCAATCATGATTAAATTATTCGAGAAGCAGACGACTAACCGTTATTCATGATTAAATGAATCGTGATTAATATATTAGTTGCAGCAAATGATTAACTGTTAATCATGATTAAATTAATCGTGATTGAACTGAAATTGTATCCATAGGTGATAATATATATTTTTTTCCCCATTTTTCAGAAGATCAAATGCCACCAAATTTTTGATAGCAAGTTTCAGGAAAGGTTTTTTAAAACTTTCCAACAAGGTTGAAAAATGTTAATGACTTCGGTTTGTCTATCTGTCCACCTGCATGTCTGTCCGCGCTCTAGCTCTAACTTGCGTAAATATTTATGGATTTTTTTTAAATTGATATATGTTATTCAAGTTCACTATTGAATGTTCCCTATTGAAAATGGAGTGAATACCTCTACTGCTTTGTGTACAGAGACACCCGAAAGTATTCCAAAGCATTGTAATCTATGGGAGGTGTTTCTATAAAGCATATTTTAATAATTTTACTGTACACAAATCTCAATGAAATTCAAATATGTTATTCAAGTTTAATATCAGATGTTTCTTATGTAAGATGGAATGGTTAATTCCCAGTGAACGGTACGCTCCTTGTCCGCCATCTTGTTTTTGGCGACTATTGGCGAAACACGACTCCGCGAAGCACACGCCAAGTACCTAAGCCCAACACGCAGCGGAACACCGAGCGTTCGCCATCGCAACATCGGAAAACGTGACGCTAGAGGTGCCAATTTTCAATAAGAACTATCAGTAATCAGAGTTATATATTTATGCAGCGTGGAGAAGTGAACCGTGTCACGGAATAATTTTTATGCACAAGCCCACATATAATAATGAATTGCACTGTTTTTGTAAGCAAATATATAATATATTAATTAAAAAATTAGAAAAATTTCTAAAACAAAAGTAAATAAATATGTATTTCTTTATCTTCTTACATAATGAAAGTTTTTTTTTTTTTTTTTTTTTAACCTGCTTTGATGGGGGAAAAAACATTTGGATCTCTCCCTCTCTCTCTCTTTTTTTTTTTTTTGCTCTATGTATCTTGCATAAAACCTAACATATCTTTTGTTTGATAGTATAGTATGTATTTTAAATTTATTAAGGAAAAACAAATAGATTCATCAACTTCGGTAATAAAGCCTAAAAATAATTACATATGTGAGAAATATTGAGCACTTCTATCACTTTTTTGGTTGTAGAAGTAATCCCTGATCACTAGCTAGAAAACGGCGAGGGGCGGTCAAAATATAAATAATTAGATAAATGAGAAATGAAACAATTCTACTTCTTTATAGGTTCTAGAATCTAATAAAGCAATTTTAAAATGAATATTGACATTTATGTTGCTGATGGAACAAAACTGGGAAACTAAAGTCTTTTGCAGAGCTTTTAATCAACTATGGCTGGTTGGAGATAAGAAAAGAGGGAGGGGGGGGGGGAAATAATTACATCAACAAGAAATATTGTGTAATTCTATTTCTTTATAGTTTCTAGAATCTTATAAAGTAAGTTTAAAATGAATATTGACATTTATGTTGTGGATGGAGAAAGATTATGAATTGGAATGCTTCCGTTGTGCGTTTGATCGTCGATTGTTAGTGGAGATTCTTTTTTTTTTAACGAACGATATCGGAGACTTTTAAAAAGCATATAATCCGTAATTTTTATATGTTGTCCGTAATGCCGTAATTATTGCCGTAAATCCGTAATAATTACGGACAAATCGTAATAATTGGCACCTCTATGACGCCGACGATGTTCCGATGGCGAGCGGTCGATGTATCTTCGTGTCAGACCTAGAAACTCAGCATGAACTCTATGGAGTCGTGCTCCGAAAATAGTCACCAAAAACAAGAAAATACAACAAAACAACAATAAATTTCAAAAATTTTAGAAAGACAAAAAACACTTTCATAAAATCAACAAAGGCATAAACACTAAAATATGTATTAAACTCAGTCTGCTTTCCTCAAACCATAAACCACACCTTATCGATCGTTTCACATAATGCTTATTATTTCCATACACACGACAAACCCAAGTATACCCGTTATACAAATCTTTCCTTTCAACCAATTTCATATTTTCATTACAATTAGGACAAGTATAATTACTAGCAATCAATCCTACACTCATACAATATTTAACAACATCCAACTTACCTTTCTTTTCCAATTCAAAAAAAAAATCTCAAATTCACTCGGTCTTGTTCCGATCCAGACAAAGACGAAAAAGCCATTATACTTAAAATTTTAAAAACCAGAAATTAAAACTTAAAGCCAAATAGAAATTACAAAAATTTAAAAACTATTTCACACATAAAAGTTGTTGTCCTCGCACATAAAAATTGTTAATTTTATGAATATAAATGTTTATTTTTTTATATATATAACTGTTAACTTACCTTTTATTTGAATTTAAAAGTTTTCTTTACTTAAACTCGGTCAGCCATCTTTTACTTATATCGCGCCATTACTAACGATGTTTTGTTTACATTGTTGCCGTTGCCAATCTTGCTCTGCATAATTTTCTTATTTTTGCTGTTGCCACTGCTATCGAAATAGTTATAGTAAATTGTATTTTCGGCTATGACCGTTGAGTGGCAATGGTAATGTATTGTTTATATGTAGATTTTTGACTTTGCAGTCAGTATAAAAAGATCGCGATGTGTGTGTTAGGGGCAGTTATCGGCAGTTATTAGCAATGGCCAGCTAGTCTTCAATTAGAAATGAAGCAGTAGTTTGTGAATAATGTGAGTAGCTTTAAGCTGTTGATGGCTAAGCAACGATGTATGTGCTTTTAGTATTGTTCCAGCTAAGCTAGTGATGCTCTTTTGGCTATTGCATTTTTAGAAATGATGGCTGCCATTGTTGAGTTTTTACATATGTTAATTGTTAAGTTTCTATTTGCTAAATTGTTTCTTATTAAAGGATAAAGTTTTCCGTCATTCGCGGGTGATGGAAGCCTTGAATTAAATTGATAATCGACGCCCTTTTTGAGGCGAGGCTGTTACATTTGTTAGTTTCAATAATGTTATATCTTGTTTAGTTGCTTTTTAAGTGACATTCGTTAAGTTTGATAAAAGTTAGAAGTTAATTAAAAAGTTAAATTGAAGTCTTCTAAATTAAATCGTATAGTGGATGAGCATAATCGTCTTTACTGCAACTTTGTGTTAATTCATCTTGTCTCACTTTCACTGATCAACCTGGCGATCGCGGAAGTATATTTTTCGTCATATTTTCCCGCTGATCAACCTGGCGATCGCGGATGTTCTGTGATGGTTCTTGAAGCGCATTGTCAGCTGTATTTGATTGTGTTTATCGCTATGTCTGGTTCAACACCTGTAAAAGGTAATCATGTTCTTGTTATAAATTTGAAATCTTAATATATCTTTATATCTTGTTGAATAAAATTGTTTTTTTGTTAAAAATTTAGTCTTTGATGTGCTATAACAGTTGAACACTGGTCAGGTTAATTTTTATTGAAACCCTTAAAACTTAAATATTAATGTTTCCACTGTATTTAATCTGCTTAATAGGAATCAATTAAAACATAGACTTTTAGTTTATAATATTTGGTTATGGGCCAGTTTTTTTGAGGGTGTCATCTTCTAAACTTGACCAGTTGTTTTTTTCCTTGTTTTCTGTATAATTGATAATTAAGTAACTATTTAAAATGGCTTATAATATTGTACCTCATATCACCAAGTTAAATGCAACTAACTACTCTGGTTGGAAGTGTAACATTAAATTTTTACTTATGGAAAAGAATGCTTATGATATCGTCGCTGGTGACGAAACTAAGCCTAAAGTTAGTGAAACCGTGTCTGAGGAGGCAGTGCAAGACTTTAAAAGAAGGCAGAATGCTGCCATGTCAATTTTATATTTGAATATTGATAGTGAGTTTAGAAGTTTAATAAGTGAATGTACTGACCCCTCAGAAGCGTGGAAAATCTTAAAGGTTAACTTCCAGCCAGATAGTAGAAGTCATCATATGAAATTGTTTTCTGAAATAATGACATGTTTTTTTGAACCTGGCGAATCTATTGGTGTTTTTGCAGCTAGAATATCTAAAATTGCTGATCAGTTAAAATCCATTAATAAACCTATCGCAGATGAATATATATGTTTCCAAGTTTTGAGATACTTACCTGATAAATTCGATCAGGTTGTTCAACAAATTCTCCGTTGGCCTGATAAGGACTTTAACTTTAAAAATATTATTGTTGAGCTTTGTGCCGAGGAAACGCGCCTTCAACTTAGAAATTTTGATAAAAGTAGAACGGAATGTTCTATTGAGGCCCAAAATGTAAAATTTAAACGTAGGCCTGTTTTTACTTGTTGGAGGTGTGGGAAAAAAGGCCATGTAATTAAAGATTGTAAAGTTAAGTTAAATAATGATCTAGCTGCAAAAGAAAAGGAGAAACCATTCAGAAGTAATTTTTCTAAGAGGGGTGGCTCCAGTCAACAGTCAAAACGTGATAAAACTCCTAAAGCTCAAAATTTTATTGCAGAAGCAAATTTAAGTAGTTTTGATAGAGAGGGAAGCTGGGCTTATGATACAGCGGCCTCTCATCACTTCTGCAAAGATAAATCTTTCTTTTGTAATTTTTCTGAAATTTCTGGTGATGAGTTACACGTGGCTGTTGATGGTGTCACTTTTCCCATTACTGGTAAAGGTGAAGTAGAGCTGAATTTTAATGGGACTGTTATTAAACTCTGGAATGTTTTATACTCGCCGAACTTGAGGAAAAATCTTTTGAGTGGTTCTAGATTTGACCAGGGTGGTGCAAAATTTATTGGTGAGGCTGGCAAAATAAACGTGGTCGACAAGTATGGAGATTTCCTTTTCTCTGCTAAACTCCATGACGGGATTTATTATACATTTCCAAAAGTACTTAAAAACAAGCACAGTGTTAAATTGAATGGGGGATAGAATTCTAATGAAAATCTAAATAATAATACTGAAATTTCAGCTTTTCCTGTAATAAAACCTGTTAATATAAAAGATTTTGATACCTGGCATCTTCGCTTTGATCATCTAAGCCCTGAATTAATTTTTAATACTATCCGTAATTCTGCTGTTAAAAGTCTGCCCAATTTAAAATCAGTTGATAATTTTTTTTTTGTGATCCCTGTCATGTGAGTAAGCAAAATCGTATTTCTTTTAAACCTTTAAGTCATTCTTCTTCCAAAAAACCTTTGGATCGTCTTTTCATGGATACTTGGGGTCCAATTAAAATTCCTGGCAAAAAGGGTGAACGTTTTTTCTTGTCTATAATAGATGATTTCTCTGGTAGGTCATCCGTTTACCCCCTCCAAGAAAAATCTATGTGTTTTGAAGTCTTTAAGAGACATGTTTTGAGGGCCGAAAGGTTTTTGGGAACCAAGTTGAAGTCGATCAGAACTGACAATGGCAAGGAGTTTGATAATGATTCTTTTAGGGGTTTTTGTAGAGAAAATGGAATAAATCATGAATTGACCAACTTTTACACACCAGAAGAAAATGGAGTTTGTGAGAGGTTCAACCAGACAATCATGAACTGTGTTCGGGCAATGTTAAAGTCCAGTGGTTTATCTGATGATTTTTGGCCTGAAGCATGTTTACACTTTAATTATACGTGGAATCGTATTTGTCACGGTGGGAACTCTAAAACTACATTTGAACTCTATTCAGGAAATAAACCTTCTGTTCGACATTTAAGACCATTCGGTACTTTGACATATGTGGGTGTTCCAAAGGTCAGACGTAGGCACAAGTTAGACCCCAAATCAAAACGTGGTGTCCTTGTGGGCTATGCATTACGTACTCGTGGTTACAGGGTCTGGTTGGAAGATGAGAAGAAAGTTGTGGAAACTATAAACGTATCTTTTGTTGAAAGCGGTGATTTTCTACGCAGTGGAGCGGTGATGGGCGACTCTTCTTTTGAGTTGGTGCTTGTCCCGGAGGAACAACCACGGCCCGTTGACCGGTACCTTCTTCCTGGTCTGGAGCCTGGTACTTCTGGGGTCTTGCCCAGCGAGACTGAAGTTGTCGTCCCAGCCGTCTCTCCTGTTACTCCTGCTCCTCAAGTTACCCCCCATACTCCTTCTTCTAACTGGATGACCAATCCCATATGGTACCGGAAGGTTGTACCTCGTCCTAAGGGGAAAAAGGTCGATATTTACTATTATCCTGATGGAGAGGGTAAAAGGTGTTGTCTAAGGTCACCTAATGATGTCGAAAATTTTTGTAATTCCAATAGTATTGATTTTAACCCTGCTGATTTTAATTTTTCTAAGTTTAATAATTTTTCTGGTGTTATTAATCCTAGTGCTATACCTTCCGCGTCCAGCACGACTAGTTGACTAGATGTGGTGGTCCCGAGAACGTATAAACAGGCTTTAAAATCTGCACAGTCTGATGAGTGGCATGAGGCTATGCTGGAGGAATTGGAATGTATGGCCACGAGAGGAGTCTGGCATCTTGTGAAACTCCCTGAGAACAAAACTGCGTTGGGAAACCGCTGGGTTTACACAGTAAAGCGTGACGAGTCGGGCAACATTGTCAGATACAAGGCTCGATTAGTTGCGCAAGGTTTCAACCAGGTCCAGGGTGAATCCTATGATGAGACCTTTTCGCCTGTTATAAATTTTTCTGTTGTTAGATTTTTTTTCTCCCTTTTAGTCTCATGTTATGGTTGGTTTAATGTACAGTGTGATGTTAAGTGTGCCTATCTGTACGCTCCCTTAAAGGATGAGATTTACATGAGGCAACCACTTGGCTTTACTGAAAAAGGTAGAGAGGACTGGGTTTGTAAACTGGATAGAGCACTGTACGGCTACGGATTACATCAATCAGGCAGGTTGTGGTTTTATGAATTAAATAAAGTGTTGTTGGAACTTGGTTTTAATAAATTTGAAAATTGTAACTGTGCATATTCGTATTATGATTTCTCTGTTTTACTGGTTTATGTTGATGACATCGTTGTTTTTGCCAGGACTGAATCTCAAGCTAATGACATTTTAAGTTTGTTGAAATCAAAGTTTGATTTGAAAATTTTGGCTATCACACGCAAGTTGTTAGGTGTGGAGTTTGAGTATACAGATACAGGTGTTTTGATTCATCAAAATCAATATATTGATGAAGTGAGTAAAAGATTTCAAAATCACCGGGTACCTATCTCCTCCTTGCCTATCGTCAAAGGTATCCAGTTTTTAAAGAGTGATTGTCCTGTTATTCAAGCAGACATCGATGAAGCTTCTCATTTACCTTATAGAAATCTTTTGGGTTGTATTTCTTTTATTTCAAATCGCACAAGACCTGATATCGCATATGCTACTAACATTTTCTCACAGTTCCAACAAAATCCAGGTATTAAACATTGGCAGGGCTTACTTAAACTCCTAGGATATATAAAATACACCAGTCAATATAAGCTCCATCTTAAATGCACACAAGTTAAATTAATTTCTTATTCTGATGCTGATTTTGCTGCTAATAGGGACGATTACGTTTCTATGGGTGGCCAGTTAATTCTTTTGGATAGTGCTGCTGTTTCTTGGCGTACTAATAAACAAAAGGGAATTACCATTTCTACAATGGAATCAGAATTTGTTTCTATGTGTGATTGTGTTCGTGAGCAGGATTGGTTTTACAATATTCTATGTGAGTGTTCTGGTCTAAATCTTATAGAAAATAATTTTGATATACCCACCTTATATGCTGATAATCAGGCTGCCATACGTTTTACAAAGTCCAGGATTGAGAATTTCCATACACGTCATGTAAATATTAAACTGTTTTTTATAAGGGATTGGTTTGATGAGGGCAAATTTCATATTGAATATATTTCCTCTAAATTAAATCTTGCCGACCTGTTTACGAAGCCGTTGACAAAAAATGATTTGTTAAAATTTATAAAAGTGATCTTTATATAAACCTTTTGTGTTTGAATTAATTTCTTCGCTTTGCAGATGTTTTTTTATAATTTTTATATTATGTTATCATGGTGTGAATGTGTGTGTGAAATCGTGAGGCGCCTTGCGTATTTGTACATTTTGTATATATAGTCATTTTTCATAATTTTTCATATATTGTATATATACTTCATATTTACTCTTGTACATAAATTGAATATTGCATCATATAATTAATATTGTATATAATGTATATTTTCATATCACCTTTTTCTTTAGTATGTCTGCGGGGTGGAGAGTTGTACTTCATCACTTGAAAATCTAAGTTTTTGTCAATGGTTATCTTCATGTAACTAGTTTATTGTATCACTTGTGATATTCTTTATGGACTGTGGGGAATCTCATGATGGTATTTTTTTTTGTTAACTAAATTTATTTTTTTATATGCTGCGGTGGGGGGCATTGATATCTATCAATTGTCCTTGCACATAAAAATTGTTAATTTTATGAATATAAATGTTTATTTTTTTATATATATAACTGTTAACTTACCTTTTATTTGAATTTAAAAGTTTTCTTTACTTAAACTCGGTCAGCCATCTTTTACTTATACCGCGCCATTACTAACGATGTTTTGTTTACATTGTTGCCGTTGCCAATCTTGCTCTGCATAATTTTCTTATTTTTGCTGTTGCCACTGCTATCGAAATAGTTATAGTAAATTGTATTTTCGGCTATGACATTTGAGTGGCAATGGTAATGTATTGTTTATATGTAGATTTTTGACTTTGCAGTCAGTATAACAAAGATCGCGATGTGTGTGTTAGGGGCAGTTATCGGCAGTTGTTAGCAATGGCCAGCTAGTCTTCAATTAGAAATGAAGCAGTAGTTTGTGAATAATGTGAGTAGCTTTAAGCTGTTGATGGCTAAGCAACGATGTATGTGCTTTTAGTATTGTTCCAGCTAAGCTAGTGATGCTCTTTTGGCTATTGCATTTTTAGAAATGATGGCTGCCATTGTTGAGTTTTTACATATGTTAATTGTTAAGTTTCTATTTGCTAAATTGTTCCTTATTAAAGGATAAAGTTTTCCGTCATTCGCGGGTGATGGAAGCCTTGAATTAAATTGATAATCGACGCCCTTTTTGAGGCGAGGCTGTTACATTTGTTAGTTTCAATAATGTTATATCTTGTTTAGTTGCTTTTTAAGTGACATTCGTTAAGTTTGATAAAAGTTAGAAGTTAATTAAAAAGTTAAATTGAAGTCTTCTAAATTAAATCGTATAGTGGATGAGCATAATCGTCTTTACTGCAACTTTGTGTTAATTCATCTTGTCTCACTTTCGCTGATCAACCTGGCGATCGCGGAAGTATATTTTTCGTCATATTTTCCCGCTGATCAACCTGGCGATCGCGGATGTTCTGTGATGGTTCTTGAAGCGCATTGTCAGCTGTATTTGATTGTGTTTATCGCTATGTCTGGTTCAACACCTGTAAAAGGTAATCATGTTCTTGTTATAAATTTGAAATCTTAATATATCTTTATATCTTGTTGAATAAAATTGTTTTTTTGTTAAAACTTTAGTCTTTGATGTGTTATAACAGTTGAACACTGGTCAGGTTAATTTTTATTGAAACCCTTAAAACTTAAATATTAATGTTTCCACTGTATTTAATCTGCTTAATAGGAATCAATTAAAACATAGACTTTTAGTTTATAATAACTGTCGTTGTTTAAGGACGGTCGCTATGGCGGTCGGATCGGAGAATAGACCCCCATGTTATCAGACCTGTACTGATTCCTGTAATTTTACAGGTCTGATTAACAGGCCTGTAATCTTCTGGAATATTTTGTAAACAAACTTTTAATCATCTACAAGCAGGAGTGGCGCCAGCTAGGGGGCCGGGGGGGCACATTCCCCCCTGTCGGGGAGTCCGTGACCCCCCATCGGGGCATACTTCTAAAATCTGTCGGGGGAAAAAATACAAAAATTTCAGTTTTTCTCCTTCTAGCAACATTTTTCTTTCCTTTTACAAACTTGGAGCATTCCAGTTTTTGCATTCTATATTCAATAGAAGAAAGTATTGGATACATAAAAATTTCCAGCTTCCGGTTTTCCATGAATATACACATTTTGAGAGGTCTAAAACACATTTTGACCATGATATTTTTAGAAAATGTCTATCTGTCTATGTGTGACAAAAATTTTGTTCTAACTGTATCTAAAGAACTACTGCACAGAACTACATATAAATTTGTATGTAGTTGCATCATGACATAAATAAGTGTCTATTACCTTTTTGTCCGAATCACCTTATAGGTGGCCCTGCTGTACTGCAATTTCTTTCATTTAATGGAAGGCTGTATCTCAGGTTCTATTTTGCTTAATCGAACAAAACTTGATATGTGAGAGCGCCATTATGAAACATCAGGTTGATTTAAGTTAGGTGCATATTGGCCAATAAGTTTCACTGCTTTGCTGCTATATATCCCGAAAAGATGAAGGCAATATCTCAGTTTCTATTCTATATTATTGCAAATAACATTGTATATGACAGGGCCATTATGAAACATTATGTGGAATCAGTTTCAGCGCACACAGCCAGATAGGTGATGCTCCTGTGCTTCATTTTTTTTCCGTGAATGGGACCTATATATCAGATTCTATCGTATATAATTACATAAAACTTGGTATATGAGAGGGCCATTTTAAAATAATGCACTGAATCAATTTAGGTGCATATGAGCTGATAGGTGGCGCTGCTGTTCTGTAACTACTCCGTGAATAGGAAGACAACATCTATTGAAAGGCCACCTGACTGGAGAGCCAATTTTCTGTTGCACGATAGGTGGCCCCCTTAGGGAAATTCGACTGTATATATATACCTGTGATCAACGGATATGAAGATTAATTTTTTCTTAAGAATTTTCCTTCAGGCACTCTGCACATATTTTTTTCTGTGGAAAGAAAATATTATACACTCAGAGAATGGCACAATGATCTCCAAAACCACGAGGAGTACTAACAAATGGAATGGTACAAATATTAACAGTAATATTATTAACACTATTGCAGTTTTTGATAAATATCCATATAATAAACTCTCTCTATATAGTGCCCCCCTGTCGGGGAGGTGGTGTCCCCCCGTCGGGAAATTTCTGGTGCCACTACTGTCTACAAGACCTGTCTTTCATTCACGGACAATTAACGATCCCTTGAGTATGCAACGTTACGCATAAATTTAAAATGTTTTAGAAATCAGAAGAAATGTAAGTATAAAGGGAAATGGAAAACAGTCTCAGAAGAAGGTAATCTTCCTTGACAAAAAGGTCAGTTGGCAGGTATAAGTCTAGGATGTATGCGACAAAACATATTTGTGAAATTTAATGATAACTCACTTAGGTGTATTAAAAAACTAAATTTAATAATAAATAGAGGGATGTATTTCTACTCACTTGAGCTAGTTCATAGTAACCTGAGGAACAAGCGAGAGAAAGAAGACTCTCTCCTTCTTCAGTCACTTCATTTACATCCCTTCCTTCATCCAAGAGTTTTTTCACTGTGATTATGTCACCACTGCTACAAGCTTCAACTAAAGAGCTGCAACACAAAACAAAATATTAATAAGTAAGCTATCACGTAAATGCAGTCAAATCTGGACACTCAATTCCCAGATTGTTATACATCTTTTTTTTTTTTTTTTTTCAAGTTCTTTACTTCACTGCTACTATTGTATGCATAAATACTAATGGTCATAGCAGGGCTTGCGCTGACCTTTTGAAAAGTGGGGTCCCAAGACCATCACTATGAAAAATGTGGGTCAAGTTTTTGAAAAAAGGGGACACCTTTTTTTCCCCCCTCGAAAAAACTTTTTTTTTTTTTTGGGGGGGGGGGGGGGACTTGTAACTACTAATATTTTTCACAAACACAAAAAGATTTTCACAATTCCTTTTTACATTTTGAAACATTACATTTAAAAAATAAATAAAAACTTTCTAACTTATTTTTTATCATATGAAATCAGCATTTACCTTTCTTAAACTTGCATTTGATTATGTAGTTAAAACAGCACATTATTAAATTAAATTAATAAAAAGTGCAAAGAAAATTGTTTAATGCAATTGAAAGAGGTTTTAATGAAGTAAAAATCATGATTATTTTGACAATAGGAATAGACTTCAAACAAGATTAATAAAAATAATCTTGAAAAAAAAAAAAAAAACGAAAGAAAAAAAGAAACTTACATTTAGCAGGTAAAAAAAAAAAAAAAAAAAAAAAGTATAGGACCCATTATCTAAGACCAGCAGAATTGGAAATATTCTGGATTTTGGAACTTTCCAGATTTTTGTTTTTTTATTTTCATTTTTATTATTATTAATTTTCCTTGAATTATAAAGCACAACTCACTAACAACAGAATATATATAAAGAAAAACTTACCCTTTGTGCATGTTATTTAGCTGAATAATCTAAAAATTCTTTTCCTCCTTTTTAATATATTTCCTCCTTTTAATAATAAAAGTTAATACTTTAGATGCATTATTTAATGTTCATTTCAACTCTATCATTAAATAAGAGTAATTTGTATTTTAAATTAATATCGTTCAGGATATTTCATACATAAGCTCTCTCTCTTTAAGTAGTAGTGGTGGTATTGTTTCTGAAAAAGTTCCTGAATCCAATACTTGATTACGGGTCCTCGGGACCCGCAATTTCAAAAATTCTGCGTCCCTTTCATTAAAATTCGGGACAATGGTGCGCTATAGCGCACAAACGCGAGCCCTGCAGGCAACAGTTTTATGTATAGTTTATCATTCATCTTCAGTATAATATTTTTTGTGGTTTACTTTTTCTTAAATTTGCAATAGGATTATTTAGAAAGATTTCATATACACAGAAATTTTTTTTTCCATATCCCTTGTAGAATTTAAATTATCATTAGGTTTTTTTTTTTTTTACCATTTTGCTGAGAAATATCTTATTTCACTAAAATATGTCGGTAAAGATTTTCCTATAAAGCAAAAAACACATAATTTCCTAAAATATTTCTATTACCTCTAATTTTTATTTAAATATTAGCGGGCAAAAATTATGCAATCACTGAAAATATCGGGAACTGTTTTTTACTTAGCATGTTTAGATTTACAGTGAACTCTCAAAAATCCGCAACCCTAAAATCCGCAATTCTCTAAAATCCGCATATCATTTGCAATGTAAACAAACATTGTCACAATTGATTTGTTGATTAGTGGATTGCAAAAATTCAGCTGTATTAAGAGACAAATCAGTTTTTAACTGGTGCTGATGAATCACCAATCACTCAACATATTGCAGAGGAGGAAATGATAAGTGTAATTATACATAATTATTAAAAAATAAGTGATAATAATTTAGAGGAAAAGGAGAAAGACAGTTTTCATGAAAGATTTTCTCTCATGAAGATAAATACTCAAATTTCCTCATAGCACAAACTTATGTGATTGACCAAGAATTGCTGACTTTTTTGCAGGTTATAGGAAAATAAATATGTATGAATATTCTTACTTAAACTAGTATTGATCAGACTTTTCAAAATTTAGATAATTTGTCACTATAATGTGATATATAAAAATTGTTCTTTAAATTAAAATTGCATGAAATACTTGTACTTTTATTAGACACACTTTATTTCAGCATTGTATATATAACATATAAATTGTATCTTAAAGATTTGCTACTCAAATGAGGTTCTAAGATGTAAATAAAAGAAATTACTCTAAAATCTGCAAAATTCAGAAGTCTGCAAAACACTTCGTTTTAAGCTGTGCGGATTTTTGAGAGTGTACTGTATTTTCAATTTTTAATGATTGAATTTAAATGCAAACTAGTATGTTGTGGTCACCACGAGACTTTCTTCTATATTTTCCTATACAAATTCACTTAGTAACAATAATTTTTAAAAAAAAGTGGGACTTTGACAAAATTTTGGGTAAAATGTGAAAAATATTCTAAGTTTGTCAAAACACGGAAACCGTGGGACTTTGACAAAATTGGGGGGAAAATGCAAAAATTTGTTTAAGTTTGTCAGAACACGGAAACCGTGGGAGTTTGATAGAATTAAGGGGAGAGATTAAAAAAAAAAAAAAAAAAAGGGGGGGGGGGGGGAACTTTGACAAAATTTTGGGTAAAATGTGAAAATTTGTTAAAGTTTGTCAAAACACGGAAACCGTGGGAGTTTGATAAAATTAAGGGGAGAAAAAAAAAAAAAGATTTTTTTTTTCTAAGTTTTTTTTTTGTAAAAAGTAAAAAAAATCGATAACTTTGTTTTAAATTATCACAGATTTATAGTTCAACCATTCGTTTTAAAGGTACTGACGAGACCTTTCGAAAGATACCCATCTTGAAAAATTTTGCGCTATATCACCCTGTTAAAAATTTAGAAAAAGCGTGATGGCAACGCAACCTGTAAGACGATTTTTACCAAAAGTTGATAGGCACTAATTTATGTCAAGGTGCAACTACATACCAATTTGTATGAAATTCTGTGCAGTAGTTCCAGAGATACAGTTGCCACAAAATTTTGTCACACACACACACAGACAGACATTTTCTAAAAATGGTAAAATCGTGTTCTACAGCTCTCAAAATGTGTCAATCCATCAAAAACCCGAAATCGAAAATTTTTACGAATCCAATACTTTCTTCTATTGAAGATAGAAGAAAGTAAAAAGTATGTCAGAATTCAGAAAAAATTATAAAGTATGTCAGAATTCAGAATTTGTTTCATAGAAGCTATCCACAATGCTAGTTGCTCAATGATCGATCCCTATTCATTATTCCTTTTTTTAATCACTTTTACATTTCGCACGTATGGCATACTGTCTCTTGTTGAATTCGAAATAAAGTCTCACTGATTATGTTTCTTAAATGAAATCACAAGTACAGTTATTAGAAGCTTTTTATATGAAATTAACTTTGTCATTGCATCTTTGTGTCATACTAATAAACAAAGCACCTCTATTTTAAAGTAAATATAAGCTGTTCTGTTTGCCGCTCCTTGGCTTAGTTGGTTAGAGCATCAAATTAACAACATGGTGGTCGAGATTTCGATCCCCAAAGGTCCGGCGTGTTCATTTTTACACATAATTAGTAGAAAAGGTGTTAAAAGATGAAAGAAAATTTTTCGTTGACTAAACAGTATCCTAAGAACTTTTGAAGAGTTTTTTTTTTTTTTTTTTTAGATATTAAAAAAAGCACAAAATAAAAAGTTTTAAGTAAAAAATACATAAATATTTTTTTAGAAGCTTTTTATTGAAATTAAAAGCTTTTCATTTTAATTGGATTTTGTCATTGTGTCTTTGTGTCACACTGAAAAACAATACGGCTCCACTTTAATGTAAACGTTAGCATCTTTTTTTGTTGCTTGTTAGCTCAACTGAATAGAGTGTCATGTTGATAACGCGATAGTTGTAAGTGCAATCCTCAAAGGCTGATGTGTTACTTTATTGCAGATAACTGGTAGGAAAGATGTCAAATGATAAAATAAAGAACCTTCGTTGTCTAGGAAGTTTTTATTGTATAGCCCTGAAAAGCATCAAAAAAAAATATTCTTGCAAGGAAAAAATATAAATAAATAAATAAAAGTTTCCACAATAAGAAAATTGTTGAAACCCAAATAAAATATAAATACTTCACTTTGCAAGAGAAAAAGTTTTAAATATTCAAAAGAATTAAAAAAGCATTTGGGAACAATATTCTTTTACTATAAGTAATTGTTAATCTATTTTAAAGGTTGCATCTTTGCGTCATTTTAAACCTAGCAATACTTTAAAGATATAAAAAAAAAATTAACTTTTGTTATAAATTAAGTAAAAAACGTAATAATAAAAAGTATAATTAAAATAGGTACTAAGTCTTTTTTAAAGAAAAAAAAAAAACTACGCCAAAATGAATAAATAAAAAATTAATTAAAAGGAATTGCCAACATGGCGGCAAAAATTTAAAAATCGTCATGTGGGGTCTTATACTAAAGGTGTCCTGCTGGAGAAGTGTGAAAACTGGGTTGTCAAACATTAATTTTATTTTTAAACTTTTATTTGAAAGATTTGGTTTAACTATCATCAGAGTTTCATCCTACAAAAACTCTAATAATAACTTGGCTTCTAAAGAATTAAAATTTAAGTTTGGTGATAAAATTGGTGTAACACTTACAAATTTCAATCTTTAAAAGTAAATAAAAAAAAAAGAATGGGTTTACTAGTGACTGAATATTTTATCTAAACAGCAGGGGCGTAGCGTGAAAATTTGATTGGGGGGGGGGGAGACCCGACGTTTGGCGCCCTTCCGTATTCCTCATCTGAAAATGCCACCCACATACTTTCAAAATTGTTGCCAACCGAAGAGATGACCTGTGCCCCTCACGTCGGTTAATATGTCCCCCCCCCCATGATGATTGATTTCATGATTACTCATTACATAATGTATGTTTAAATTCTGTTTTCACATTTAGAAAATTTACAATCGTTTATTTATTTTTAATGTAATTCTAAGTTCAAAAATCTGAATTTTCAATATGTGCATTTTTCTCTTTCTTTCTTTCATTTTTTTTTTTTGTTTTTTGTTTAACCGCAAAATGAAATATTAAAAATTTATCAATTTTTGGAAAATGAGTAAGAAAAACATAAGCCTTACACATTTGTTCTGATCTGTCTAGTCTTTCGAAAGAAATTAATTACTTAAAATCTCTTGCTCTTTCTCGAGGCTATAATCACTCTATTATTAATAAAGCTTTATATAAATTCAAGAATCTAAACGTTCTGATACCAAATTGAACGATCACAGTTTCATTCCAGTTGTTTTACCTTTTTATTTATCACTTTCTTTTAAAACTTCTAAAATTCTCTCTCCGTTTGGTTTTAAAGTCATTTAGAAACCCGTCAACAAAATTAAATTATCTTCTCTTAAAGATCCCATTCCTACTGAAAACCGTTCTGGCATTTATTTAGTCTTATGTTCGTTGTGCAATTTAGTTTATATTGATCAAACAAGAAGGTGTTTGAAATATAGAATAAACGATCATCATCGAAATGTTCGTTATGAAGAGATCTCTAAATCTATTGCTTCCCACTGCTGGGCTCATAGTCATCGTTTTGATTTTTCTAAAACTAACATAATTTCATCTCCTGTCTTCTCTTCCCATTTGAATATCCATGAAGATTTTTACATATTTAAAAATTCGAAAAACCTTCTTAATGACATTTGTTCCACTTCATTCTTGCCTGATGCTATGAAATTACTCACATTAGTTCAATTTTCCTTTAATTTTGAAATTTTTAGATTTTGTTCCCTTTTTTAATCTAATTTACTTAGGTATTTATTTGTTTTCTTCTTTTATTTCATAATTATGTAGGGCTGACACTAGGCTAATTTGGCATGGTGCCCTTTTAAACAGTTGTTAGCACCCTGTGGTCATTTTTCAACATATTTTAGCACCTGGCCGCCCTTTAAAAAAAATTTTTGGTATAAAGTAGCCTTTTCTAACATTTTAAATGTTTAGAGGCCTTTACATTCTCCCCCCCCCCCCTGACTTTTAAACTTTCTTAGCAGTAGTTCTTCAGCATTCCTGGAATAACAAATGCATACAGCCTATATACACCGTGACCAATAAGTTCTCATACAAATTTTGAAGCACGTTAAAAAGTTGCACATATGTATTACAGTAGTCCCAATTATTTTGCTGGCAATTTAGTGTAAGGTATAAAGCTATTGCAAGTGTAAATGTTGCACTAATTGTAATTTTTCCTTACCAAGGTAGAATAAAGAAATTGTGATAAATTGTGATAAATAAATTGATCAAAGTAGAGCAGCCGGGTGAAATTTTCAGAGACTTTAAAGGCCTAGTTGTGAAGAGAGATTTCATTTACAGAACTATCAATAGGTATACTGAGACGTCCTCTGTCGATGACAGAAAAAGATCTGGCAGACCGAGGTCCGTTTGGACCTAAGAGGCTGTGGAAATGGTCAGGGAAAGGATACGACGAAGCGAACAAAGATCTGCTTGGAAACTAGCACGAGAGCGCAAAATATCGAGGGGATCAATGTTAAACATTCTGAAAAAGGACCTTGGGTGCACGGCTTATAGAAAACGTAAATTCATAGAGTTTCGGAGTTTGATAAGATGAAAAGGAAGCAAAAGGGTGGAAGAAATTCTGCTTGGCACGCTGGAGATGAATTAGTCTTTTCAGACGAGAAACTATTTATTTTACAGCAAAGTCTCAAACCCCAAAATGACAGAGTATGGTCAGTTTCTATTGATAACTTCCCTGAGAGCCAGTATTACGTTCCGCGTTATCAAAATGCTTCGTCTCTGATGGTTGGGGTCGCTATTTCCAAAAGAGGAAAACTCCCGTTAGTCTTCATTGATAAGGGGGCAAAAATCAATGCCCAATATTATAAAACTGAGTTTCTGGAAAACGTTTTACTCCCAAATGTCTAGAGTATGTATGGGGTGGAATATTTCTGCTTCCAACATGGTGGTGCCCTTTCTCATACCGCACGTGTGGTTCAGAAGTGCTGCAGTCAAAATTTAGTTGACTTTTTGCCAAAGAACAAATAGCCCCCAACTACCCCGATCTGAACCCACTGGATTATTTTGTGTGGTCATATATGCTCTCCCAACTGAATAACTATAAATTCACCTATTTGAGCAAATTCAAAAATGTAATTCAAAAGATATGGCAGGAAATATCCATGGAAGCTGTGCGTGCCACATGTGATGCATTTGAAAAGAGACTTAAGCTCGTTAAGAAACTAAAACGCGGAATTATTCCAAAGCATTTAATGCAAAGATACTAAATATTTCCTACTTTAATTTGATGTAAAAAGTTTTTGTATGTTTTATTTTGTGTTATTGTAATAAAAGTTTGAAAGTGTATGAGAACTTATTGGTCACGGTGTATATATATATACAAGGAAAATTAGTAATTTACTTTTGTTACGTACAAAAATCATATCATAGAACACCGCAAATTATGCAAATAATGCCCCTTTTTATTGAATTCCCCCAGGCGGCCCTTTTATTTTAGAGTCAGCACTATTCTCCTCACACCAGTATTTATGTTTACATTCATCTGTATATATTTTTGCTGCTCACTTAAAACGATTTTGTGTGTTTCTGCTTTGACTGCAGCACTTGTGCCTACTTTTTTCGCCTGACGAAGGATTGTGTGTTCTTTTGAACCGAAACAATTATTGCAAGTTTATTGAATTTTATGGTGTTTATTCAAAGTTTTGTAATTATTGCTTTTAAACGCCAGGCCTGGGGTGTTTTCTTATTATGAAATTAGGTATTGTTGACTCTTAAGGAAAAAGAAAATCAGTAATTTATTTATTATTATTATTTTACATATTTAAACCAATTAAAAAACGTTTTTCTTTTTTCCCATATTGTGTGAAAAATATTTTAAGAAATGTAGTAGCCATTGCTAAGGAACGCGACAGAATTACCGCATGCCTTTAGGAAGAACAAACTAAAAAAAGAGTCCCATTGTCCAAAATTAAATCTTTTTTATACAGAAATTTATATCTTACTTAGGTGTTGGTGTCAGTGTTTGGGAAAAATTCCGAGTGACTGTTCTAGGGTCCTAGGCCTAAGGGGGGAATGCCTTCTGTGGAGGTCTTTCTATGGGATCCTAGCCCGTATTTACGCAAGTTTCGGAGAAAACCACGGAAAATTCCGAATGACTAGGCCGAAAAGCGCGATCTGGGATCGTACCCGGCACCTCACGTCTACCTGCTTGACAGAAAGATTGTGGATTCAATAATCGAGCCAATTGAAGATTATCATGAAAGTCAGTCTCTGGTGCACATAAACTCTGTCGTAGCTGCAATATCCTTCATGCTCTGTGCAAATAATATCTCTGGAAGATACTGAAGCGGGGGAGCCCTCTTCCGCAGAAGATAAAAATTGTGATGGCTTGTCTTCGGATCGCCACTGGGGCGTTAATACCAAACTGTCGCCAATTGCCCAATATGTGCCTATTAATGCGACGTTAAATCAGCTTCCTTGCGCTATTTCATGTCACGAAACACTAGTTGAATTCTACAGACTTATAAATATTTCAAAACCCGTAAGCGATGAAACTAAAATAAAAAATTTGCTTAAAGGATCACTTAGAATCAAAAATTGTTAGTAGAAATCGTTATAACCAAATCAAACCTTATCTAATTTCGTTTTTATACAATAGCCATAACGTACAATAAACTGCTTTTTTTTTTTTTTTTTTTTCAAGCTAAGGTCTTGAAAAAAATGTAATTTTAAGTCTTTGGAGGTGAGAAAGCAATTGTGCATACTTACGAGTCAGTTGTAAGTATCTGAAATGGGAGAAGGGCGCCGCAGTCGCCACAGAGCGCGAATTTGCTAAGGTCAGAATTTTCAAGGGTCGTTGCATGGTAAGCGAACATGCTGTTGTAGGTGCCTGAACAGGGAAGGGCGCCGCTCAGCTGGAGTTTGCTGCAAACTTATTCTTAAAGTGTCCTGAATACGACCAAAGTTTACAACAGTCTTTTGCATGGTAAGCGAACAGACTATTGTAAGTGTTTGAAATGGGAAATCATGCCATAGGCGCCCCCGAACAGGAATTTGTTATAATCAGATTTTTTTAAGTGTCGTGATAACGAAGAGAATTTTCAAGGATAGTTTGCACAGTAGGAAAATTGGTTGTTATACACGTTTAAAAAGGCTGTTTTAGGCGTCTAATTAGTTAAGAGGGCGCCACCTAACGGGAGTTCGCTACAGTCAGACATTTTAATGCGAACTTTTTTTGCTGGTCGGTGAACCAGTTGGTTGCCGAAGGAAGCTTCTGATGCATAAAAATCTTAAGTGTTTTTGGTAACTAACGATAATCAACAAAATTATGATCCACTTTCAAATAAACTTCAAGGCGCAAAACAGCGCCCCAGAAACCTCATTATGCCTTTGAAGGTGCCTGAACAGGGAAGGGCGCCGTTCAGCTGGAGTTTGTTACTCTTAAAGGGTCCCGAATACGATTAGAATTTTCAACTGTCTTTTGTACGGTAAGCGAACAGACTATTGTAAGTGAACAAAACGGGAACTCATGCCATAGGCGCCCCCAAACAGGAATTCGTTATGATCAGATTTTTTTAAGCGTCATGAATACAATGAGAATTTTCAAGGGTCGTTTGCACGATAGGAAAACAGGCTGTTTTAGGCGTCTAACTAGTTTAGAGGGCGCCGCAGCCGTCACCAAACGGGAGTTTGCTACAGTCAGACACAACTTTTTTGCTGGTCGGTGAACCAGTTGGTCAGCTTGTGATACATAAAACTCTTAAGTGTTTTTGTTAAATAACGATAATTAACAAAATTATGATCCACTTTCAAATGAACTTTAAGTCACAAAACAGCGCTCCCAGAAACTTCAATATGCCGCCCTATTTTTTAAAACATTGGGGGGGAGACTCCCCCCCTCCCCCCCCTCAAGCTACGCCCCTGCTAAACAGAAGGGGTACAAATATCTCATTTAAATGAATAAATCCTACAAAAAACTACAGATAACAGAGACAGCAATGAACAAATAACAGAAGAAATAAAATGTCGCCCTACCATGACCCCATGCGGTTGAGAACAGCTGTGGCATCATCTAAAGACCTATTTACAGCCGATGCCAATGTCTTCAATACCTCTTTACTAGAATACACATCATCTATTATGTCGTGGTTTCTCAGACCTAAATACAAAAAATTGACAAATATCAATATATTATAGAAAAGTACTTTTGGACAGACCTTAAAAATTTGAGAAATATTTGAAAGACACTAAAAATTGTTGGTAACAAGAAAAAAAATAATTTCTGACCCATAAACTTATAAAATTGATTAAAAAAAAAAAAAAAAAAAAAGAAGAAGCCATGAAATTTTCAGTTTAAAAATTTTAGAAATAACAGCTACTATGGTAATAATAATTAACAAATTTAACTATAAAAAATTAATTTCTATCTATAAGTTTATCATTCACTTTCATTTGTAATTTCACCTAGATGACCAGTATTAAAACTTTCCCAAATTCCTTGACACTTTTTCCCTCACTTAAAAGTCCGAAAATTTTGTATGGGTGCCAAACTGACCGACGGGATTTGCAAAACATCTAGTAATTCAGCGCTCTGTTATCACTTACTTTCTCTAAATCAGATGACTGTTACCCCTATTTTAACCTTGGACTTGTTGAGTCAGCACTTGCACAGAGCCTTCCATGGTTTCAAGAAATGTGGTTGAAGAATAGCAATTTTTTTGCCAATAATTTGCTTAATTTTTACTCTATTCAACTCTTATTTTAGATTAATCTTTACATGTTACTCATAAAAACAGAAAATAAAAGTAAATAGAACCTTACATTCAGACTCCACAGTAAGCTTAAAATTTTCAGAATCTGGAAAAAAAAAAAAAAAGTTACCAAATTACACATATTTATGCATAATTCACATCAAATACATAAAAATAAACACAAACATTCTTTAAAATAGAAAAAAAAAAAAAAAAAAAATACAGTAGAACCTCGATTAACCGAGCTTCGATTAACCGAGGTTTCTGTTAACCGAGGCAATAACGAAATCTAATTTTTTTTTTTTTTTTTTTTTTACCTTTTTTTTTTCTCTTTTCCAAAATGAGCTTGGAAAAAATTATACACATTTTAGTTCGTTGTTCGTGTTACAAGCACTTCTTCCCCACAAAAGCACTCAACTTCCTAGAAATATTACACCCTGAGAAGACAACATCCATGAATGCTTTGTTGACAGTGGTCATGTGACCCAACTGAATACCAGGTGCAATATGTTATTGGACACTTACACCCCCCCCCATTTGGGGGAGGGGATTTTGCGACTCTTACAATAGGCATTTGTGTTTCATAACATTCTTCTGTTTGTCATTCTTTCGCGAATCCCCTATTTTGTAGTGAACCTTTGCATAAATCATTTCACGTTTGACCATCGCACTAGTAAGTTGTTCATTTTTAAAATGTCAAACAAAAAAAAAAAGAGAGTTGTTGTTTCGATGAGTGAAAAGCTTGAGGCTATTAAAAGAATTAATAATGGTGAGAGTTTGAAAAAAATTGCTTTGGAATTTGGAGTTGGTGAAACCACTGTAGACGATTGGAGACGTAACAAAGCTCAAATAGAGGCTTTTTGTTCGAAGATGGATTCTTCAAAAGCCTTAGAAGATCGACATTAAAGAAAGCAAAAACTGAAAAACTTGATGAAGCAGTCTATCTTTGGTTCAAGCAACAATGCGCGCAGGGCATTCCTATTTCCGGGAACATTCTAAAAGAGAAAGCCCTCCTTCTCAGCCAAAAGTTAAACGAAAATGAAAGTTTTTCTGCGAGTCAAGGTTGGTTAGATAAATTTAAAAAGAGACATGGAATTCGACAACTGGCGATTGCAGGTGAAAAATTGTCTGCCAATATAGAATCTGCTAAAAACTTTGTTGAAAGATTTGAAGAAATGATTGAAAAAAAAATTGACATTAGATCAAATTTATAACGCCGATGAAACTGGCTTGTTTTACAGAATGATGCCATCAAAAACTTTGGCATCTAAAAAAGAAGCCAGTGCCCCGTGTTACAAGAAGAGCAAAGACCGACTGTCCCTTCTAGTTTGTGCAAAAACAAGTGGAACTGATAAATTACCCCTGCTTCTCATCGGTAAATCAAAGAAGCCGAGACCATTTAAAAATATTAATGTGAATTCCTTGCCTGTGAAATACACAAATCAGAGGTCTGCTTGGATGAGTTCCGAAATTTTTGAAAAGTGGTTCTATGATGACTTTCTGCCGCATGTACAGGAACATTTAGCACAGCTAAATCTCCCACCTAAAGCAGTTTTACTGATAGACAATGCTCCTTGTCATCCGGAAGAAGAAATGCTCATTTCAGGAGAAATACGGAAGATTTTTCTTCCCCCAAACGTGACATCGATAATACAACCAATGGAACAAAGAAGAAACACTACAAAAAGAAACTCATCACTGATATTCTTCAATCCGAAGAAAACCTAAATGAGGCGCTGAAAAAAATAAAGTGAAAGACTTTATCTACATGGTTGCCCAGACATGGAAATTAGTGAATCCAGCTACAATTCGTAAATCATTCAACAAAATAATTGTTGAAAAGAGGAGACAGGGTGAATCCCAGCAGACGGAAAACACACCGACAGACGGGGAACTTCTTGAGATCATCAATGGAATTGAAGGTTGTGAAGAAGTTTTGGAAGAGGACATTTGCCAGTGAATGGACGTTGAAAATCAACATCCAAATTTTGAAATTCTCAATGACGAAGAAATTATACAAGCCGTTAATCCTTCATCGGACATTAATGACGCTGAAAATGAAGACGAGGACTTTGAGGATTCTACGAACATAAGTCACAGTGAAGGTGTTCAAGCACTGACAACTGCCCTAAAATATTTGGAGCAAAGAAACGATGCTACACCAATGGATCTCCTGTTGCTCAAAAATTGGCGCGATAGAGCAGCCCATGATAGAAATTCTGGACTTTCGCAACGAAAGGTAACAGACTTTTTTTAAAAGAATGTAAATTTAACAAATTAATGTATATTAAATTTTAAAAATACAATATATTTTCTTCAGATTTGCGTTATTTTTGAAAATGCGTCTTTCTATATTTAACTAAGTATAGTTAAAAAAAATTCCATTTTATTTTTTAAAATTTACTACTAGAGCTGATTTCCTTTTTAAATCGTTTTAGCTGTGAGACATAAGTTCATGTATGTTTATTTTTATCATTTAAAAAACATTGTATTGTTTTTTACTTTAAAAGTAGTTAAATTCGCAAGCACGGAAGGTTTTTATACATGGTTTCTATTAACCGAGATTTCCGATATCCGAGGTACTAGCGGTCCCAATTAGCTCGGATAATCGAGGTCTTACTGTAGCATGTTGTGGCCATCCCAAAACTTTCTGCATTTTCCTATATAAATTACAGAACAATTTATGAAAATTTACTTTCTATGAGGAATACAGAAGATTTTCATCCCAGAGAAGTATAAAAAAAATACATCCATACGGACATGAAAATTGCATGAAATTGTTCATTTTATAATTGAAACTAGTTAATACCCGTCAAAATTTGACGGATGATGTGCAACTAAAATCTTCTCACGGCATAAAATTTAATTAAACAAAAGGCAGAATTTATATAAATTATCGAAAGAATCAATATTTCTTAATGAGTGGCCACATACATTTGTTGAACAATAAAATGGAATTTTTCAAAAAAATCTTCTCCTAGTAAGTCATCTTTATATTTTCTTTCCTGTGTCTGGAGATATACGTTTTTTATATTTTTGAGTAAGCTCATTGGAAAGTTGATCTCAGAAATATTATGTAATTTCAATACATTTTTGATATGGCCATTTTTAATCAGGAATAAAAAGAAAAAAAAAATTGTTTAACTTGTCTCATTTTAATCAGTAAAATTTATTAACGTTTTTACTTAATTAAATTTAAATTACTGATTCAATGATTAAAACTTAACAACTTATATATTTAATCATCAACCCTTAAAAAAAAAAAAAAAATGATCCAAATATTTTTATTTCTAATTTAACAGTACCTACTATGAACTGCTAAAGTGGCCTAACTCAATTCCTATCAGTTGCCTAGTTATAAGGGACTAGCAGGCTTACGTCCGGTTTGCTGGTCTCTATTTTTAAATGAATCACTATAATTAATGAATTCTCAAAATTGAATTAATTTTTATCATGTGAAAAAACAAGAAAAAAAAAAAAAATCTGACCAGGAAAATTTTCTAGATCATAATTTTTTAGATCATCACAACATCATATAGACACAAATTTAATACTTTATAAATTTTTTTACATGAAAGCATAGGGGAAGAGGGGGGACATTGGGACACTTTTTATAAAAGCATATTATTTCCCAATTTATAAAAGTTTTAATGCTTTTGTGCATTTTTATTTAAATATTTGTGTTATTGTTCACCTTTTAAATGTGTAATGAGCATTGTTTAATGTGTTTTACAAACAGAAATAATTAAAATATAACTTATGCAAAAGTGTCCCAATGTTCCCCGTGCAGGGGCAGATTGGGACAACACTGATTTAATGATGGGGCACTTTGGGACAACCATTTTTTTATTTATCTAATTACAATATTTAATTGCAACTTCCCTCACAGAAAGTTTATCTTTGATTATTTCATTTATTGCCTTTACTATATTTTCTTCTGAAATTTTAGTTCTTTCAGTTTTTGGCTTATGATTTCTAATCATTTCCTATTTATTTAAAGAATACCAAGAAAAAAAACGAATACATAGCTTATATGTGCAAAAAATAAGTAAATAAATAAAAATATATTGGTGTTAGAAATGAATGGGCCATTGGAGCAGTCCCAATGTGCCCCATGCATTGGTGTCCCAGTGTACCCCACCCCATCAGGTCATTTTCAAAACAAATGTTTAGGCCTAATTTTCTAAAGCACATGGGCTAATGATCTATAGTAGAAATGAAAGCTTAATGTTTATAAAAGTACATAGTACTTTTAAAAATTAAAATAATTATTTTCTATTACCTAAAAAAATCAACATTAATTTACTTGAAAAAAATTACTTTTCGTATGATAAAATAAACTAACCTTGTTCACAGGCAGCAGACTTGAATGAATGAGTTGAAATTACAAATATGAAGATGTACTACTAGTACCATCTAGTGTGATTTTTTACAAATTTTATTTTGCAATAATAATGGGATAAAAGCCTTTGTCCCAATGTGCCCCGTGTCCCAATGTACCCCCCCCCCTATATTATTGTATGCTAAGAAAAAATCGCAACAATTAAAAATTTAAATGTATTTTAAAGCTATGCCTATTTTCATATTTTAATTAATTTTAAAATATCTAATCAAAAATTCATTACAAATAGGGTAGCGAATAAAAGGGGTGATATTTCTGAATCCGTCGGATTAAACAGCTTATCGATTGGACAATTAGATTTTTTAAAATTAACTAAAGTATGAAAATTAGGTGGCAATTTGCATTCACACACAGACAGAGTCCAAGGAAATCTCTTAGCCTTTTTAAGCGTGACACAGTGATGAGTGTAAACAATATATGGCGATAACAATACTTCCTTCCTTTCATCAGTTTTTGAATACTCGTTACACCCCTTACTTACCTCCAACACAAAGATAAAGAAAAATCATACTGGTTTTTCTCTCTATTTTTCAACAACGTCACTCGCTTTACGAAATCTTTCACCATGACATTCCATTTTACAAGATGCAAAAAGTCAAAAAATAAAGTAAAAAACTTTAAAGAGTTTTGAAACAATGTAAAAATACTGTTAAAAAGGTCACACAACATTCCATTTCAGTCAATACGATAACAAAAAGCTTCAAAGTGTCTGGAATTTTGAATCAGATGGATAAAACTGAGGATAATATGATTTACGAGAACTGTGATAACAGTAGTAGCAGCAATGAAAATTGCTAATTACTGTCAAGAACTACAATGAGTGAAATAAAGATGAAATACCCACTTGTAGTAAGATTTTTTTTCAGTGTTCTCTTCTTTGAATGCATGTTTCGATTCATACATACTATATAGAGTGATTATACACAACAGTAAAAAAATATTTCATGTATAATGTGCACCTGGAGTTTTTGTCTAAAATTTTTGGTGAAAAAATGTGCGTTATACATGCATAAATAGGGTATTTCAATTGTTTATTCTCTCATGCCTGTTTACATTTTTTTGGAGGGTTTCATATCGTTTTAATGCACAGGCAACATTATTTAAATAGCAACTACCTAGGAATAAAATTAAGGTAAGTTTGAATTTAAACTCTTTAAAAAAAAAAATTATTGTTTTAAGAATTAAAAAATAAAATTAATTGTTTCAATAATTAACTATCAATCTTCACAGGTAATTTTAATCGCAGTAAATTCCCTATCGGTAGCGCCTGTGGCACCCTCTTCCAGTTTCAATATCTGAAACAGCCTGTTCGCTCACCATGTTATGATCTTTCAAATTTCTGACTTTAGCAAAGTCCCGCTCGGTAGCGCCTTATCCCCGTTTTAGAACTTGCAACACCTTCCTCGTTCATTAGAATTTAAAATATTGAAATTTTAAAATATTACAGCACCATCTGGTGGTAGAAACTTCTGTAATCTACTGTTCAATTCCAAATCAACATAGCTTTCAAATGACGTATTACTTATGAAATTATTTTAATTAGTAGCTGGAGATACAAAAGAAAACCTAATCAGGATACCTCAAAACGTGTAAATCAGGTGAAATCTCGAATCCCACTTTCGATAATGTAAAAGTACTTTAATCATAATTAGAATCTGAAATATTGAAATTTTAATAAAATTAAATTTGCAATTAAAATGTAAATTAAAATGTAAAGTTTTTGTTTATTGATGGAAATTGCTGAAATTTTAACTGCAAGTTTGTCTTGTGATGTTCACTGTGTATAGCAAGTTTTGTGCGCAGAAGAGAAAAATTGAAGAATTTTGCAATTTTTAATCTTAGTCAAAAAACATGTGACCTCAGTCAATAACAGATGTTTTTCTTTCCCTCCCCTTTCGAGATATCGTCTGCGAAGTTAAACGAGAGTTGTCATGGTAACCAAAATATAAAGTATTATTCGATCGGCAAATGCAAGAAGCTGGATTGAAAATTTTTTGAAAATGAAGTACAGGGATGTAGAAAATTAAAAAATTTATAACTGAGTTTTTGAAATACTGTCTCAATCATTTGTAATCTGATTCGTCTAATCAAGGTCTATATACAAAAAAAAAAAAAAAAAAAAATGATTTATCTTTAAAAAAATTTGAGTTATAAAATGTTTTGTGAAAACAATGGATATTTCGTAAAATCTAAAAATATGGATCACTAATCCATATTTTGCTAAAATTTTTATATAGTTCGAAAGTGTATAAAATGACCTTTCAAAATATAACAGTTGTTAAGAAATGGAATAATTAGTCTTTCGTAGAGGGTGGTTCAAAAAAGACGATTGAAAAAAAGAAAAATTTTGGACCATTTTTAAAACTTTTTTTTAAAATATAAAAAAATCAGTTTTTTTTTTTTTTTTTTGTATCATAAGAATCAGTAATAAATGTTTTTTCTCGTGGAACAGGCGTATTTTCACTATCTCGAATCGTTGAGCAGGGATCGCTTTACAAAAACATATGAAATTTTCCCTCTGTGCTTCTTTTGAGGAATGCGCTGAATTCTACTTGGAGGGTTAAAAATACAATCCCGCTGGCTTTTTACAAGGTCTGTCTCAAAAGTAATGCGCCCATTTTTATTTTAAGAAATTTATTGAACCGATTCATACAATTACTCAATATTCTTCGAAATACATCCCTCCTGCTTCAACACGCTTGTTCCAACGCAATTTCTATGCTTTATATGAGTCTTGGAAGTCCGTCACAGGGATGTACTTTAGTAACCTCATTGTAACTGCCTTGATGTTCTCCAGGGTCCCCAAATGCTGTCCCTTGAGGGATTTTTTAATCTTCGGGAACAACAAGAAGTCTGGTGGGGACAAATCAGGACTGTAAGGAGGCTCGGCGAGCATTGAGATGCCAGCCTTGGTCAGGCTTTGACCTGCGATTTGCTCATTCTTGCCTTTTTTGGGTGTGGGGACGACGGCATGTGCCACTCTGAGCTCTGTCTTTTTGTTTCTGGGTCGTACAAGAAGATCCAAGATTCGTCACCACTTTTGACATTATCCAAAAAAGTCGGATTCCATCTTGATTTCGACCGAGCACTCACACAAGGCTTCACTGAAACATGTACTGTGACTCTGCAAGAGGTCGGAGGCTGGTGGCGCTGTGTTCCCAAGACTGCACCCACCCTTCCGAGCAAGCGGCAACCCTGTATGACGGATAGTCGCGGCAGATGTAAATGGGGCGCATTACTTTCGAAACAGACCTTGTAATTGGACATAGGTTGATGTTTTAATTAATATCTCTGGAACTAATTAAAATTTTTAATTTATTTTTTCACTATGCCCTCGGGAAGGCTTC
The DNA here is from genome assembly GCA_963930645.1 of Salticus scenicus. Lineage (NCBI taxonomy): Eukaryota > Metazoa > Arthropoda > Arachnida > Araneae > Salticidae > Salticus > Salticus scenicus. Next base: position 2,121,433 of record CAWVNO010001064.1, read on the forward strand.
TGAGCACCCGTATGTCAAATTTTGTACTTCTACATTCAGTAGGGGCTGAACATATAGATGCACAGACAGACTGACATCTTTTATTATTATAGATGGTCTTATGCGGTTTCAGTGTCCTTAATCTGTTGCTTGACTTTTATTATGTTTTAAAAATTAATATAAAGTCAACTCTTAAAAATCCACATATCATTTGCAATGTAAACAAACATTGTCGCAACCAATTTGTTGATTAGTGGATCGCAAAAATTCAGCTGTATTAGGAGATAAATCAATTATTAACTTGTGCTGGAAAATCAATCACTCAGCATTTTACAAAGGAGGAAATGATAAGTAATTATCAAAAAATAAATCATTAATTTAAAGGAAGAAAGAGTTTTCATGAAATATTTTCTCTCATGAAGACTCATAGCACAAACTTATGTGATTGACCAAGAACTGCTGACTTTTTTTCCAAGTTATAGGAAAATAAATATGGATGGATATTCTCACTTAAACTACTATCAATCAGACTTTTCAAAAATATAGATAATTTATAGTATAAAAATTGTTCTTTAAATTAAAATTTCATGAAATATTTGTACTTTTATTAGACACACTTTGTTTTAGTATTGTATGTGTAACATATAAATTGTTTCTTAAAGATTTGCTCACAAATGAGGTTCTAAGATGTAAATAAAAGAAATTATTCTAAAGTCTGCAAAATTCAGAAATCCACAAAACACTTCATTTTAAACTGTGCGGATTTATGAGAGTGTGCTGTGCGCGTGTGTGTGTGTATATATATATATATATATATTTATTAGGGATGAAACGGATATCCGGTAACTATCCGGTATCCAGCCTATCCGGCTGAGTTTTAAATATCCGATGGGATACCGGATATCAGCAGTCCGGATACGGATATCCAGTAATTTCAAGCCAGATATCCGGAGGAGAAAATTCAAGCTTAAATTCCCCTCAGATGAAAATTTTGCGACTTTTTTTTTTTTTTTTTTTTTTAAGATCAGTTGTAGCTTGTAAAGGTTACAAAAAAAAAAAAAAAAAAAAATGCAAAAGTCAAATTTGGCCATTTTAGCAAACAAATTTAGCAAAAAGTAGCTTCAGGTTTAAGAGATATAGAAAGCCTATTTTAATTAATTTTGTGCAGCGTTAGCTAGGATTTTCCAGAGTGATCTATAACATTCCCCCTAATCTTCCCCATAGCAATAAAAAAAGAGCTGTTCATTGTTGTTCCTGAACAAATAATATTCATCCTCTGCAGTGCATATAACTCTGTTTTCATGATTTTTGTTAATAAGTTGAATATCTAGTCAATAATGTACATTTATTGACTAGAACCTGCCTGTTTATTTATAATCCACTTTTCCCTAGACAAGAAAGTTGTTTTTGTGACCATATATTTATACTGGCATCATTGTCTGTGCCATTACCATTACCTATTCAATCAAACGTGTCATCTACCTATTCGATTTGGATTATACATATATAAAAAAAGAAACCTCCAATTTATATAAATTTGCACTTTTAATGGAATATCTTGCTGTAACACCTGAATTTAGAATTTCCCATTGCGCAGCATAGATATAGTCCCAAAAATTAAAATCACTTCAAATAGAAGTAATATTCAAATTTTCAGGAAGTCTGTATTTTCATTTTCAGATTGTTAAAGAATAATAATAAAAAAAATTATAAAAAAAAAAAAAAAAAAACCTCAATAATTTAAAGGTTATGATTTTGTACATTAGAAAAACTGAACTTACTTTTAATTAAAGAATTTTAATAAATAATCTAATTTTTTTTTCTTATTTGTACAGAATATAAAAATATAAAATAAGTAAAAAGCATTTAAAGAAACAAAAATATAAATTTATTTTGAATCATTACTTTCTTCTATATTCAATAGCAGAAAGCATTTTATTCGTAAAAACTTTCAACTTCCTGTTTTTGGTGGATTTACACATTTTGAGTGAACCAGAATTTTGAATTTGACCGTTTTTAGAAAATGTCTGTCTGACAAAAGTTTTGTGTAACAGCTCTAGTTCAAAAGTTAATGCACAGAATTTCATATAAATTTATACATAGTTGCACATTAACAACAACAAAAAAAAAGTGCCCATCGACTTTTGATGCAAGTTATGTAATAGGTGGCTCTGCTATACTGTGATTTCTCTCATTTAAAGGACTATATCTCTTCTACTGTGTATAATTAAAAAAAAGTCTAAGTATGTCACAGGGCTATTATGAAATATGTTTATTTAATTTCTGTGCATATTGGCCAATAGACGATGCTGTTATGCTGTAATTTTCCCGTGAATTGAGAAATTATTTTAGATTTATTTGTATATATAATTACACAAAATTTGTTATGTGAGAGGGCCATTTTTATGAAACATCATGTTGATTCAATTTTGGTGCATATTGGTCAATAGGTGGCTATACTATGCTGCAAATTACCCTGTGAATAGGAAGGCTAGATCTCAACATCTATAACATTTAACTGCACTTAACTTGATATGCAAGATAAATAATAAGAGAACGAAAGTGGGCTTAATTTGGGTGTATATTGACCAACAGATGTCGCAGTCATTCCTCACCTTTTATGATTCTCCACTTGGCTACATCTCACAATCTTTTGACTAAAAATTCACTAAACTCCATATCTAAAATCTTTATTTTGCGAAGCCATTATTAAGTTTCTTCTGTGCATGTGAAACAGCGTGTAGCTATGTTATGTAGAGAGATATGAAAGAAAGTTTCGTAATGGCCATAACATATTAAGCCATTGAAGCTTTTAGTTTTTTTTTCTTCTTTCTTTTACGTTTTCTTATAAATGTCTCAAACGAAAGTATTGGATTTATAAAAATTTTCTACATTTGGTTTTCGCTGGATTTACATATTTTAAGAGGTGCAGAACCTGGATTGATCAATTTTTAAAAAATTGTGCTTGTGTGTGTGTGACAAAAATTCCGTTCAACTGATGTCAGCCTTATTTAGGTGTATATCAGCCGACAAGTGGATATGCTATTATGATTTTTCACATGCCTATATCTCAGCATCTATTGATTAAAATTGCACCAAACTCCATATGTAAAATATTTATTGAGTGAAGCTATGGTTAACATTTTGCACAATTTAAACAGTAAGTGGTGTGTGATGGCCACAATATATACGTTTTCTTATGAAAATAACCAACCCTTCAACTATGATTATATTAGTAAAATATTTTGTTTCTTTTTTTTCATATACATATCAAGCACACATTTTTTAGTACTGTAAAAAATATGTAAATGATAAGTTTTTGTTTTATAATTCTGAACAAAACCTATATTTTTGTGACAAATTGCAAGTGTAGGAATGAGTATGTTAGACTTAAGTTTTATTCATCATTGCACAAATAAATAGAATGCTAAATAAATATGCTTAAGTAAATTATATCTAAAATTTGTTTAAAAGACTAGTATATGAAATATGTTTATATTTTATTGTTTTAAAATAAAGAAAAAGAAAATAACTATACAACACAACAAAAAACAAAACTAATGCCGGATATCCGTATCCGGCAGGCAAAGGAGCTCCGGATATCCGATATCCGGCAAAATCACTATCCGTTTCATCCCTAATATATATATATATATATATATATATATATATATATATATATATATATATATAAAATAAATAAAATATTACTCGCTTATTTTTGTTTAAGAAAATCAAAGCAAAATTTAAGCTAATGATAACATCAAGTTTTAGTAAAACTTAAATTGGAGGTAAATAATTTACCTAAATAAGAATTTCCAGTGGAAGAATCTAATTGGCCGTTTTCAAAAAAATTGTTACTAGCGGAAAATAATGCTTCAATGCGACGTTGAGTATCGTCATCAAAGGAACCATCTTGTTCATCAGCCAGAAGAAATTTAGCAGTCTCTAAACTAGGCTCTTCATCAAATTCACCCTGCTCTAATATAAAAGATTCAACCTGAAAATATTAATAAAACCTACATTAGTACTAAAGAATAAAGGATATTAAAAAAAAAAAAAAACATTAAAAAGAGATTTCAGAAAAACACTTTAAAAAAAAATGGATGGGGAGGGGGGGGGGACTGGTTTCTAATGAGGATGAATAGAACTTTATAACCAAACCAAAAACCATAAAATTGCATAAAACTGGCAAAGATTGGATACAAGCAAAAACTTATTTTCAAGCTCCATTAATGCCTCCTTTTCACCTGGTCAAAGATTGTGTCCAGGGTTTAAGGAGGATCTCTACTTATCGTCACTAGCAGGCAAAGCCCATGATGTTCTATGAAGACCTTTGTTAACAGAGCCACTCTTTTTTTTTTTTTTTTTTTTTTTTTTTTTCCCTTTTTTGAAACTAACAATGCCACATAAATTAAAAATTTTTAAAAACCTGCTTTTATTTCAAAATATAATTCAAATTTAGCAGAAGTTTATTAGAAAATATATAGAGTCTTTTGAGAAAGGCACAGCACCCTGCCTGCCCTGTAGAATTCATTGAGCACTTTAAAGAACAAAAATGCACTTTCATTGCCTTCTGAAATATACTTTGTTTGTCTAAAAATAGCACTCTTAGATACTGCAACAGATTTGTACACCTCTAACAGTAACAAAAAAAGCTCAAAATTGTTCATACATGTATAAGGAAACATGTGACACCAATAATTGTTTAAGTAATGCACTTATACATAAAATAAAACTTTCAAAATACTGATGTGCATTTTTCACAAAGTGAAATGTCCTTTTTCGGTTTGTAAAATGTGCTCTTTTTTTTAATGGCATTTTGTGCCTTTATTCTTAGGTTGCAGTATACTGCCCTTTTTGAAACCTCGAGGGAACTCTAAAATAATTACGAGATCAGTAGCATCAGAGAAGCAGAATTTGGCTCCTGGACCTGGAGAGACAAATTCTGAAAATGTTTATATAATGTACATATCAGTGGCGTATTCTCTGGGTATGCTAGGCATGCGCCGCATACCCGCTAAAAACTGTCTAAACTTCAAACATATTTTGATTAAAAAAAAGAAAGAATAATAATAATTTAACAGCTGATTTTATTAATCACTCGCTACCATCCATCCATTAGCCGTCATTTAATTTTCGAAAACTATTCTGAAAGAAAATGTCTTCTGTTGCATAAGATAATTCTTGGAAAACATCGTTTCCTGACCGGTTACTCCGTAAGGCATGCTACTTTTCTAAAGCATACCCTTGGATAGGGAATTTTTGTTGTGTGAGGAAATATTCATTGCACTAATTTTCCCACACAAGGGGATTTCCGCTCTTTAAAGGGTCATGCTATTCATCGGGAGCATGTCCTGTGGTTTTCCCGTACTGCAAAGTATTAGGGATTTTCATTTTCTTTTCTTCCGTAAAAGTGTTCGCATAGTCAGTGAGAACTAGTTTTTCCATTTTGTCCTTCTACTCAAAGACAACACTGACTGAATAGATTGACGATGTTGTCAGTTCAAAAATATTACTGATAAAGTAAAATTTAATGCTTTATTTTACAATGATGTAATAAAAAAAAAAACTTTTAACAAAGAGAAAAAACTGAATTTATTTATAAATGATCATTCAACGATAAAATGAAATTTGCATAAATTTTTGAAAAAATATCTCTGTTATTTTATGCGACAGAAAAGTTACTGCTTTTTTTTTTTTTTTTTTTTTTACCTAAATAACTCATACCAAACGAAAACTTCCGAAAGAAATAAAACTATGATCAAAATTTTACTTATGTTGTCTCTCTACATGAGTAAAGAGAATTGTCTGTTTTAAAGATAATTGTCTGTCTCTTCCTGTGTGTCTGCGTGCCCTCTGGACAGTTTCACAAATAAAAATAGAGAACCATTATTTTAATATAGTATTTTTTTTTTAAAGATAAAATGAATATCAACGATTCATCAAGTGAAAAATTGCAATATAAAAATAGTGGTATCAAAATTTCCTTTTGTAAGAACTTGGCTCTGAAGCTAAGGCCTTTGATTACAGAGCTACAAAATGTGACAGAGGTATAACTTGGATATTGCAAATGCGCACTTCATCGATTTTTTTTTTGGATCAGAATACACCCCCCTCCCCCGTCCTATCTCCTCAAAATTTTCCTTTTCCTAAATTTTATTCAAATTACCTGGTTTTTATTTTTAATCGTCTCCATTCCTTAGCAATGGTTACTAGCTTATTACAGTTACTATATAGCAACGCTTTCTCTATCTGGTGATGCCTTTTAAAAAGGGAAGCTATTGACAGATTTTTATTTTAATTGAACAAAATAAGATATTTTATTTCAATAGTTGCCTCTTCAAAACCATTTTTTATTTGGAAAACTAAAAATTTCTTTAAAAGGGAAAAATGTTTATCATTTTTTAATTTTTTTTTCTTTTCTTTTGGTATCAATTGTCAATATAATAAAAATAATTAAACTTATTACATTTTTAACTTTATTAAAATGTTCAACAATTAAGTTCATGTATAAGAACTGTTTGTGGTCCGAGTTAAAGCGCTATCACAGGCAGTGGGGACCCAGATCCGACATTGGAAGGAAGTCACTGCCATATTTTTGCGTGACTTTAATGAATTTATATATATATATGTATAAAGTGATGTATAAAAAATTAGTGATTCAATTTTTTTGAAAATTAATTTTTATGTTGTAACCAGTGAAGCATGCAAAGCCTACTGGTTCTTCAATAAATTATAATGTGGCATTTAAATAAATGCTGTCAAGATAAATTCGATAAAATACGTGTGTAAAATTATATTTATGGTTTGAAAAAATTGGAAATTTACGTACTTAAATTATAAGTAATGATAACGAATTTAGAAGTAGTGCTCTTTTCACAGTTGGCTTCAGAGCATGCCCAGTTTCAAATATCACGCTACGCCACTGGTACATATGGTATACAGTGGAACCTGTAAAAGTGACCACCTTGGTAAAGTGACCACCTGACTAAAGTGACCATTTTCCAATTTTAAAGAGACTGTATAAAGTGACCACCTGCGTATAGTGACCATTTTAGCCGGTCCCTAGGGTGGTCACTTTAGACAGGTTCCACTGTATATATATCGACTATGAACTTGCGTGCATTCAAAATCAGTTTGGTGGAAGTGGATTAAAAATTGACCCAGACAAAACACTAAACTATGCATGTAAAAATTTTGAACTAGAGCTACGATCGCAGCAGTCTCTTCCTACACACACAAAAAAAAAAATCTTCCAAACTACTTTCATATCAAAGAGTAAAATAAATAATCAGTAAATATATCCAAACGACTATTAGCAAACCAGGACCCTTTCCTTGCACTACGACACACAATGCGCGTCCTTTCTTTCATTTTTAGACCAATGCCTGAATTCTTACCTATCCACTGGTTTTCTCCTTACTTGGTGTTAAAATCATATTTTCATTCTACACAAAACAAGTATAGAAAGATGCAATTAAACCCTCTTTCATACACTACTCAAGCACAGCTATCTTTTCCAAAATATATTGTCACAATCATAATTCCTTAAACATTTATTTACACACAAACAAATATCAAGGAACGCCATGTGAACTATTTAAACAAATATATAATATGAGGGTTCTCATTAGAGGTCAAAACTGGGTGAGAATTTCTTAACCTAACTCAGAGACAAAGTGATTTTCTAAAATGAATGGGAGAACAGAAAAATACTTTTAATAATCTCATCTGGTGTGTCACTCAAACAACTTTCTCTTACCCTGAAATTTAATGCTAAAAGTACGGATTGGATATTAAGAGTTAACATGACAAGTGGCATTTATGGCCTAGGTAAACGTAAACCTTACGTTTTACTGCTTACATTAAAAATTATTATACATTTTTTCCATTTTGACAAATACCATAGCAATTCTATGTTATTTCTTTATTATTTGTATGAATTAAGAAGAAAATCTCAACTCTTGTAGGAAGAGTTAGAGAATATTTTTTTGAACACCCAACTGCCAGAATTGTCTTAACCCTGGGGCAATTATTATAGCAAAGTCCCATAGTTTTTCCTGTATTTATATCACGCTGATCCTATAGCAATCATGGTATAAGCCTCTTTTAACTGTTTAAAAGGATGTTTTAAAATGTCTTCTAGCTCTATTTATAAGGAAGTTATGAATAAAAACACCAGACAGTACAAGCAGCTGTTAAAGAAAAAAATTACTCTACTCAACCAAATAACAATTTAATAAAAACTCACAACTAAGCTTAAAAATTCTTCAATCACAATTTATTTTAAACATTTAGGTACTATCTCTACATACTTTAGAAAATGTAAATAGCATAGAGTCAGCAGAATCAAGAGACTAAGTCACAACATAACTAGTGAATTCTTAATCAAAATTTGGGACTGGGAAAAGTTCATCTCTGTACTTAGAAACAAATTTGTATATTTTCCCCCCTGCATTTCCCTGCATTGTCGTATTTTAAATCGTTCTGGTGCTCTTTAATTCGTGTTAAATTCGTGCTCTTTAATTCGTGTAACACGAATTAAAGAGCACCAGAACGATTTAAAATACGACAAAAATACCACCGCGCTATCAAAAAGCTACCGCAAAAACGAAATAAATATCCAATTCGATGACGTTAAAAAATTAGCTAACTATGAAAACTCTACCTATGCTTACTATTGAGAAACCGTAGAAATCATTAATGAGCCTAATTCGATTAATGACCATGAATCAAGAATCGGAATAGACACACAGTGCCGCCGTCTAATTACAGGTGAAGAGGAAGATCAAGAGAAGAGACCACTTGCCACTCGAGCAATGTCTGATGAAGGTTCGGGGCCCTGAGCCGAAAGCTGCTCACAAGGAATGAAGCAAAAATAAGGTAACTTATTAAATTTTATACTAGTTATTTATGTCTAAGTTTGTAGTTTATTGGTCTAATCTAAACCTGTAGATGGCGCTGCGCGCCGATATTAATGTTCTGTTTCTTCTTTTCTCTTCAGTGTGTGTTTTTCGTGTTCGTTTATGTTGTATGTAATAAATGTGCGTAGCCGTAATTTGCTCTCCTATTTTTTTGGATTTATGTCTTGTATTCGACTCCAATGAATAGACAGGAACCTACAGAGGCCGGCAGTCCCCACGAATCTGGACCGATAAGGTAAGATATTTACCTTATTTAAATTTAATATTCTGAAATGTTTATTAATAATTATATATGAAAGGATATATATGAAATGAGTCGCCAAGGTAGCGACATGTGCTTGAATGATGAATTTTATAAAGTCGTTAAGAATTTTAGCAACATAATTATTGGCGCCCGAACAGGGACTGCCAGGCCCTTAAATATTATTTAAAGCTGTTACTTATACTATAGTCCAAATTTGTAAATTAAATCAATATGGCTGTCGAACTTGAAAAATTGAAGAGAAAAAGATCTACCCTAAAAGGATTATGTACGAAACTGATTAATACAATAAATATAAAATTAAATGAACCCGACGAAGGGTTAAATGTTTTTGAATTAGAATCACAGTTAGAAAAACTGCAAGTAAAGAATAACGAAATTATAGAAGTTGAAGATCAAATTGAGGCCAAAATCACGGATCTCAACGAGCTACAAACCGAAATAGAAACGAGACAAGAATACAGAGATTCAATTATTGATGTAAAAGCTCAAATTATCAATAAGATAGAGAAAATTAAAAATTTAAACGTTACTCCGATTTTATCGCAACCAAGAAATGAGCAAACAACCAATCTGCATTTAGAAAGAATTAATAATAGTTCTGTGAGACTACCCAAGTTATCAATTCCTGTTTATGACGGTTCTCCTGAAAACTGGATTGAATTTTGGAGCCAGTATGAGATTACAATACATAATAACAACAACATTTCTAATGTGCAGAAATTTGTGTATTTACGCAGCTTTTTAAAAGCCCAAGCTTTAACAGCTATTCAGGGTTTAGCACTTTCAGATCAAAATTACAATACTGCAATTGATTTATTAAAATCTAGATTCGGAAAAAAAGATATTATAATAAGATATAAAATTGACGCGTTATTAAATTTGAACCCTGTTAAATCTCCAAATCAAATTAAAGAATTACGCTTACTGCACGACGCCCTTGATATTAATATTAAATCTCTCGAAAATTTAGGTGTGGATTTAAAATCTTACGGAAATTTGTTATTTCCAATTGTTACAAAATTAATACCTACCAGTATTATGATAGACTATAATAAAATGAAAACAGAATCCGAGGAATGGGATGTACAAGATTTGTTAAAACATTTAAAATTAGAAGTTCAGACTAGGGAAAAAACCTTTTTATTTTTAAAACGCGAAGTAGAAACTCACAATAGCGGATATAAAAACTCAAATTCCAGATTTGATTCAAAATCATCGGAAAATAATAATAATAATAATGCTTACTACCGGAAATCTGGTTCGGGATATAAAAATTCTAACACAATGCAAAAGGCATCAGCCTTTAAATTAACTGTTAGTAAATGTATATTTTGTGTTGATGTAAATAACGATCATGACAGTAAAATGTGTAAATTAAATTTAGAGGATAAAAAATTGTCTTTACGCAAACAGGGAATCTGTTATTTATGTTTCAAAAGAGGTAAACATACCGCAAAATTCTGTTTATCGGGTCTCAAATGTGAGATATGTTCAGGAAAACACAATACATTAATTTGCTATAAGCAAAAATCGGAAACTCCAACGGCTCATATGAAAGATAAAAATCACATCGAACATACCCAAACAAATAATTCTGAGAACAGTGTTTGCGAAAATGATAATTCTGTATTGTCCTATAAGTGTCCTGTACAAAATCCGCTTGAGAATAATGAAATATATTTACAAACTTGCTTCGCAAGAATAACAAATAGTTCTAATTTAAACTCTCTAAAGTGTGCCGTATTATTCGATAATGCATCCCAAAGAAATTTCATAAACATATCACTCGCCCGTGAATTAAAATTGCCGGTGATTAGAAAAGAAACTTTAATAATATATCCGTTTTCATGTGATCATCCTCAATCAAATGAATATTCAGTCGTAAATTTCGAATTGTCTCATTTAAAAAACCACAAACAGAAATGTTATGTAGAGGCATTGGTCGTAAATCAAATCTCTTTTACGAAGTTACAGATTCTGGATGACGCATCATTTCGAAAACTTTGGGTTTCGAGAGAGGGGGAAAGAAATAAAATTCCGCAATTGCATTCGAAGGCTCCAGACATTCTAATTGGCGGCGGGTTATTTTGGAAACTGCAAAAAAATAAAAAGAAAATTAATCGTTCGTTGTTTGCTGTAAATACATTATTCGGATGGACATTCTCAGGGAACAATAATTCAGGAAACGATTCAGACAACTTAATTACTGGCGCCAGCGTGTTAAAAATTGAATGTGGTAACTCTTTTTGTTTACATGAAAACCATCCAAGCATGAAAATAAATGAGTCATCGGAATGTACGGGTAATGATTTGCAAAACTTGTGGTCGTTAGATCTTTTGGGAATAAATGATGATAAATTGATTTCTGCTTCCGATCAGGAAATAATAAATAAATTTGATAAACAGTTAGAATATAAACAGGGTCATTATGTTACTCATTTATTATGGAATGATCATAGTATTGACAAATTTGAGAATAATTTTGAAAACGCTAAACGCCAATTCAATTATTTGAGAAAAAGATTAAAAGCGGATAAATGGATTTTCGAGCAATATAGGCAGATAATCATAGAACAAAAACAATTGGGTATCGTTGAAGACTGCGGCCGCACAAAAAAGGAGTATTTCGCTCCACATAGAGAAATTGTAAGACGGGAAAAACAAACGTCAAAGGTACGAATTGTTTTTAATTGTTCCAGTAGAGTATCGGGGTGTAAATCTCTAAATGATTGTCTCGTAAAAGGGCCATGTCTTACACCACCAATTTTGGATGTAATTAATAGATTTCGAATGTTTAAGATTGCGTTTTGCGCAGATATTGAAAAGGCGTTTTTAATGATAGAAATCGCGGAACCCGATAGAAATTTTCTAAAGTTTTTATGGTTTGACGAGGATACCGAGAATTATAAAATAATGCGAATGACCAGAGCTACATTTGGTTGTACAACTTCTCCTTTCTTTTTAACGGCAACAATTAAGAAACACATTAAGGAATATAAGGAAATTTATCCGGATAGTTATGAAATGTTAAATTCAGCTCTGTTTGTGGACGATTTGCTTTATGGCTCAGATACCGTTAACGGTGCCTATGAATTAACTTCTACTGCAGTAAATATTTTAGCAAAGGCTGGAATGAAATTAAGAAAGTTTAGTACGAATTCACAGAAATTAAAGAACATGTGGGATAAAAATGATTGTTTTTCGGAGGTAAATAATGAAAATGTAATAAATATTCTTGGATTGGTGTGGGATAAAGATAGTGATAAATTAGGATTAGCTTTGAAATCTATAGTTGAAAATTTGGATATATCGGTATGTACGAAAAGATATGTATTACATACAGCTGCAAAATTTTTTGATCCTATTGGGATTATATCTCCCTTTTTAATTAGGGTAAAGTGTTTTCTTCAAAGAATGTGGGAAAGAGGTATGGATTGGGATCACGAATTGCCGGATGATCTTAAGGGAATTTGGATAAAGTGGTGTAACGAAATTAAGGATTTATTAGAAATTCGAATAGATAGATGCTATTTCACGTATGTTGATTTGAAAAATTCGCGTGTAGAATTACACATTTTTTCAGATGCTTCACCACTTGCATATGGTTGTGTTGCATATTTTCGGGTTATCAGTAATGATAAAAAATGTTATGTAAGTATGATTATGTCAAAGGCTAGAGTTGCGCCGCTAAAGAAACTAACACTACCAAGATTGGAGTTAATGGGAGCGGTGATAGCAGCTAGAGTAGCGAAATATATTTGTGATATATTTAAGGAAATTAACATCGAGAAATTTTATTGGACCGATTCTACTATTGTTTTACACTGGGTGAAGGGATCGGCGAAACAATGGAAACCCTTTGTTAAAAATAGAGTAGTTGAAATTCAGGAATTGTCAGTACCCGAAAATTGGTCATATTGTAATACAAAGGATAATCCCGCAGATTTAGTTACTCGTGGTATTAGCGCAAATGCGTTAGTTAATAATGATTTTTGGTTTAAAGGTCCAAAATGGTTATCTGAGATAAATGGTAAAGGTAATGATATTGGGGAAAAGGTAAACACGCAATATATTACCGAAGAAAAAAGGAAAACACCTGAAAAAATAATTCAGTTTAAAATCTGTATAGAAACAGTTGAACCAATATTGGATCTAGAAAAATATAGTAACATTTTAAGAGTCCTCAGAATTACGGCATGGATAAAGAGATTTCTTAACAACGCGAATCCTAAAAACGAGAAAGTTAGCGGTCCATTATCGGCAGAAGAAATTGGTAGTGCGCAAACAATATGGGTTAAATATACACAAAAAATTAGTTTTCCGAATGAATTAAACTGTTTGGTAAATGGGGAACCTATTTCTAAAAATTCAAATTTAATTGAGTTCTCACCATTTTTGGATTCCGTAGGAATAATGCGCATCGGAGGAAGGCTTCAGAAATCAAATTATTCCTTTAACGAAAAACACCCGATCCTGTTGCCTTCAAAGGGTAAATTAATTGATTTGTTAATAAAAAATGCGCATGAAAAAGTTTTCCATTTTGGCATTAATGATACATTAGTACAATTACGGGAGGAATTTTGGGTAATCAAGGGCAGACAGGCAGTAAAAAGCGTATTAAGAAGATGCAGAATTTGCATAAAATTTAATTCTAGAGCTGGAGCCCAGATATCAGCTCCGTTACCTGCAGATCGTATCAATGAACAAAAGCCATTTGCAGTGATAGGCCTTGAATTTGCAGGCCCTTTATACATCCGAAATACGGATAGCAAAATATATATTTTGTTGTGCACATGCGCTATCACACGAGCAGTGCACCTAGAATTGGTAGAGAACCTTTCTACAGAAACATTTTTATTGGCCTTCAGAAGAATAGTAGCAAGGCGGGGTCTTTGCCATACGGTTTACTCCGACAACGCGCGAACCTTTCATCGAGCTGATATTGAGTTAAGGCACATCTGGAAAATAATCACCCATCCCGACGTTAAAGATTACTATAGTAGTAATAAAATAAAATGGAAGTTTATCATGGAAATGTCCCCATGGTGGGGAGGCTTCTATGAACGACTTGTGCGATCTGTAAAAACTGCCTTAAGAAAGGTGGTTGGCAAAACCACTTTAACACACACACAACTACATACAGTTATATGTGAAATTGAAGGGTCAATTAATTCCCGACCCATTACATATACATATGCAGACTCAGGAGAACCTTCCCCAATTACGCCAGCACACTTCTTGGTAGGTCAGCGACTTACTACCTTACCTATCGTGCATATGAAACCACATGAGCTTCCTGGAACTTCGGCAACATATATCAAACGTTTTAATCAAAAGGAAAGAATATTGGACCAGTTCTGGTCAAGGTGGAAGAAGGAATACCTTCTACAGCTTAAAAACGCCATGACAAGTCGACACTCCAGTATTCGTGAATATACTCCAAATGATGTTGTGTTAATCCACGATTCCAAATTGCCACGGCACTTGTGGAAATTGGGAGTAATTACACAGGTGTTTCCCGGTAGAGATGGAAAGGTTCGTTCTTGTGAGTTAAAAACTTCAACAGGTACAATGAGACGTCCTTTCCAGTTGATTTATCCTGTTGAGATTTTTGAAAGGGACTAAATAAACTTAAACAACTTTTTCTTATTAACTATGACATTTGTGTGGACTTACAATTTGAACTATATTAGATATAGAAATGTCAGATATAATTACAATGGGAAAATGAACATAAAGTTAATGTTCATCCGGGGGCCAATGTGTAGTTTATTGGTCTAATCTAAACCTGTAGATGGCGCTGCGCGCCGATATTAATGTTCTGTTTCTTCTTTTCTCTTCAGTGTGTGTTTTTCGTGTTCGTTTATGTTGTATGTAATAAATGTGCGTAGCCGTAATTTGCTCTCCTATTTTTTTGGATTTATGTCTTGTATTCGACTCCAATGAATAGACAGGAACCTACAGAGGCCGGCAGTCCCCACGAATCTGGACCGATAAGGTAAGATATTTACCTTATTTAAATTTAATATTCTGAAATGTTTATTAATAATTATATATGAAAGGATATATATGAAATGAGTCGCCAAGGTAGCGACATGTGCTTGAATGATGAATTTTATAAAGTCGTTAAGAATTTTAGCAACATAAGTTAATAAGTTTTATATTATAACAGGGTGGCTACTAGTCGGGAAAAGTCAGGGAATCATGAAAAAGTTAGGGAAATTTGACAAATTTTGTGGAAATAAGCCATATTTGAAAGCTCATTATTCTAATATGCTGAATTGTTCATTAATTTTGTGAATTTTTTGTGGGAAATAAACAGCATAAGCCAGGAAAGTGAGGAAAATGCTGAAAAATAGTCACGTAAAAGTCAAGAAATTTGGAAAATTTCCTATGTTAGCCACCCTGTGCCTGTATATGTAAAAAAAAAATAATAATCAATAATAAAATGTTTTAAATTTCTGAAGTTCAATTAACTTAAACTTTTATTTTATCTTTGTGATTAATTTCATTTTAAGTAAAAATCTGAATTAGAGTCATTCCATTTTAAATCAACAAATGGGGTGTGCAACACCATTTTTGATTTTGATGACAATTTGCACATGCTTTCCACATACCTTTTAGACCACAAAAATATATGTTTTTTATTTAAAAAAAATTTACCCTTCGATATGTAGGCTATTTTTGTCGTTGCCAACAGCGAAAATTGGATATTTTGATGCTTTGCGTTATGAACTATAACTTTTTTTCTATAAAAGCTATCAAGCTCAACTATAGCTCATTGGAAAGCTAAAAAAAAGATCTTTTTCCATATGCTATCAATAAATTTGAGATTTAAAAACAAAGGTTATTTTTTCAAGGTCAAAGTTTGTGATGCAAAATTAATTTTTTGCCACTTTTGAAAATTAAAAAACCTATGAAGGGCTTAGAATAACAAGCCCTCTTTTTTTTCTTATATACATATATAAGGTTGCTTACTGTATTAAAAAGTTTGGCTTGTTACTCTGCCCCCTTCACAAGATACGACCCCCCAAAGTTGCAAATTTTCTAAAAAATCCAATTTTCAATGCTAAAAAAATGCATGTGGGGGGCAAGGTAGATTTTTTTTTACTTGTGTGATTTTAAGTACTTCTTACCATCTTTCAAACAAAAAAAAGTTACTTTGTTATTCAAAGGCGTTTGGCAGCTATAAGGGTCTAAATTTTCAAATAATTATACTGAAACAACGCAATTATTTTCATACTTCTTAATCTTAGGTGTTAGTGAAAAGTTATTTTTTACTTAATTGTTAGTTTTAAATGGTGAAAACAACTAAAAAGACTAAGAAGAATTGTCAAAGAACACATTTAAACTTTGATAAGCTAATTTAAGGTTTCTAACATCTTGGTATATAGAATTTAACTTACCTCTCAAAACATGCAAAACTTTTTTGTTCAGTGGTTTATTGTCTCATAGAGAAGAGTTGACAAATGTTCACTCATCACAGGTGTGATATTATGACCTCTTCCCTGTGCTGACCATAGTTCTGACGCAGTCAGGATTTTCAAAATATCTTGAAACCAAACCCAAGTTTGGTTATCATGACTTGATTTTTTAAACGATGTTCCAGGTCCTTTAGGATGAAAAAAGTGGATCCTGTATTCTTCTTTGACATCAAATACCTTTATTTCCACCACTTCTCCTAGCCACCAGTCACCATCATATACGCAACAAACATAATCGGACAACTTTGGTCGGGTTGTTGGTGTGGATAATCTAAGGTTGATAGGTTCGTCTTTGATGACATGAAAGGTTGTAAAATCTAAAGAAAATGATGTACGTCTGGCATGAATGATATTTCTGTTGAGTGGAATGTAGCTGTGGAAAACTGAGTTTGGGGTAATGATAGTGCTGTTTTATATCTTTCCTCAAGAACTTTTCCTACTGCATTAACATCATCACAGGAAACATAGAAAAACGTTACACTATTAATATGTTCAGTGCAGTATTCAAAGACATCTAATGGATTCAAGATTTGATTACTGACCGGTCGTTGCAAACTAGCCTTTCGCACTAGCCTCTTCACTGTTCCTCCAATCCCATCGCAAGGGCCTTTCCCGTGGGATGTAGCAAAAAAATGCCACTCTGCTTTTATCCCAAAGTCTTGTTCATGATGGCTCAAGTTAATGAAGTTTTTCCTGTTTTTGTACTGTGCGGCAGATCCATCTGAAAAATAGAATAATTTTGAAATTAAAGCATGATCTGCCTTCAGTTTTTTAACAAGGATCATTTGAAAGGCGTAGAATGTAGTTGTGTTGTGGTCAAGGCAGTCGCTTACAAAGCAAAAACTTTGAGTTTGAATTTCTCCATCCTTTTCCCAGTAGACAACAAAAGGATGAAGCATACATTGCACACCTGACCAGTGATAGGTCTGCACCTCGTCTTGAACAACACAAGAGAAATTCTCTGAAAAATCTCCAAGTATCAAAAATTCCCCCTTATCCAGATCTTCTTTCTTTGATTTTAGAAATGCTGCTTGTTTACTGGCAATGAAATGGTGGCTCTTTAGATGCTCAAGTTTTTCACAACACTTAACCAAGAATTCTTGTAAAGGTAGCACACATGATGTCAGTTCACATCTGTCTGTGGACATCCACTGCTTATATGAAACTTGCAAATCCTCAAATTCATCATTTTCCAAGTCAATTTGGGTGCTGTTACTTGGAGAAATCAGTGATAAAATGGTATCCACACCTGGACATGCAGTACATTCCGAAAACATACAATTCTCATTTTCAGTATCACAGACCATAATCTGCAGCAGATCTTTGTAGCTATGATCACTTTTAATCGCTGATAGCATAAGTTTTACATTTTGATGGTACAAACAAATGCACACTGAATGTGTACCAGATGCTCCAGCTAACACACAAAATTTTGGTCTAAGATTGGCAAATTTAGATAACCCTACTTTCAAATCAGGATAATTTTCTTTAAAATGTTTGTAAAGTTCCTTCAAGTCACATAAAATGAGCCTTTTTTGAAGATTTGACTTTTCCCCATTCATTCCTCTCACAGAAATACAGTCCTTTTTTCCAGGCATCATGCGACTACAGGCATCTCTCTGATAAAAATCCTCTATAGCTTTTATTGCACTAGAACCAAGAATATTGCTTGGCTTCTTAGGTTCCAGTTTTGGTAAAACTCCTTGTGTTTTAACTAAATCTTTAGTTTTACGAATTAAATACTGACTGACTCCAAATTCTGCTTGAATTTTTGCATAGCTCCAAGTTACAGGCAACAAACTTAAAATGTTTACTTTATCCTGCAGACACTCAGCAGTTTTCATTCTCTCTTTAAGGTCTTCTATTAATTTTTCATAATTATCACATATGTGCTTTTGGCAAGAACTATTGTTTTCTTCACGTGAAACAATTGAAAGGTCAAATGATTTATTTAGTTTATTTGTGACACATTCTGTTATCGCTGAAACTTTTCTTTTTAATGTAGATGATTTACGATTGCGCGATAATTTGGCAACTTTCACAGGTGATACTCCAAGGGCACTACATGCTACATTTACAGACTCGACTAAATCACATTCAGGTATGTACATTTCTTCATTATTATCTTTATAGGTTTCAACTCTCTGATTTTGAATTTTATTTAAACATTTAGAGCACAGAGATTTTCCAGGGATAAGATTCAAATTTGTGTTTTTCAAATACAAATCTTTGCTTATGATTCTCAGCGATTTTGTAATCACCTTATTATGTTCCGAAAATGGGTCACAGCAGGAAGTTCCATAAAGGTGAGAAAATTTATCTAAAAACTTTTTTGCATGGTAAGTACAAACAGTTTCAATTGTTTTACATCCAGTTCTCAATTGCAGTAAAGTTTTATCATCATCATTATACTTAGAAATACTCTCTACAGTTGACTGCCTTGCCTACTATAACTTAAAATGTTACAATTATCTTTCATAAAAATTCCTATGGAGCATTTAGAGTTATCCATAATTCATTTACTCTTTATATGCAGAAAAACAAACTTATATTTAAGAATTCTAAAAAATAATTTCTTTTTTTACCTTCAACAAGGACAGTTATTCACCAAAATATTCTGTAAATATGTATATTTCTTGACCTTGAAATGAAAAAACCTACATGAAAGACAAAAATTTACAAGATTTTACAGCAAGAACACTTCCCAGCAACCTACTCCTTTCAGAGTTAAAGAAACAACTAAGTTATAAAGCAGTTCCATGTGACATCATTGGCAGGCAGATCATTTGTCTTACCCTATATTATTGGTCAAATTGTATCCAATAATATTCAAGCAGCCTTGTCATTGGCACAGTTCCTACCACAGGTAGGTACTGTTTGCCTAAAGGGAACTGTTCTATACATGTGGGAGCAAGGCTGGACAAGTTGAAATCTGTCTATTCTTGCTTTTAACTGGCAAATAGATTACTATAAATGAGGAAAAGTAGGAATATGATATATTCTTATTTGTGAGGTCAATCTAAGTCCATCAAATAAAAAATAATAATAATAAATGACATGTTTCCAAAAAAAAGTACATGAAAAAATTGGATGGTTTTAGTGTGATTATTTGAAAATTCAGACCCTTATAGCTGCCAAACGCCTTTGAATAACAAAGTAATTTTTTTTTTGTTTGAAAGATGGTATGAAGTACTTAAAATCACACAAGTAAAAAAAAATTTACCTTGCCCCCCACATGCATTTTTTTAGTATTGAAAATTGGATTTTTTAGAAAATTTGCAACTTTGGGGGGTCGTATCTTGTGAAGGGGGCAGAGTAACAAGCCAAACTTTTTAATACAATAAGCAACCTTATATATGTATATAAGAAAAAAAAGAGGGCTTGTTATTCCAAGCCCTTCATAGGTTTTTTAATTTTCAAAAGTGGCAAAAAATTAATTTTGCATCGCAAACTTTGACCTTGAAAAAATAACATTTGTTTTTAAATCTCAAATTTATTGATACCATATGGAAAAAGATTTTTTTTTTTAGCTTTCCAATGAGCTATAGTTGAGTTTGATAGCTTTGATAGGAAAAAAGTTATAGTTCATAAAGCAAAGCATCAAAATATCTAATTTTTGCTGTTGGCAACGACAAAAATAGCCTTCATATCAAAGGGTAATTTTTTTTTAAATAAAAAAAATATATTTTTGTGGTCAAAAAGGTATGGGGAAAGCACATGCAAATTGTCATCAAAATCAAAAATTGTCATGCAACAACTTTTTTGAAAATTTGTTGATTTAAAATGGAATTACCCATTAGAGTCCAGCATCAGGTCTGGTAAACCAATTTTACCTGAGCCTGACCTGCAATCAGGTTTGGGTCTGGTTGACTAAAGTTTTTCTCTTGCATATTAGGTTTGGTTCAGGTTGACTGTTTTTTTTATTTATTTATTTTTTTTTTTTCTTATGGGTCAGGTTGAGTGAATTTTTTCCCTGGGGAATGGGTTGTCTGATTTATTTTCCTTATAGGTCGGGTTTGGATTAAGTTGACTGAATTTTATTTTCTGTGGGTTAGGTTTAAGTTTCCAATGAGTCGGGTCAACTTAAGATTATCTTTTAGCAGATTATCTTTTAAGACTTTTTTTAGCTGTCTGCGACACGTTTTTTAAATTTCATAATCTGTCTGTGAAATTTGCATGTTCAAATTCATACTAATTTACTGCCCACATATATTATGTTTTACTTAAAGAAAAAAAAAATCCAGCATTCCTGTGTTTTTTTCATGGCTTAGTAAGAGAAAGTAAAAAACTCTGGATTAATGTAAAATTGCTAATAATGTCTCATTTTACAGTTCTCTAGTATAAGTTGAGTTTAATCGCTATTAATTGTTTAAATACGCCAAGTTTTTTCACAGCCAATCACAAATAAGTAGCTACCTACTCTTTTTTCATACCTTCAATACAAGATTATTTAGAAGGTTAAAAATTCCTGTTTTTCTGGCATTTCACTGTAGAAATATAATTTTTGTAACTGATTAGCAAAATGCATAATTTTCTCATTGAAGTTTTTTTTTTTTTTACTTTTTAAATCATTCAACTTTTGTAAAGGGTTTGTTTTGTTTAAATTTGCTGATTTCTGTGAAAGATTTATTTCCATATACTGGTTTTTATGAATGACCTGATTTTGGATAAAAAATTCGGACACTTACGTATTAACGCCACCACAATAGAAGTTGCGCTAACGCGCCAATAAAGAGCAATCTTGTTGTTCGCACACAAGAGACATAGGGGGACAGCAAGACATCATTTGGAATCTTATTTATCAGAGTTCATATGGCGACAGCATCAGGTGAAAGAAAATAGAGACTGTTTTGAATCTATGTTAAACTCTACATCGGCCCATTTTCCCCTGAAATCCGATTGACTGCTTTGTTTTTAAATAAAGTGTTTTATTTTATGATTTGTTGCAAAAATTTTAGGTGCAGATTGGCAGCACTACATATTCACTGTGGTGGCATTAATACGTAAGTACTGAAATTTGAATAAATTGACGCTAGAAGAGTGTGTGAATTTTTCTCAATGTTAAAAATTTCATGTGAGAAAATAAGAAAAAACATGCAAGTTTCACCCACTTTAACCCTTTGTGGTGCACTGTCCTCGCTGTGAGGACGCAGTTACTAAGCTCCAGCTGAAGAAACTCATCCCGGAAATTCTTTAGCAAAAATTTACGTTTATAATGTAGCTAACGTAGCAGAAAGACACTTTAACTAAAAATTTAAAATTTCTTTTAATTTAATTTTTTTTGTAAATTCCAGTGGCACTGTAATTTAAGTGATGTGAATTACCTTGTGCCGCAAAGGGTTAATTACATACCCTGATAGTATATATAAAGAAAAACCACTTCGAAATTCTCATTCTATTGAATCATCAAAGACCGATTAGCATAGTACAATAAACACTAGAAATACTTTCAAATTCAAATTTGTACATATTCTCACTCAAACATATGCATGTGCCAGTGTTTCCGCTACAGTAGCATTTTTCGCGAAATGCTAAAAAACTTATCCAAAATGCAAAAATGAAATAACATGGTTTTGCTTTTTCGCTAAAGCATCTTACTAAAAACAAATTGAAAAAAAAAAAATCTTCAGCGAAAATATTATGACGAATCTTTCATGGAAAAAAATTGCAACATTGATCAAGAAAAATCCATCAGCTTATGCATATAAGGAAAATTAAACACTGAACTATACATAAGAATTGCATACAAAAAATCAATCTGCAACAGTGTTTCCGCTACGGTAGCATTTTTCACAAAATGCTAAAGGACTTATCCAAAATGCGAAAATGAAATAACATGTTTTCGTTTCTTTGCTGAAGCATCTTACTAAACACACAAAAAATCTAAAAAAAAAATTCAGCAAAAATATTAAAACGAATCTTTCGTGGAAAAAAAATGTCAACATTCATAAAAAAAAACTAGTATGTTGTGGCCACCACAAGACTTTCTTCTATATTTTCCTATACATATTCAATCAGTAACAATATTTAAAAAAAAAAAAAAATACAATTTCTTTTCTAAGTTTTTTTTTTTTTTTTTTGTTAAAAGTAATACATATTCAATCAGTAACAATATTTAAAAAAAAAAAAAAAAAAAAAAAAATTACGAATTTTTCTTTTTTTTTTTTTTTTTTTTTTTTTTTGTTAAAAGTAAAAAAAAATCGATAACTTTGTTTTAAATTATCACAGATTTATAGTTCAACCATTCGTTTTAAAGGTATTGACGAGATCTTTCGAAAGATACCCATCTTGAAACTTTGCCCCCCCCCCAGTGTGGGAGGAACCGATGCCCCCACATGCAATTTTTTCCCTAGTTAACTACTACTATTATCAATAATTCATATTGGGGGGGGGGGGTGTACTTCCCCCCATGCACAAAAGTTTTTTCCTCGTTACATACTACTATTATCAATAATTCATATCAATTTTACAATCACAAGTATAAAATAACTCTTATTATGCACATTTATACGAATTTTTGTCCTATACTGCCATGTTAAAAATTTAGATAAAATGTTATCACAGCGCCACCTGTTGAGCTATTGATCCCCAAATATAATCAGCACCAGTTTATGTCGGGGGCCAACTAAATACCAAGTTTGGTAAAATTTCGTTAAAAAAAAAAAAAAACGATTTTTTTTCGCTAAATGTAAAAAAAATCAATAACTTTGTTTTAAATTATCACAGATTTATGGTTCAACCATTCGTTTTAAAGGTATTGACGAGACCTTTTGAAAGATACCCATCTTGGAACTTTGCCCCCCGGGGGGGGGGGGGGGGGCGATGGCCCCACATGCACAAAAATTTTTTCCTAGTTAACTACTACTATTACCAACGAGATCTTTCAAAAGAAACCCATTGTGAAAATTTCCCCCCTAGGGGGGGAAGCAATGCCCCCCCATGCACAAAAATTTTTTTTAGTTACATACTACTATTAGCAATAATTCATATTAATTTTACAATCACAAGTTTAAAATAACTCTTATTATGCACATTTATACGAATTTTTGTCCTATTCTGCCATGTTAAAAATTTGCATAAAAGGCTATCACAGCGCCACCTGTTGAGCTATTGATCCCCAAATATAATCAGCACCAGTTTATGTCAGAGTCCAACTATACACCAAGTTTGGTTCAATTTCATTCATCGGTTCGTGAGATACGGTGAAAAATACGAAATTTTGCAATTACAGCGCCACCTGCTGGACGATTGATCCCCAAATCTAATCAGCACCATGCCCCGTCAGGTTCCAACTATATACCAAGTTTGGTTGAATTTCATTCATTGGTTCGTGAGATATGGTGAAAAATACGAAAATTTGTCCTATACTGCCATGTTAAAAATTTACATAAAATACAATCACAGCGCCACCTGCTGGGCTATTGATCCCCAAATTTAATCAGCACAATGCCCCGCCAGGGTCCAACTATATACCAAGTTTGGTTGAATTTCATTCATTGGTTCGTGAGATACGGTGAAAACACTAAACCACAGACACACACACAGACAGACAGACATTTTTTAAAAACTATCAATTCATGTTCAGGAGACCCCAAAACGTGTAGATCCGTCAAAAAACGGAGGTCGAAAATACAATACTTTCTCTATATTACATATAGAAGAAAGTAAAAAAAAAAAAAAAAAAAAAAAAAAAAATCCATAGGTTCAGGCATATAAGGAAAATTAAACACTGAACTACGCATAAGAATCGCATACAGGAAATCAATTTGTAAATAAACATGAGGCATTTGTAAAGTGGTCTAATATGAAAGAAAGAAAAATTATAAATTGTAAATGAAAAAACTCTGAATAGTAATAAACAAATTTCACTTAAATATTACAAAAAAAAAAAAAAAAAAAAGTAAGTTATGTTTTTATTTTCAGATACAGTATAAGCTTAATGTAATTTTACATGCTATAGTGATAATTATATCTCCAGAAAAACAATATAAGTCGTTATCTAAGATGTTCATATTGCTTTAAAAAAGTTTACAATATAAAGTAATCTAAAAAGTTTAATATTTTTTGTGTCTGCCAATAAATGTGTTAAGATATATACTTGTACTATATTCAAATTGATCTGGTTACAGTGGTAAGTACAATTATTAATTGCTTTTTTGTTTTTAATTTCAAATTAAAAAAAAAATTATTTAAAAAAAAATTTATCTTCTGTGTATAACTCTTCAAAGCCTTGATTAAAAACTTTTAAGTTGAATTTACAAATGAAAATCAAACATATTGAGGGGTTTAGAATAATGTGTAAACTGATATTCATCTTTTACTACTGTTTCTGGCATTTTAGCATTTTGCTAAAGCTTTTTTTCTGATTTTAGCTTTTTTGCTAAAGAAAATTTTACTCAGCTTAAACCCTGCCAAATAAGAAAACTCAACAAAAAGACAGTAGATTATACAATACAAACTGTGCCATACAAGAGCAAATGATGTAAAGCAGTAGAAATCTAAAACAAGCAGAAAATCTATACACTCAGTCTGCTAATCTCTGGCAATCTAACACGCTCATATCAACACAAAATATCTCCAAACAAACAAGGCACACCATACTGAATCTCACCCATAATTTATAACAAAAAAAAAAAAAGAATTCTAAATAGAAAAAATATGAAATCCGCATGTTAAAGACAGTAATTAATACATGCACTTTAACACATAACTTTCAAAATAACAAAACTTTTTGCTAGGTAACATGGGCATCAGGTAAAATTTATAGAACAATGAAAGTATAATAAACTCTACAATGGGCTCTTCCCACCTGACGTCAGAGGTCACATGATAGATGAAAAACAAATAGCAGACGAAGTCTTGTTTAGCTAGAGCGATTGCTAAAATAACATATTTTCTATTCTTATTTTTGATCAATCGTATTTAATCTGTGTTATTTTTTATACATCATCATTTTTAATCCATTTTATATCATTATTCATCATCTTTCGTTTACTGTATACATTTACAATCATCATTTAGTTTATACCTGTTATCAGGGCCCGCGCTAAGGATTTCAAATTGTTAGCCAATAAATTAGCCAAATTGAAAAATCATTAGCCAATTTTTAAAAGTGTTAGCCACATTTTATACACGAAATTTTTACAATGTACAGTAAAACTACGGTGCATTAAACTCATTTAAAACAACAGTTGCTTATAATTCAACATAATATACCAATTTAATTGATTTTAATATTAATTGCATATTCATGGTTAATTACACTTTATTGCTGCCAACTTGCCAGAACTGTTATGATTTTCCAAATTCATAATTGCTGCTACATTATTTTTAAAAACAGTTTTACTTTCATTTTATGACAGTAATCCAATTTTGTAGATTTTATGTCATTTTATTTTTATTAAGTATTTGAACGGCAAAAATGTATAGAAATATAGCATTTATATTTTGTAAACACCCTAGACTGAATTTTCCGAGATGGCTGATTCAATGTGTCTGTTGATTCTATTTTTTTCTCTTCACACCTTCTTTCTGAAGTGATTGAGAAGCATTTGAACCAGATGTTTTGGTAAAAAAACTAGTAATGGCTAGTATAGCCTTCCAGCCATCATACAGATTTTCTGTTAATATTTCAATTGTTATTTTAAATTAATAATCTAAAATGTCCTTAAGTATCATTTCACTATTTTGATTTTTGTGTTCAAAACACATTAAAAATAAAACAAATTTCAAGAAACGATGATAAAACTGAAACGAGATGATCTCGGCTCGGTGCGACCGACGTATTTCATTTACAAGCATGCAAAGAGAAGAGCGGCGCACGTGGGATGTGACGTCATGCACAAGGCAGAATGTGCAGTGCAGTAAATCAACGCAAAGGAGAAACGAGAAACCATCCCTCCGTGAACATGGAGGTAGAAGAAAGAATTCAAGGCGGCAGACGGAGACGGAAGCGCGAACATAGGCTGACTGTAACTGTACGCACGTTGATGCTTTTGTTTATTTTGCTGGAATCTGGAATGAGCGTGTTATGAAAAAATGAAAACTCGGCACACATTGTTTTACAACTTATGTTTCGGTCAATTTATTTATTTACAAAAATTTGGATTTTTTTTTTAAAATCCTTGTGAGAAAACTGGTGAAAAATAAATCGTTCGCCAACATTTTCGCAAAAATAAAAATTTTATCGCCAATTTTCTGATTTGTTCGCATTTGGCGAGGTGGCGAATGCTTAATGCGGGCCCTGCCTGTTATTGATGTTCAAGAAGACCATGTTTAAATACTCTGATTTTTGATACTTAAATCAGTGACAGTGCAATATCGTACAACCTAAATCCATTTAGACCAGTAACTAAGTTAATTAACTTGTTGTAACACCTTTATGCAATTCAATTAAATGAAAACATTTTATAATCCGTAAACATTCCACAAGAACAAGCTGTTATTTATTGCTAGATCAGTTAATGTTACAGTTACACTACAATATACAAAAATCGATTCTTATAAGTAAAAATAAATAAACACATAAAATGTTTTTTAAAAATTATTAAATTTACAAATACAATTATTCTACTGTTTACAAATGCACAATATTACTTTTATTTTATTTTATATTAAATATTAAAATTTTTGTTCTTAAGAACAATATTTAATTGAATCCGATTCTCAGAATTCGTTTATTCGTTTTCCTCTATCACGTGATTGAGCAGACGATGCTGGGAAGAGCCCATTATCCGTAGGCACAAGGAAAGGGCAGAATCAAGTAATCAAGAGAAAGGGTTTTCTCAACAAGAAATAAATGACTTAGTTTTTAAGGAAAGCAAAAATGTGAATATAAAGAACTGTGTTTTTTATTTACTTTTTGTACACTACAGTTAGCACCTCCTCGACTACTGTCTAATGCAGAGTGCAAAATTTCCGCTCGCCAGCGGCGAGTGGAAATTTTACTGTGGCGAGTAAAATTTCAGTCTAAATGTAGATAGAATTCTTACAGTATGCGATGCTACTAAACAAATAAATAAATAAAAAATTATCAATTAAAAAACGCAAAATCTGGCTAATCTTAGGTAAGGTGACCAGACATCCTCTTTTTAAGAGGACAGTCTTCTTTTTCAATGCTCTGCCTTTTTAAACGAAAAAAAAAATAAAAAATTACAGGACTTAAAAGTCCTTTTTTATGTTTTTCGTCCTCTGACCTCTTTTTTCAAATGAAAAGGATTTAGTCCTTAATTTAAAAAATTTTGCATAACTGGGAAGCTCAATCGGCTGTATTGAATAATGAACACTAACCTTTTTCTGCGTTAGGTTTGCAAAAGAACAACTTGCTAATAAACTTGCCAAAGCATATTATGGTTTACGTCAATTCAGATTCTTTGAATCACAAAGAAATAAAATATTCCCTATATATTTACAGTTCTTTGATCCAGAACACGGAATCACATTGAAATTGTCAGGAAATCATTAAGAAGGTGATGCTCCAGTTGATACATGGTGGGTTGACGTGTGTTCTCACTTTTGCATGAATAACATTCCTCATAAAAATAGGTCCACTAGTAGTGACCGATAGGTTCTATCCTCGAAGCTGGTATAAGTGAGGCTCTGGGTTCGATACCCAGTCGCGCTCTTTGGCTTTGCCGTTACGAGTTTTGTGTGGTTTCCTTCGAAACTAGCATAAATTTGGACTAGGACCTCTTAGAAAGACCCCGTGGAGGACTCTCCTACTCAGGCCTAGAGCCCTAGTGCAGACAATTGGTCTTAATGATAACACTACCACCACCTCATAAAAATATGCAAAAGTTGGTTGAATTCATTTTATGTCCTCCTG
Source organism: Salticus scenicus (assembly GCA_963930645.1). Taxonomy (NCBI): domain Eukaryota; kingdom Metazoa; phylum Arthropoda; class Arachnida; order Araneae; family Salticidae; genus Salticus; species Salticus scenicus. The sequence goes on from CAWVNO010001064.1 coordinate 2,149,912, forward strand.
GCAAAAACTTTCTCACAAAGCAACTGTTTTCTTCAATGAACAAAATGTAGACACGTGAAAAAAAAAAACCCTTTATATACCTACTTAAAAAACTTATTAACTACTAAGACTAATTTAGGTTATACTTGTGAGAACTTTTATAAAATGTTGAGAAAGAATGCTTCGTTAAAACAAATCGTTTCATCTGCCGAATATTAATTTTATTTATTTTGTTATGATTATGATTTTAATAAAAAAGATGTCGACCAATTTTTTTTTTTTTTTTTTTTTTTTTTTTTTTTATGTAATTGCATGAAAGTACCACAGAAAAAAAAAGTTTTTGTTTATAAAAAAAAAAAATAATAATAATAATAATAAAAAAATCTATATTGTCTAGAGTGACACCTATAAAAATTAGGGATTTTTCCTCTCATATCCGTATATTATTAATTTAAATTAAGGTATACTTATCCAAATTCATCATTTGAGATAATACCGTTTCCACCAGTTGTGTAAAATAGCTTTGAATCAGTTTTTTAATCATTTTCATTCAATTTTGTGTCCTCTAAAATGACATTTTCTTCAAAATTGAATGTCTTCTATTTTCTTATAAAATAAGACATTGCATTATTTCTCCTCTTTTTCTACTAAAAAATTCTGGTCACCTTATACATAAAAAATAGTGCAAGTTAATAATATTTTGTGGCGAGTGACATTTTTTTTTCAGCAAGTGTAATCTAAGTTGAAATTTCAAGCCCTGGTCTAATGTCAATTGATTACTGTACAGTACACTACAAGATATTCCAACATTTTAATTTTTTTTCAGAGCTTTGTTAATACATGCCTTCTTTTTTAACACTTTTCTTGAAAGGATATTTTTTATTCATATAACTACTTACATATCTGAGAAAATTTCACTAAAACCAAAGCAATGTGTAAAAATGGTGAGTATTTACAAAGTGGAATATATTAAAATGTCGGCACATTTGCATAAATTAGCTTACACACTCTGCATTGGCTTCATCAGAAGTATGCTTCTTTATTGTTTTTATATCCTATTGTATATAAAATACAAATACTTTTACTAATTGTGAATATTTACATTGTTTGTATCATGTTTACATATATACATTTGCAATTTTGAGCAAGAATTTTTTTTTTTCTTTAACATCATTTATGTCTTATTTCAATCCTTTCTGTGATTTATCCACAAAAACCAGAAACTTATACTTCTATCTTCTATTTACATTCATATTTACAATTTAGAAAAAAACTCAAACTGAGATGAAAGAGACAAATTGTATAATAGGCAAAGGGAAGTCTTGCTATTATATAGATTTTCATAGTGAAAATTTATAAATGTGAAGTACACATTTCTGTTCTTACTCACTTTTTGGAAGTCTCAGTTGGTTTCTAGGTAGCATTTTTTTTTTTTTTTAAGTTTTCTTCAGAAAAAAAATACTACTCTTAAAATAGCTTTGAAACTTAGAAACCAAAAAATAATCAGGCTTATAATGAGGAATAATATTCATTTTAAGTAAATGGGAGACCTAATAATGCATTCGGTAAATCTTTACAAGCTGATGTGGTAACATTTGTTTACATATGTTATTGAAGTGTAAACAGAAGATGTCGCACAACAGATTATAAAGTTTAGGCAAGAACTATAATAAAAATTAGTCTGCAGTATTAAAATTACCTGATTAAAAAATATACGCAATGCAATTATAAATACATACAATATACATATATAAACCAGGGGTCGATCCAGGTAAAAATTGGGACCCATTTACTGCCCTTTCATAAAATTCAAATCTCTAAAATGGGCCCCTTCACAAAATTTAAATCCATAAAATGGGTCCCTGCACAAAATTCAGATTCATAACAACAGTCCTTTCACAAGATTTATTTAAAAAAAAAAAAAAAATGATTTTGTAAAAATTTTCCACGTTAACAGTATTAATTTTTAATGAGTGTCCATACTTAGTTCAATAATATGCTATTAACTTGATATTAAACATTAGATAGAGTAACTGCTAAAGTGAAAGGTTTCATGTGATAATTCTTTTTATCGCAAAAATAAATAAATTTTTACAAAATTATTTTGTTTTTCCCTAAAATGGGCCCAAAAAATTAAAACCTGGATCAGCCCTTGTAAACATATATTACAAATACAGATGCAATTGTAAATACTTCCTTTAAAAAGTGCTTAGTTCTTAATCATCCGAGATGAACTCTAATAGGAACATTGCATTAACAACTATTGATAGAAGTTAATTTAAAAAAATATAGCTAGAAATTTATTTACAGTTTAGAAAAATATAATTACACTTCAATTATTTACTTATCTTAAAGTTTTTGACCAACAAAAAAATAATTACAGCATTAATAATAAAAGTACCTATATAGTGTAATTTTTCAAACATAAAATATTGAAGGTGATTTTAACATAAATAGAATTTCTATATGTATCTAAAAGAATTTTACACTGCTGATAGTGATCCACATAAGGATACACACATAAAAAATTAAACAATTCGTGAAATAACAACAAGAAGGTAAACAAAAACTAAAAAAGCCTTAAAATGTACAACTGATCAAGTTATTACTATCAATAGATAAAAGAAAGAAACACAGAAAGTTAATTTTTTTATTTAGTACCAAACAAAATTTTACTAGGCATAGCAATAAAATTTAGCTGTTGTTTCCAAGGCAGATAGTTGCTGGAAATTTCATTGAAAATAAATAGTATTTAAACACAAAAGAAAATTAAATATTTGAAAATTATCATTTAATGATTAAATCAAAATTGAATAAGAGTTCACATAGTAAATATGAAGATCGCAAAACAAAATCTATAGAAATTAACAAACAATGAATACATTAATGATTTTGAAACTAGGAGAATAAAAATTTCATTGGGAATTTTAAGAATTAGGGTAATTTTTTAAAAAATAAAATAAAAAGAAAATATAAAAAGTTCTGTTATATTGGTGTTTTATCTTATTTACATATAAAATACATGTATTAAATTTTGTAATCATATTACGAGAAAGAATTTGAATGTAATATGAGAAATTTCCATGCCCTTAATTAAGCTGCAATTAAAATGACATACCACGAACCTTCAAAATAATCACAGAAAAATAACTATAACAATGTTAAGTATTAAACGAAACTTCAATTTTCAAATAAAATTTCTTTAAGTTGACATAGGAAAAAGAGGAAATCGCGTCTTACAGTCCGATTGTTTGACCTATCATTGTCACACGTATTTAATAGCGAAACAAAAAATGCGACGTAATGGCAAGGAATCGACAGATTTCTCCAAACAAACACAGAATAAAATCTGTCTACATTAAGCATTAACAAAATGATTTGAAAACAATAAATAAACAGATACACAGCAGAAGGGAGGGGATTATAAACAGATTAAGCCTACAACAATATTTGGATACGTAATGTGCTATTTAGCTACAGGTAATAAACACGTAGAATCTAATAACTACGAACATACCTCCGAAACGTCGTCATCATCACTTTCGGACAATTCTGCCATAAAATTGGTTCCTAAACTTTGTCTCCTTTCTGCACTTATATTTCCACTTAGGGGTGACGAGGATCCTGAATGATCCCTGCCAACCTCGTTTAAATCGCTCTCTCTAAGACTATCACACTTTGTGTTGTGAACTACATTCTGCATGTTTCTTTATTACAGTACATTTAATTCTATCACACACGAAATAATAACACAATAAAAAACACAACAGCAGCGTGCTCAGAGGAATACCTTTAATTACTATTACCATTACATCGCCGCCATGACTAAAGTAACACACAAGGTCCCGGATGTTGGATGCGGTCCTACTACCATTTAACTATTTCATTTCATGTGGAATTTTTCGTGAACCTTTAATTTCGTGTCGTCATTCCAATAACCGTTAGAGGGCGATATCGGAAGTTGTGACGGCGTTTCTTAGATTCCATTTATATGTTCAGTACATAGCACATGATATGTAAAAATAAAGCCTTTATTTCTAAAATTTAATTTCATGTAATAAGGACACGACACCTCGCGAAAACAAAAATATTAATCAATGAAAATTGGTTATTTGCCAAATTTGAAAACTGATTAAAAAAAGAAATTGATCTATTGATTTCCAAACAGAAAAAAAAAGCTTCTTTTAGAACTATTGGCACAACGATTTGAAACAAGAATAAGATTAAATAAATATGAGGGCATTAAAATCTGTGTAAAAATATAAATCTTTATCAATTATTTTGGATAATTTTTTATCATATGATGGGAATAAGTATTGTCATGATTTTTACAAGGAAACTTTATTACAAACAGAAACATACAGCAGTATAGAATTAGCACAACAGTACTATTTTCAGACAACTATTTTAACATTGTGAGAATTTGCAATAGCGCACCTTGAATCACGCAAATATATGTAATATATCGTTTTAATTCTCTATACAAAGTTACACTGTTCAACCGGTCACTATGAAAATTGGCATATTTATTAATCAGGAATCAGGACAAAATCTAGCTAATGTTGAATGCTATATTTCTTAGTTCGATCAGATAATTGGATCAAAAGATATTAAATTAAAACCCCATTTTAACTTTAAAATTATTTAAAAAGAGCAACAAATTAATGCCAAAAAATATTTAAAATGAGCGTTTAATTTTTTGTCAGACATAAAATAAAATATATTAATATTTATGTCAGAAAAAAAAAAGAACAAGTAACAGTTTTCTTTTATTTAAATTAAAAGACAAGACCTTTTTATTATTATTATTATTTAAAAAAAAAAAAAAGTTTTTTGTATATTTAAACTTTATTTTTCCTTTTTCTCTCGCACGAAATTAAAAAATATTTAAAGTGAAATTTAGAAAAACCGTGCTAAAGAAATGGAAAGCTTTAATATAGGACCATGGCAAATTTTCAAAATTTGGCACTGAAGTAGTTCGTACGTTTCTCGACAAGATTATTATTATATATATAACTAGCAGGCTACGCCCGCTTCGCTGGTCACTATTTTTAAATGAATCATTATAATTAATGAATTCTCAAAATTGCGTTAATTTTTATCATGTGAAAAAAAAAAGAAAAAAAAACTCTGATCGGGAAAAATGTCGCACCGGGTCCCCACTGCCTTCGGCAGCATAGACCCGTGCGCGATGCGCACGCACGAATGCATATATATGAGCGCCCTAATAATTTTACAAATTCGAATATATCCGCAATCGATTTGTAAGTATCGAAAACCTCTATATACCAATTTTGAACGATCTAACTGTATATTTAATTTTTTGCCCCCCCCCTCGCCCCTCCTAATAACTTTACACATTCGAAAATATCCCCATTTAAGTTGCAGGCCTTTAAAACCTGTTTGTATCAATGTTGAACGGCCTAACTGTATTTCTATTTGTTTTTGCCCATAGCCCCCCTTACCGCCAAACCCCCTTCCCGCCCCTCCTAATAATTTTACAAATTCAAAAATATCCGCAATCGATTTGTAAGTATCGAAAACCTCTACGTACCAATTTTGAACGATCTGACACTATTTTTATTTTTTTGCCCCCCCCTCCCCTCCCCCCCTTCTTGCCCCTCCTAATAACTTTACACAATCGAAAATATCCCCATTCGACTTGCAGGTCTCTTAAACCTATCTGTACCAATTTTGAACGTCCTAACTGTATTTCTATTTGTTTTTGCCCCATAGCCCCCCCTTACTGCCCCACCCCCTTACCCGCCCCTCCTAATAATTTTACAAATTCAAAAATATCCGCAATCGATTTGTAAGTATCGAAAACCTCTATGTACCAATTTTGAACGATCTGTAACTATTTTTATTTTTTTGCCCCCCCCTCCCCTCCCCCCCTTCTCGCCCCTCCTAATAACTTTACACAATCGAAAATATCCCCATTCGACTTGCAGGCCTCTTAAACCTATCTGTACCAATTTTGAACGGCCTAACTGTATTTCTATTCGTTTTTGCCCCATAGCCCCCCCCCCCTTACGCATGTGAAATCACGTTTTGCCCCCCGCCCCCCTTGGGGACCGAATTTCAAAAATTCCAGAAACCGATTTTTAGACATTTGTATTAGCTATATTTTAAAGCAAAAATTTTACGGATATCTGTTTTTTTGTTTGAGATATGAAGGATTTTGTGAAATTACGTTTTGCCCCCCCTCCCCCTCTTGGGGGGGGCGAATTTCGTAAAATCGCTTGCGGTGTTGTCTTTCTCGGGTCGTAAACATTAACCGTGCCAAATTTGGTCCCGCTCGGTGAAACGGCCTAGGATTCTATAGCGGACAGACAGACAGACAGACAGACACACACACAGACTCTGCTCTTTTATATATATAGATAATATTTTTTATGCAGCATACAGAAACCAATATGAAATGCATGCAATATGATTAATGTAAAAGTAAAATGTTTATAAGAAATTAATCAATATAGCTTATTATTTCCCTTACTGAACTAATGTGGGTAATTAACTGATTATGAACATTTTAGATATGAATTGCAAAATATACAAGCATATTTTAGATATTTAGATTCTGAACTACAAAATATACAAATTAAGCAAGGGGAGTATCTCCTCCATCATTGCACATAATCGTATGCTCCGTTGATTGCTGTTGCATCATCATATACTTGCTCACAACATTTTGTCAAATCCAAATTTTTTTCGTGCAGTAGTTCTTTTTATATTTTCCAGTTATAAATTTCTTCGAGTCTCCTTACCTTTTATAGCATCGTGATAATATTCACATCTGTTGCTTTTGACCAGTCAACATATGTACAGTACTGTTTGATTTGATTAAAAAAAATGTTTTAAAGACATATTTAATTTACATTCTCATTGAGTTATTATACTCTCAATTAGAGATGTAAAAAACTCGGGAATTTTGCTTCTGGGGAATAAACATGGGAATTTTCGGGTTTAAACCGGGAATTTTTACACTTTGGAAACTTTGATGGGAAGAAACTAATATTCAATGTTTAGATTTAATTTCTCTTCTTTTAGGTGTAACAAACAACTTCTTTCAATAATTTTTATTCTATTTGCTTAAATAAAAGTGATATCAACAATTATGTTATTATTTTACAGAAAATTGTAAAAAAAAAAAAAAAAAAAAAAAGTTAAAGTTATTGACAATAATAAATGATGAAGTTTTGTCTGCCTATATAAATAACTTTAATTTTTTTTAATGAATACCATAATAAAATGTGTTATAAAAAATAATACAATGAAATTAAATTATGGTAATAATACTTTAAAATTATTAAATTTTATTATAGTTCATCGAACAAAATTTCACATTAGTTGATGAAATTTTGTTATAATCATTCAAATAACACGGGGAACAAAATCAAACATGTTCTTCGGTTATTAAGAATTCCAGCAATGATTTTTTAATGCATTAAATCAATACATAAAATACTCAATAGCTAATAATTAATAATTTGGCTGTTATTTCTTTCTTCATTTTTTTTTTGAATATTAATATTGTTGAAATTTTAATTGAAATAATATTTCCCAGTGTAATATTATTGATTTTTTTAGTAAACGCAGAATATTTTGAAGCATTTTTGTTTTATTTTTGAAATAAAATGATAAAGATATACAACTGAAACCGACGATTGCGATAAAAAAAAAAAAAAAAAAAAAAAAAAAGTGTTATATTGAACTTAGTGTGAACTAAACAGTCAGAACTAAAATATAAATATACGGCAATAACAGTAAATAAGTCTGTTAATTAATGAAATTTGAAGCTTGTACTTTTTAAATTTATAGACGTTAAAAGCACTATTTAAAAACTGAAAAATCATAAAAAACATCTGAATGTGAGATAACATTTTGAAATGCCTTAGAAGTCTCCGACTAATGGCAGATGTCAAAAAATTTTTCAGTGTCAAAAATTTTTGCGGGATAACATGGGGATGATTATACTGACCAAACGCCCCCCTTTCCTGGGGACAAATGGGGACTTCCTTTCTTTCTTTTTTTTTCAAGGCATTTTTCTAAGTTTTGAAAATTTTCAGAAAGTGAATTATTAATCAGTAATACTTAATTTTTAGTCCTTATTTATTATGAATGGAACAAGACATCCATGGGAACTGGGAACTGGTGCAAGCGTTGATGGCCTACCTAGTGACATTCACTTTACGGCCAGTCTATGCATTGATGTCTAGCTCATGGTATTAGAGGGTATTAGACCATGGTATTAGACCTTCATGGTCTAGCTATATAGGGATTATAGACCCAAAGAATGTATAAATCAGGCGGCCAAATTTTTAAAACCCAATTTGAGGATGCAGCATCCCGAAATCGAAGGGCCATTCAAGGGCAAAGCTAAATTATGTTACTTACAAACTTTGAATAAACACCATAAAATGCAATAAACTCGCAACAATTGTTTCGGGTCGAAAAAACACACGACCCTTCATCAGGCGAATAAAGTAAGCACGAGTGCTGCAGTCAAAGCGGCAACACACAAAATCGTTTAAAATGAAAAGAAAAACTTTATAAAGTAGAAAGTAAATATAACAACTGGTGTGAGTAGAATTGAACAAGAAAATAAATAAATGAGTGAGATTAACCATATAACAATCTAAGGATATCAAAAATTAAACGAAAATCTAAGTTACGTGAGTAATTTCCAAGCATCAGAGAAGAATGGAGTGGAAGAAATATCATTAACAAGATTTTTCGAATTTTTAAATATGTAAAATGCTTCATGAATATCCAAATGGGAGGAACAGACAGGAGATGAAATTATGTTAGTTTTGGAAAAATCAAAACGATGACTTTGAGACCAGCAGTGGGAAGCAATAGAAGATTTGGTAATCTTTTCATTACGATCATTCCGACGGTGCTCATTTATTCTGTATTTCAAACGCCTCCTAGTTTGACCAATATAACCTAAGTTGCAGGACGAACACGGAATTAAATAAATTCCAGAACGGTTTTCGGTGGGGTCAGCCTTGTAACATGAACATGGGTCGTAATTCGAGGACTTCCTCATGATTTGAGGACGTTTGCTCACCTTACTATAAATTACTCTCAGTTGCGAATTGCGATAATAATCTTTCCTTTTTTAGCAAAAACCAATGCTGCGAATTGAAATGAAGAAAATAATATATGACCCAAACAAAAACAAACAAAGCATGTTGTCTGTCCGGTGTTTGCGCTTCATTAATTCTACGAAAAGGTATATTTAATAAAATTAATTTAATATATATCGTCATTAGAACTTATCGGTTGTACTATGTTATATTTTATTTTATTTTTTTTCTTTATTTATTGAAATGAGAAAAGAAAAATTGTAAAAATGTTTGCTATTAATCCCGTGCTTAAATGTATATACATGGTGAAAATGTTTCTCTGGTGTCTTTTCAATTGAATTTTATTGAAAAAACCCACCTGGGTCTTTTCGAGTCGGGTAAAATCAAGTCAACCTGCCTAGTTTTCTAAAAATTGATTTAAAAAAAAATGCAAAAAAAGAATGCAAAATTTTAGTCAGTCAAATTTTTCTTTTCACATCTTTAATATATATTGTAATTTTTTGTAAAATAGGTACTGATTTTCAATCACCATGAATTTTCTGGATGCGTAAACGGAATTTAAAAGTATGTATTATGTAATATGATAATTGGGATTGTTTTCTTATATTTTAACATGGGATTTAAATAACATCTTGTGGCTCTCTTCTCTCTCTTGATATACTCTACTACAAAAAACATCAAAAGATAAATTATAATTTTCTGGGTATTTCATTTCAAGAACTACAAAATTTTAATCTTTATATAGTAAAAACTTAAAAAAGATTTCCAGTGAGTAAAAATGCCATATAACTTGTTAAGGTGATGTATAAATTGCATTTTATTATAAAATGTGCCAGAGACTGGGCAAGCCAATTTAAACAATTTTTCAATATTCCAACATAAATTTTCTAAAAAATTATCTATACAGTCGAACCTTGTTAACGTAAACATGCTTAGCCTAAATTACTTTTACCATGAACTGTTTCCATTCCACAGCCCCTATCAAAGTGAAGATTAGTTTAGTTATATGAAAATTAGTTACTGATAGCATGAAATGAACTACTGATAACATGAACATTTTTTTTTTTTCTGTTTGAGATTCATGTTAACGAGGCTCTACTATACTATTTATTTATTTATAATGTTATACATGAATTAAGAGAAAAGCAATAAAATAAACAAACACTTATACATTTCTATTTGCGACTAATCTGCCAACAACTTTGTTTCAACATATCACTAGAATTTTTTTAAATGGTACAATGCTGAAATTTTGTACATTATCTTATTAATATATCGGGCACATTTTATTCACTGGGAAATTTATTTATTTTGTGTATTGACCATCTAAATATTTAAAACTTGTAATTCTTGAAATGGAATCTCCTGAAATTTCTGATCGATTTTATAAAGTTCTGACATTATTTTATGTATGCTTGTAGTTTGTGATATATAATGAAATACGGTTAACACAAAAATGCTTAACATGAAAAATCGACTAACACGAAATAATGCAGCAATCCAGGCAGTAAACTATACAATTTAATACATTTTTTTTCTTCTTTTAACAAAAAAAAAAAAAAAAAATCGTTTAACACGAAAAAATTCACTTTCAATCTTCAGTGGCATGTTTCCTACAAGTCACTGTAGAATTTATTTTTGGAATTGTTTAACTTCCTTGAACTGGCTTTCCTTCACTCACAGTCCCCTTTTTCATCTATGTTTTTCTACCCCCAGTGATCTAGGGGAAAGCACTTATGGATGCATCAGCACTTTCCCCTCCTGCAAATGAGTAGAATCCTTATTTGTACCAAAGAATCGCTAATTGTAGAAAACCAATTTGGTTGTGCTTTTCTCATGAACAAAGGAATGTCGAGAGTTTGGTGATAAGAAATTTTCATGCATTTCAGGATAACGCATTTTGTACTCCTCTGCAGTTTGATTTTAAAGTTGTGTAGTTTGAGTTGAAATTGATGAAATTTGCGTTAAAACAAGAAAACCATTGAATTTTTGATGAAAATCAGTGAATTTCGTGTTTTCTGTAAATCAGTTTGTTTTATGAGCACAATGGCTGAGAAGATGAAAAATGCAGGATGAAAACAGAAATCAGCAAAGATTTGGCCTTGCCAATTCTGCTTTATCAACGATAATAAAAAGCAGGGATCAAATTACGTTAATGTTTGAGTACAGTATCTTTGAACCAGAGAGAAAACACATAAGCACTGTCAAACACAAAGATTTAGAGACAGCTTTGCATATTTGGTTCAAACAAGCTAGATCTCAGAATGCTCCTATATCAGGTCCTTTATTGCTGGGAAAAACTGGTGAATTGGCAAAACAAATGAGTATCAAATTTTTGGCTAATCCAGGATGGTTAGTATGTTTCAAGAAAAGAAACAGAATTGTGTTAAAAAATGTTTGTGTTGAAGCTAATAACGTTTTACCAACTATGATCATAGATTGGTTGCAGTCTACATTGCCCTCAATACTTCAAGAATATAATCCAAAAAATGTCTTCAACTCTCATGAAATTGGCTTATTTTATCGCTGCTCAGTGTTAGAAATAAGAATTTTGAAACTAGGCGTCAAAATGACGCCTGGATTAAATTTTTTGGCCATTAAAATGAAAAATCTTGGTGCCATCTATAATTAAATATATATATTAAAATAATAATAATAATAATAAAGCATCAATTTGTAAATAATATATGCATGATTATATAAAACATATTTATGTAATGAATGTAATTACATTGTCCTTCATGTCAATGACATGCGTTTGTTTGTTGACCTGCCACCAGTGTTAGAAATAAGAATTTTGAAACTAGGTGTCAAAATAACGCCTGGATTAAATTTGTTGGGCGTCCAAATTAAAAATCTAGATGCCATCTATAATTAAATATGTATATTTAAAAAAAATAATAATAATAAAGCATCAACTTGTAAATAATATATGCAAGATTATATAAAACATATTTATGTAATGAATGTAATTACATTGACAATATTAAACGTACATATTTAAAATATTAAATTCATTCTTCGCCCAGAAGATACATCATTCCACCACAATTTAATAGCATTTTCTGGGCAGAAATCTTCCAATTTAGGATTTAGGGCTGTTTAATTTAAACATTATAACAAATCGTCAACTACTTTCAAAGAGATATCATTTCTTAAATCAGTTTTTATTAGGTTCAATTGACTTGAAATAGACTTGTTTACAGTGTGATGGGATTGGGAAAATTATTAGGTATGATGAGGAAAAAATCCAGACGTCAAATATGGCACCTATGATTGGAATTCTAGGCGTCAAAATGAAAAAAACTGGTCGCAGAATTCGACTGACGACCACTTATTTCTAACCCTGTCGCTGCTTACCTAATAAAACTTTATCGTTTAAAGGAGAGTCATGTTCAGGAGAAAAAATCTCTAAAGAAAGAATTACACCATTGGTTGGATGCTATTCGGATGAATCATATTTGTAATTGCAAAAAGTTTAAAACTGCAGTTTTGAAAATGTAAGAGCATTACCTGTTGAATAAAAAAAAAAAAAAAAAATGCCAAACAAAAATGTATGGATGACGGCCACTATGTTCAATGATTGGATTACTAATTTGGATAAGTCATTTTTCAGAGAAAAGTGTATAGTCACACTTATTAATGACAACTGTCCAGCACACCCCCATATTGAATTAAAACCTATAAAGTTTATATTTTTTGTCTCCGAATACCACAAATGTTTTATAACCATGTGATCAAGGCATTATATAAAATTTGAAATTAAATTATCAAAAAACAATTGGTTTGAAAACATTTAGTCGCAGTTGAAGCAAAAGAAGATTTCTCCATTAATTTGCTGGATGTGTTACACTTGTTGCGCTCTGCATGGAATTTAGTAAAGCCTACAGTGATTCAAAATTGTTTTCGGCATGTGGGATTTTCCAAAGTAACAAATTCCTTGGCACCTCAAAAATCAGCTGATGTTAAAATTGAGCCAACATTTAATGAAATGTTTGGAAAAGTCTCAACATTGTTAGACTGTCTTACAATATCATTAAATGAATATGTTGCAGTCAATGCAGGCACCGATCATGATAGATTAAGGCTCTGGGCAAAGCAAAATTGGGAACCATTGGAACTTTATATGATAGATAATGATGAGTCTTATAGACAATGCATAAAAAATATTTTCAAGGCTAGTTGTTTAAATATGTTAATAATTTTTTACATTTTTGATTGCTGTTCATGTTACCAGCTCTACGTCAACACAATTCAATATGAAATGGGTTTGCTCTGCTAATCCCCCTTATGATATTGTGTCTGACAAGTGACAACAAAGACGCACTTTATAGCATATTTAATTTACACTAAACAGGATTTGACTTATAAATTTAGTAGCCATAGATTTATCAGCTTTGGTTTGTAACTGCACTGTCGTTTTATACACACTAGGATTAATAATAGTGGGATCTACTGATTAAAATGAATTTCAAACCACTACAAGCTCCCTGCCTAAACTGGGACATGAACTCTGTATCTGTTGATTCAAGGCCAGTATTTAATAGTGAGCACAAGATGAGCCAGCATAAATAGAAAAAGCAAAATATATCAAAAATGAAAATTCTGTTTTCTAGAAAGTTTACTATTTTTTAAAGACAAGTTTCATAAACATAAATAAATACATTTTAAAAAGTTTTAAAAAGATTGATTTCATAACTTATTAAATTAAATATATCTTATTAAAATCCATAGAAAGTTTGAGCCTATATATTTCGGCACCCAGACGGGGCCATCATCAGAGCTCGAAATGACAAGAAATTACTGCTGGGCGGTTTGTTTACTCTTCTCCTCCTCTTCACTTTGCTTTGTTTGCTGAAACAGGGGTTGCCATTCTGGTGGAATAATACTATGTTCGATGTCGTTCACTGAATTGTTAGAGGTTAATATTTCTAGGGTTTCTCCTTTAAAGGCATAATAATGAGAGTTATAAGGGGCTATTTTTTGATAGTTAATGGAATTAGAGTTAATTGATTTGGCAACCCCTGTTTTAACAAACAAAGCTTTCTAAGGATTTTAATAAGGTATATTTAATTTAATAAGTCATAAATAAATATTTAAATTTTCATTGAAATAAAAGGAAATATTTTGCAATTTAATATTATGAGATTTGGGGTGCTCCTGGGCAAAGTCCTGGTTTGCCCATGCAATAATATGGGCCTGAGTTAATGATGATGTGTGTGCAGTACCTATTATGACAGATAAAAAGATTTTGGACATTGTTCATAATCCAAATAATGTAGATTCCAATGACAAATCTGACACTAATCAAGGATGCAGTTCCTGACTCCTTTACATCAGAAATACAGAAAATTATTAAAAGCATGTGCCATTATTTAGATGCTCATTCGAGTGGAGAGATGAATGAAACAGTGGATGCTTTCGAACAATTTGTGGACAATATAGTGATGAAAAATACATTTCATAAAAATATATTTGATTTTCTTCCCAAAAAACAATATTTTTTTACTTGCTTTTAATCTCAATGGATGCAACCTAATAGTAGTAATAATAGTCAGGGGTAAGTCAACCTCAAAAATATTGGTGAGTTTTGTTCCTTTTTTAACACGCTTTTTTTAGCTTCACCTGTATGTATGTATGTATGTTTGTTTGTAACTTCTCTGGAGCAAACAAAAATTTATATTGTAAAAAAATACTTTCTCTATGTGAACGATGTGGCGTTGAGGTAAGATACCGCGCTACGAACCTAAAGGTCCAGCGTTCGATCCTCGTCAGGGAGATTTTTAAAAAATAGTTTTTGTTTAATTCTAAGTTATTTTAATTAAAGATTTAATTTTTACAAATCTTTTTTAACACGAAAAAATATTTCGAGCCCTTCGGTTTCATATTAAACGTTGTTCACTGTATATACATATCTAGGATCAATATATAATGAATAAAATCCAGAATCAAAGTTTTTTTAGACACCCTGTATATATATATATATATAAGGACATATTCATTTTGTCTTCAGAGGTTAATCCAGAACAAATTTAGTGCCGCACCGAGGCACTTTCACAAAGTCAACTTTTGGCAATGAGGTACCTTCACAAAGTCAACTTTTGGCAATGAGGTACCTTCACAAAGTCAATTTCCAGCAAAAAGGCAGCTTTACAAAATCAGTTCTCAGCAGTATAATGGCACACTAAAAATTTTTACAAGTTTCACTCTATCGAACACATAAAAATACCCCCAGTTTGGATATTTACTGGACATAGTGGTAAATATCTAAGTAAACACTTTCTCATCTTACACATAAGAAACAATTCACCTATATATGCATTATTTTATAACTGTTATATTTTTTAAATGTATTTTAAAATTAAAACTGCTTTATGCAATTTTCACAAACTGATTTCTTTTTTCACAAATTATTTTATAAATTCACAAATGGGGTACCATTTTTAAAAAACTGGATTAAACCCTGGTCTTATATACCACAAAAACCTTTTTACATTACTTACCTATTTGCAAAAAAAAAAAAAAAAAAAACTGATAGCTTTTTTCTACATCTCTTTCTAGACTTAAAATAGTTCCAGGTCATTCCACTTTTTCCAGATTATTAAGATCCTCTTATGCCAATACCTGTTATCGAGATTATAATATTCGTAAGTACATTTTTGATTAGTAATTTTTTAATTTTATTTTTATTTTAGTTATTTACCTTTATTTATTTCTTACATCACATTTACTGCTTATGAGTTTAAAATTTGTCTTTATATAGTTCAGAGAGCTATAAAAAGAAAATTTTTGTTTAATGAATTCTGGCTATAACAAGCATTTTTAGTGACTTTGTTTAAAAGAGGTCTGGGCTATATTTCTTATTATTTATATATTGTATGTCCTATTGTGCAAAGCATGTTGTAAATTATATTAAACTGATTTAAATCAGTGCTTGTATTCAAAATACTGAAGGCGGTTTAACTGGACCTAAAAATTGGAATTTTCAGTCAGTTGCCACTTTTTCACAATTTAATATTAGCCACTGGACCTTAGACTTTTGTTGCTAAGTATACCCATATTTTCAACAATTTTTTCTTAATTATATTTAAATTTATGTATAAGGAATAATTCACAAAATTGAAGATTTATATAAAAAGTTTTATTTTATTAAAACATGATAGAAAGTAAATTAAAGCTATAGAATATATTGTATTTAATCAGGGGCCAATCCAGTCAAAAATTGGATCTCTTTCCCTTTTGCTGCCTTTTCACAAAGTTCTAATTTATCAAAATAGCCCTTTCAAAAAATTTCATTTTGTAACTTGATGTTAGATATAAAATAGAGTGATTGCTGAAATGAAAGGTTTTACACAAAAATCTGGTGTGAAACAACCACACGACTTCCATTACCCACTATTACACGCATCATATGCATTTTTTGGAATTTTCCAGTAAGAGAAACTTGATACACATATAAAACAGAATTTACATAGTAAGTTAAATAAACACAAATTTCTGAGATCTAAAACTGAACTGCCTAATCAGGACGACCATTAATTTTCCTGTAATAACCATGTAATACATGAGAAAGGGTATCTAAAATAGATTTATGTAACGATTTTCAAGAAAATTGTCACATAAATCCAATACCTCTTATATAGCTGTAGGTATAGATCTGTTTTTGAGACACCAATTTTTACCAAAACCTGGCATACTCAATTATTGACCGGAAAACAATAATTACATACAAAAGTATATCTAAAAGCTGGTCAATATGGCGAGTTTGGAAAAAATACGCTCAGCTATTTTTAAAGGAACACACTTGCAAGACCTGAAATTGAGCTATTTATACAGGATGACTGTCATTTTCCTAAATTAACCAATTATATCATTCGAAAGGACATCTAATAGAGTGTTTATAGAGCAACTTTAAAGAAAATTGTTAGAGCCGTTTTTGAGATATGAACTTATGGTCCCACTTCCGGTTTCCGATGGCCCACTTCTAGTTTTCCAGTTTTCACCAAAATATGGAAAATTCATCTGTACACCAGACCTGTATCAATTCCGAGGTTTTGTTGTTCTATCTTTATTAGTTTTGGAGATAGGATAGCCAGAAGATTCCACACATACATACACACTGACCAATTGCCAAAAACTACTTTTTTGGAACTCAGGAGGTCTCAAAATGTGTAAATCAGGTGAAAACTTGATATGTAATTTTTGGACTGAATACAATACTTCCATTACCTACGGTAGTAGGGTAATGAATGTAATAATAGTTTTTCTCAAAATAAATGAAAATTACACAAAAGTGGACCCCAAAAATCAAAACCTGATTGACTCCCATTAATGCATTCAGTAGCCACTGATCACTAGAGCTAATTTTGAATATTAAATATTTTAATTTGAAGATTATTAAGCAAAAACGGAAATACATACATTGAAATTTAATTACATGTATTGTTTGAAAAAAATGTTACTTTTGATGTTTTCTTGATGCTTTTTTTTTCTGTTTTCCATCTTGCAGAATACTTTTTTTATGTTTCCAATTTAAAAACATAAATAAATAACATACAATGTGATTCTGGTTTAACCAAGGCTTGTCTGAAAGAAATTTATTGCAAGTTGTGAGATAAGGATTTGCTGTGATGAAACATTGGCACAGAACTGATGCTGCTATTATGTAATATAACAAAATTGTCTTCAACCAACAATTTTCTTAATGATAAATTTTTAGAATAGTTACTGGTATGAGTTCTGTGCTAAAATTCTATCCCTGGAATTGGCACCCCTTAACCGCTTTGAATAGCTTAAAAGCAATTTGTATTATTTTTCTTATAGGGTTCATTTTCCGGCATCGGATATGCCTGGCAATCAGACCCCAATCCTGACAAATTAGGACAATTTTCAAAAGTATTTTGGTAGAATTTTTATACTCGTTAAAAATTACTTAAATAATTCTTTCTTGTAAAACTCCAAAATTAAAAGTTATATCCTGATAGATTCACTTTTTACTTGATCAAGAGTCACAATTATACAATGATGACAACACCAGGGTTTAAACTAAACTGGCATTAGTTTTTTTAGCATTTTGCTAAAATATGTTAGTAAGAATTTTGCTAAAAAAGCAAAAACCGGATAACTTCATAAAATATCTCTATATTGAATCCTTTAATTTAATAAAAATTAATACTTTTAATTATTAATACCTTTAATAATCAATATTACCTTCATTTGAATAAAAATTGATACTTTTAATTTTTATTCAAATATTTGTGGGCAGAAAAAAAATTGTCACTTGCCTACGAAAAAAGAAAAAAAAAAAAAAGTTATTAAATTTTAATAAAAAATCGAAATTCATGTCTTACATTTAAGAATTCTTCAACAGTCTAATAATAATATTGATTTCTTTATAATTATATGTACATATGTGTAAATAAGAAAATATGCTAATATTGTCTTGTAGAAAAGGTTTGCATGAACAAGGCTTGTTGCAGAAAGCATAAAGATATTCTGTCACAGGGGTCGATTCTTCCCTATATTAATTTTACAACTGTATTGCTAAATTGTAAAAAATATTAAATTGATATTTTTTCAGGGAATCTATACATTACATTTATTAATATCACACAATCAGCAGATTGGGAAAAAAATCATATATCTTGAAAATTTATTTTTCAAACTGAGTAAAAATAATGCCTGGACCGGGAGTCGAACCCCAGATCTTTGACTTACAAAGATCTGGGGTTCGACTCCAGGTCATTATTTTCACTCAGTTTGGAAAAATAAATTTTCAAGATATATGATTTTTTCCCAACATGTTGATTGTGTGATATTAATAAATGTATTTCTTTCTCCCATTGTTTAATGGTGTTTTCCATTACCTGTGGCTTATTCGGTCGAGCTCGAGCTATCTAATAGATAGACCAGTTCTTCTGCCTAAAGGTTGTCTGAGTGAGTGATGCCCACCAGTTGTCAGCCTGGATAGCTCAGTTGGTAGAGCGTTGTCCTTGTAAGTCAAAGATCTGGGGTTCGACTCCCAGTCCGGGCATTATTTTCCCTCAGTTTGGAAAAATAAATTTTCAATCTATGCATTGCCTAGTGTATTGTTTCAGATCTTCATTTAACTGTGTGATTAATTCTTTTAGGGAGGTCCTTATTTATTGAAACTCAAGAAACACCTAATCCCAACAGCCTCAAGTTTCTTCCTGGAATACAAGTTCTTGAGTCTGGGACTTTTGAAGCCTCAAATGCAAGTGTAGCAGCCAAATCTCCATTAGCCAGACAATTGTTCCAAATTGAAGGTGTTACATCAGTTTTTTTTGGACCTGACTTCATCACTGTTTCTAAGGTAATATTAAATAAAAAATATGTGCTAGTGTATTACCTAAAAAAATGTTTACCAAAGAAGCATTAAACACTTCTTGAAAACAACTTGAAAAAATTAAGCATAACCAGGGCTGACAAAAGTTTCAATGTCTTAGAAGCCAGGAAAAATTTCTAGGAGCCAGAGATTGCGAATTATTTCTGTGAAAATACTCACAGCAAAACAGTCTAGGGGTAATATTTCATTATTTTATAATTAATGCAGGTTCCTTTTTTTTTTTTTTTTTTACTGTATATATGAACTATTCAGTTAAAAATTTAAGCTAAGGAAAATCTTAAAAGAATACCTGATTTTTATATTTAAATACAAAGATAATAAGAGAAATCGCTGAATGAAATATTTTTCTTACCTTTAATATAAACATTTAAAATATGTTGCGTGTGTCAAAGTTTTGGCTTTAAAATACTATTTGTTTTATTAATTACAAAAATTACCTTTGATTAAGCTCTGTTAAAAACTATAGATTTTTCAGGGCGAAATCCACCCCCTCTTCAGTAGCTATTACACGGTCTACTTTGGTTGAAACTGATTCTATGTTCCTTTCTTTGTGCTGATCTTCTATGAGGTGGTGCCACGAACAATCTAAATCGGCACGCGACTCGTGCCCGTTACACGCCAATTGGTCTTTTATTATTTCTATGGTTTCCCGGTAAAAAGCATAGTCAGGGTTATTATAATTGGCTATTTTTCTTGTTTTGCTAAAATTGATGTTTATATTGTTTTCGCTATTGACTTTAGTGAGGGCTGTCGTTATTTTTCCATATTTAATGTCACTTTGGTGTTCTTTAATCCTGGTTGATATTTTCCTTTTGGTTACTCTGATGTAGTGGCCTCTTTTTTCATTTGCATATTTAAAAGGGATCTGGTATATTCCGGCAGTTTCAAGTGGGGGGGGGTTATATCTTTATCATTTTTGATTAATTGATAGATGTTAGGATTAATAATAAAGACTAATTATCGTGTAACGGGCACGAGTCGCGTGCTGATTTAGATCGTGCGTGACGCCACCTCATAGAAGATCAACACAGAGGAAGGAAGACAATACCAGTTTCAACCAAAGCAGACCATGTAATAGCTACTGAAGAGGGGGCGGATTTCGCCCTGACAGGTCTATAGTTTTTAACAGAGCTTAATCAAAGGTAATTTTTATAATTAATAAGTTGAATGCTCTGTTTAAAAGTTTTAAATTTTTTAATGTTGATTTTTCAGGATTCAATTCCTTTTAAGGAAAATTCATTTGAATTGATGAACAATATACCATTCAGGGGTCGATCCAGGCAAAATTTGGGTCCCTTTTGCAGCCCCTTCACAAAATTCCGCATAGTAAAAAGGGACCCTTCACAAAATTCAAATTCATAAAAAAGGACTCTTCACAAAAGTCAAATTTATAAAAAGGGACCCTTCACAAAAGTCAAATCCATAAAAAGGGACCCTTCACAAAATTCAAATTTATAAAATGAGTCCCTTCACAAGATTTTGTTTTATAAAAATGATCCTTTTATTAAATATTCTCATGTTTTCAGTATTATTTTTAGTTAATGCCTTAATTTGGCTCAACGAAACTCTCTTAACTTGATATTAAACATTACAAAAAGTGATTATAAAAACGATAGATTTTACACAATATTTTACTTTTTCACAAAAATAAATAAAAATTTCACAAAAATATTCTGTTTTTCACAAAAAAGGGACCCAAAAATTAAAACCTGGATCGAACCCTGCCATTGATACTTTTTTTGTTTAAGTTTGAAGACTGTTTGCTTTGGATAGTATTCATGATGCTGGAACCTCATTCACACAAAAAAGTTGACATAAGAATTGTCAGTATAATAGTGTTGCATACTTGAGGTTCGTGAGTTGTCTGAGAATTAAAGGTGAATCTTGCAGAGGCTTAAAAGTTTATTTTGCAGAAAATTCTAGAAGAATACAAGTCTATAAACCAATTATCAACTTCAGTATTACTAGAAAACTCAGCTTAAATAACAGCTGACAGCATCCAGTTCACAGCATAAACTGTAGCATTGTATTAACACACAGCAACAAACTGTAATAAAAGTGGTTCATTGCTCTTTCTGCAGTAATCAGTGCTTTGGGGAAACTGACTGGTAGGGTGTGATTATTCCTTAAATACCCTCTTAAAAAATGGAGAAAATTTCAGAAACTTTCCAGCCAATAAAGTTAGAGCTTTGATATTTGGTATATTGATAATAAGGATTTTCTCACCAAGATCGTCAAATGCCATCATATAGTACAAAGCCGAAAATCCGGACTCCAAAAATTCAGAATAGCCAAAAATCTGGACAATTTCGGTGCCGTCAATCATCATCATCAACAGCGACTCTTTTTTTTTTTTTTCTAAGTATAAATATATTTAAATAAAGAACCAAAAATGTATTTTATTTCTTAGTAATCTTCAAAACCGGCATTTGCAAAGTCTGAAAGAGGAGGGAGAAGATTATAATAATAGTAACAATTCTTTAAATATTTATCTAATTGAGAACTAAATTCTGTATTCTATTTCAATTATGCTCAAACTTTTAGTGGAAAAACAAAGTTCTTAAAAAAAAAAAAATCAAGGAAATGTTTTAAGAATGGTATGTTTTTCTTATTTTCTTTTATTGTAACTTGCACCAATTTTTGTATGCAAATATCACAATAAATCTGTTTTGTTTTTCAAGTTTAATTTTAATTATTTATTGTTAAAGTTGATTAAAAAAAAAAAATATTACAGAATATATTTAAAAATCGTAATATATTAATTTTTACTTGAATCTGCATATTATTCAAATATTTAAATGAAAATATTATATTTTTTTAGGCATGACCAAAAATCTAGAAAATCTGGAATTGTCGTGGTCCCGACGATTCTGGATTTTCGGCTTCGTACTGTATTTGCCATCAAAGCCATTACCTGCCTTAATGAAGATTTTTAACGGGTTTTTAAGGGAAAGTAAGCTATTTTAATTCCAAAACAAGCTAGAAATGCTGAAAATGAACATTTTATAACCTGACTAAGCCTCTGTCAATGAATTTACATAAAAATAGCGACTCTTATTTACACAGTCTTGTATGCACAATCAGTTTCTTTTTTTTTTTTTTAAACTATTTAACATGAAATTAAAAAAAAAAAAAAAAAATATATATATATATATAAAATATAATAGCTGACTAGATTCTTTTGTATGTGTAGTCGGTGGCATTGCTTCTCCCTGCTTTAAAAAATTTCAGTATGGATATCTTTCAAAAGAACCTTTAAAACAAATGGTTGTGCACTTGATCTATGATAATTTGAAGCAAAGTTATCCATTTTTTTACTTTATCTTACCCTATATATAATAGAGAAAGTATTGTTTTGAGTCGATTTTCGAAATTACATTTTTAGTATATATACACGTTTTGAGATCTGCTGAACCCAAAAATCATGTTTTTAGCAGTTGATCATACAGTACGTGTTGTGGGAGAAATTTTTTGTAACATCTACAGCCTGCCCTAAACAAAATGGAGTGAGCCTATTTTTTTATAGGTACAAAAGCATATTTTGTGTAGATTGTAGTATGAAAATCATTCTTCACTTGTCTACAGGGTTATCCAAAATATTTAGATAAGTTGTGGCTATACTTAGAAATTGCTGGAATTGTAATTCATTTTGTGTTAGATGTTTTTCAAGTAAGACTGAATTAAAGTATGTATGCAGTGTGACGGGTACATAGTTTATAGACAACATGCAGCACAACACAAAATAAAGCTAAATGTTCTTTTCTATTGAATGGAATGGATAGAAGGGCTTTGCTACATTTTACTATGTCAACAAACATTGCTCAGGAAGGAAAATTAATTATTTATATACCGATACTGTAAACAAAATATTTTTTGGAGTTCTATTTTCAAACTCTGGTTTTTATATATCCTATCAGATTTTTAGGTTGCTTGATTACGAGTGTCCAGGTTTCAGCAGTTAATCTATATGTATATCTGTTATCAGTGCAAATTAAAAATTAGTATGTTGTGGCTACCACAAGACTTTCTTCTATATTTTCCTATACAAATTCACTCAGAAAAAAAAATATATGCAAAGAAAAAATGCTATTTTTTTTTCCAAATTTTTTTTAGGGGGGGGGGGGAAGCGATGCCCCTACATGCACAAAATTTTTTTCCAAATTAACTACTACTATTATCAATAATTCATATTAATTTTACAATCACAGGTTAAGAATAATTCTCATTATGTACATTTATACGAAATTTTTTCCTATACTGCCCTGTTAAAAATTTAGAAAAAATACGATCACAGTGCCACCTGTTGAGCGATGGATCCCTAAATCTAATCAGCACCAGTTTAGGTCAGGGTCCAACTAAATACCAAGCTTGGTTAAATTTCATTAAAAAAAAAAATACGGTTTATTTTCTAAGTTTTTTTTCATTAAAAGTTTAAAAAAAAATCAATAACTTTGTTTTAAATTATCATAGATTGATAGTTCAACCATTCGTTTTAAAGGTATTGACTAGACCTTTCAAAAGATACCCATCTTGAAAATTTACTTCCCTCGAGGGGAGACTTTCCCCCCTCCACAGGGGGGGGGGGGGGCGAGGCTCCTACACATACAAAAAAAATTTCTCAGTTGACTATCTCTATTATAAATAATTCTTGTAAATTTCATAATGATTACTGAAAAATAAATCTCTTTATGCACATTTATGCAAAATTTTGTCCTATATAACCCTGTTAAAAATTTAGAAAAAGCAGGATGGCAACGCAAGCAGTCAGAGAATTTTTACCAAAAGTGGATAGGCTCTCATTTATGTCAAGGTGCAACTACATACCAATTTGTATAAAATTCTGTGCAGTAGTTCCTGAGATACAGTTGCCACAAAATTTTGTCACACACACACAGACAGACAGACATTTTCTAAAAAATGGTCAAATCGTATTCTACCGCTCTCAAAACGTGTAAATCCATCCAAAACCCGGGGTAAAAAATTTTTACGAATCCAATACTTTCTTCTATTGAATATAGAAGAAAGTAATAAATAGCTGCAGGAAATTCAAATTTGGTATTTAAAGATCCTATTAAGGGCCACTAAAATTAGTAACAGCCTTTTTTTTTTTTTTTTTAAATGTAAGTACTATAATTGATTGGGGAATTTAAGAGGGGACAATACCTAATCTCGCCGGCAGCCTTCGCCCATGTTATTCTATGGGAAAATTTGTTTACATAATGACTCATTACCTAATGAATATTTTTCAATTCTGTTTTCACATTTAGGAAATTCATAAGCGTTCAATGAGTACTTGTTTTCCAAAAATTGATTTTTTAAAATTTTAGTATTTCATTTTGCGATTAGAAAATGAGAAAAATTCATTTTGTGAAAAATCGCATTTTTGAACTCAAAATTAAAATGTAAAAATTTTAAAAAATGAATTTTTCAAAAATGAATACTCATTTAACTGTTATGAATTTTCTGACTACGAAAACAGAATTAAAAAATATACATTAGGTAATGTGTAATGGTCGCAACAAATTTTCCCATAGAATAACATGGGAGAAGGCTGCCGGCGAGATTAGGTATTGTCCCCTCTTAAGGGGCTGGTAGCCCCCTCACACTGAATTGTATATCAAATAAAATTATTTCTAAACCTGTTATAGATTATATTTTTAAGTATTATTGAACTTTTTACTTTCTTCTATATGTAATATAGAGAAAGTATTGCATTCGTAAAAATTTTTGACCTCGGGTTTTTGATGAATTTACACGTTTTGAGAGCTGTAGAATACGATTTGACCATTTTTAGAAAATGTCTGTCTGTCTGTCTGTCTGTGTGTGTGTGTGTGTGTGACAAAATTTTGTGGCAACTGTATCTCAGGCATGGGTGAAAGTTTTCAGTCTATTGACTGAATTCAGTCTTTTTTATGTGTTATAATACAGATAGGCCAATTTTATGGAATTAATCTTTGTTAGGGGCAAATAAAGGTCCAATTTTTTTTCTGAATCAGTCCCTATTAATGTTAATTCAATTATATTAATAAATAATTTTGCTAAGTTTTCATACTTATACTTATTAATGTAACCTTTGGAAATATATGTTTTGAATATCTACATACATTATGTATGAGTTTATTATATTTTACCCAGTATTAAAAAAAATATATATACCGTATATTTCCGAATATAAGCCGAGAGTACATTTTTCCCTGCAGAAATTTGCCCAAAATTGCAAACCCGTGTATAAGCCGAATTGAAAAAAATACTCTTTTTAAAGTTCGAGTATATCGCCAAAATGGAGAAAATATTGCCAATCTATAAAACCTTCAGGATAATCTGTCCAATGAAATTGCGCGAAATGTGTGCTTATCCAATAGAATTCCTTACCTTGCTTAGCCATAACGTAAAACGTTCGCAGTGTGTTCGCCAACGGCGATAGTTTTAACTCTGGCAACCCTATCAGAAGGGAGGCAAACACAGATGCGAACGCAAGTCCAGGCAGCTGAAAACGATGGCTACCGTAATACCGGGCCGGGAGACCTAACCCTAACGTCGATGAAGCAATGCCGCCACTGGATGTTTACATAAATAAGCCGTGTAAAGTCCGATTGCATCGATTTTTTTTAATGACGTATCTAAATTATTTTGTATATTTCTACTTTTCAGTATTTTTATCAGTGCTTCAAGGCAATCTTCAACAAAATAAAAATACTTCTATAAAAAAACGAAGCTTTGCCGCTTTTGCTAGTGTAACAGAGATGATTTAAATTTAATTGTATAAATTAAAAATATGATCGGGAGTCCAGTTTTTCAAGTTTCTCTTATACTATTTCTGAATCAGACAGAGAATTTACTCCGTTCGTGCACTCTGCCGATGACTTCAGTTACCGGCAGGTCAAAAAGAAATGTAAACAAACGTGACTACATCGAGCGTTTCGTGAAATAAATTTAAAATTGCTAATTTAAGAGTTTTATATGTGACTAGCAGACCCGGCCACGCGTTGCTGTGACTAAGTTATACGTTGAATTATATGGTTGTAAACTATTTAGTACAGTCAAATTATTATTTACGAACAAAGACGAAAACGTTGTAGCCGATGTAAAAACCCACAGGCTTGAGATTTGAAACTTAGGTCAAAATTTGGAAGCGATTGATAAAAATTTTCGTAGTGTTGATATTAAGCACAAATTAATTTTATTGTAGGGTCCTATAAATTTTAATGGAGAAGTGATATATATTATTTCTAATGCTACTTTGGATAAAATTGCTAAAATGACTAATATATAAATTAAATTCTATTAAAATTCTATTAAAATAAAAGTATAAAAGAAACAGACGATTTTAAAATCAATTTTTATGGAGGAGTGAAATATAATATATGCTATAATGGATATATTTTACTATAAAATGACCTCATCATTTTAAATATTTTAAAGAGGGCAATAGCTGTAGTTATAAAAAGGAAAACAATAAGGCTAAACCAGAAAAATAAGTAAATTTGATAAATATTTTAAAACTTTAAAATTGGAAATCTTATGAAATATTGGACATTTAAAGTAAATACATGTATCATTTTAAATAGAAAAAGATTTTGGAAAAGTTTAGTGTATTTTAACGAAGTGATGAGAAGTTTTTGAGTACGTTAAAATTTTAATAGTAAATTCAAGTTAATAAAGATGGGAAACATTGAGGATTAAGATAAGAATAATTATAAGATTAAAAAAAAAAAAAAAACTTTTTATATACCATGCTTTTAAATTTTAATATACTAATAATATACTAAATAAAAAGAAAATGATAAATATTCTATCATAGTTTGAAGTCAAATTTGTTTTCAAATGTCTAAATAAAATATCTGATGTAAGATACTAATATTTTGCAGCGGAATAGATTTTATTTCTGTTATCCTTGGCGAAAAAAAAAGAATATCGCCAAATTATCTGACGAAAATATTTAATTCCTTTCAAAAATCATGGTTATTTTAACACCTTATATTAAAAGAGTAATGAATAATATGAAACAATATTTCGTACAATACATATTACATGTCATACATACGTACAATGAATAATACATATTACATTTCGTACAATGCATACATCTGGCATGTATATTTTCGTGTTACGCTTTTGATCGCCAAATAATAATAATAATAATAATAATAAAAAAAAAAGCCAAGGGCGACAGAGTTTTGAAATTTAAAATTAAAATTTTGTCAATTTGACAGCAAAATAATTCAATCTAACACCCGCGATAACTAATACATATCTATACCCAAATATAAGGATTAAAATCGGGAAATAAATTTCCTCGATTTTTAATAATTTCTTACAAAAAATCCAGTGGGCAATTAACATAGGAAATCTTTTTCTTGGCTGCACAGACGGTCAGTGAGTCACACTTCGCTTGCGTATAGAACTCATAGATATAGTATAGCATATATAGAATAGAGTGATCATTGGGGAGAAAAAAGTTATTCCTTTTCATTTGGGAAAAGACGACGTTTTTACCAAAATATGGCCGTCTTTCCCCGAGTGAATACACACGGGAATACATACTAATATTT
Organism: Salticus scenicus; assembly: GCA_963930645.1. Taxonomy (NCBI): domain Eukaryota; kingdom Metazoa; phylum Arthropoda; class Arachnida; order Araneae; family Salticidae; genus Salticus; species Salticus scenicus. Next base: position 2,177,901 of record CAWVNO010001064.1, read on the forward strand.
TAGCAAATAAAATTTATGAATAATTTATTTGCTAAAGGGGAATGGAAGACTCCAGATACAGTTTCAAATTCATATTTCTTTCTTTCTTTCTTTTTTTTTTTTTCAATACCACTTAATGGCTGTTTCCAAAGCTTTTATTATTATTTTTTTTTTCGGCATCAAAAATCTTTGTACGATAAAATGGGGATGGGAGATCTATATATATTACTATATCTATGATAGAACTACATTAGCACTTTATCAATGTGTATAAAATCTTTAAATTGATTATGACGTCAATTTTCGTGAGATGCATAATTTAACTTTTTATAATTTTTTAACGTTCACGTTTGATTAAATGTATTTATTTTTATGTCGAAAGAAAATGAACTCGTATTTTTTTTTTTTTTTTTTTTGGCAACAATTAAATTAATGGAACTCACAGATATTTTGGAGCAACTTTAATAAAGGTCTATAATTAACAAATAATTGCAATAAAACAATATTGTGACAATAAATTGAGATAAAAACTATCCTATCTCTCAAGTTGGACCAAACTGCACACAGTGTGCAAAATTTCATTAAAATCGGTTCCTTAGTTTAGGAGTTTACCCCGGACAAACATCGTGACACGTAATTTATATATATATACAGTACGGAGCCTAAAATCCGGAATCGCCAAAAATCCGGACAATTTCGGCGGCGTTAATCATCATCATCACCAACGATTTTTTTTTTTTTAGGTATAAACATATCTAAATAAAAAACCAAAAAAGTATTTTATTCCGTTGTAATCTTCAAAACTGGCATTTGCAAAGTCTGAAAGAGGAGGGAGAAGATTATAATAATAGTAACAATTCTTAAACATTTATCTAATTGAGCGATAAATTCTATATTCTATTTCAATTATGCACAAACTTTTAGTTAAAAACCTAAAGTATTAAAAAAAAAAAAAAAAAAAAAAAAAAATCACTGAAATGTTTTAAAAGTGGTATGCTTTTCTTCTTTACTTTCATTTATTGTAACTTGTACTAATTTTTGTATGCAAATATTTCAGTAATTTTTTTTTTTTTTTAAGTTTAATTTGTAGTTTAATTTATATATTGTTAAAGTTGATAAAAAAATAAATAAATAAATTACAGAATATATTTAACTAGTATGTTGTGGCCACCACCAAATCTATCTTCTATATTTTCCTATACAAAAAAAAAAAAAAAAAAAAAAAAATATTATTTTGTTAAAAGTAAAAAAGTCGATAACTTTGTTTTGAATTATCACATATTTATAGTTCAACCATTCATTTTAAAGGTATTGACGAGAAAAATTTAGAAAAAATACGATCACAGCGCCACCTGTTGAGCGATTGATCCCCAAATCTAATCAGCACCAGTTTATGTCAGAGTGCAACTAAATACCAAGTTTGGTTAAATTTGATTCATTGGTTCGTGAGATACAGTGGACACAAAATTCGTGATACATACACACAGACAGACATTTTCTAAAAACTATCAATTTGTGTTCAGGACATCCCAAAACGTGTAAATCCACCAAAAAAAAAATTTTCACGAATCTAATACTTTCTCTATGTTACATATAGAAGAAAGTAAAAATCGTAATATATTATTTTTCACCTGAATTTGCATATTATCCATGTACTTAAACCAAAATTTTATATTTTTTAGGCATGACCAAAAATCCGGAAAATTCGAAAATCCGGAATTGCCGTGGTCCCGACGATTCCAGATTTTCGGCTTTGTACTGTACAGATAATTATTTAAAAATAAGGTTTAATATAACTATTTTACTTTATATATACTTTTTAAGCTTAAAATATATGTATTCAATCATTGTTTCTGAAGTACGTTTTTTGCTAGAAATGTAGATCCGTATATAAGCCGACCATTATAATACAGCTTCCTAAAAATTTCCAAAAATTTTCGGCTTATACACGGAAATATACGGTATATATATATGTATGTATACTTCAGTCCAGCGAAAATTTTTTACTTTCACCCATGATCTCAGGAACTACTGCACAGGATTTCATACAAATTGGTATGTAGTTGCACCTTGACATAAATTAGTGCCTATCAACTTTTGGTAAAAGTTGTCTTACAGGTTGCGTTGCCATCCCGCTTTTTCTAAATTTTTAACATGGTTATATAGCACAAAATTTTGCATAAATGTGCATAAAGAGAATTATTTTTCAGTAATCATTATGAAATTTACAAGAATTATTTATAATAGAGATAGTCAACTGAGAAATTTTTTTTGTATGTGTAGGAGCCTCGCCATCCCCCCCCCCCTCAAGGGGAGTAAATTTTCAAGATGGGTGTCTTTCGAAAGGTCTCGTCAAAACCTTTAAAACGAATGGTTGAACTATAAATCTGAGATAATTTAAAACAAAGTTATCGATTTCTTTTACTTTTAACAAAAAAAAAACTTAGAAAAAAAAATCGGAATTTTTTTTTTTTTTTTTTTACGAAATTTAACCAGACTTGGTATTTAGTTGGCCCCTGACATAAACTGGGGCTCATTAGATTTGGGGATCAATCGCTCAACAGGCGGCGCTGTGATCGCACTTTTTCTAAATTTTTAACATGTCAGTATAGGACAAAATTTCGTATAAATGTACATAATGAGATTTATTCTTAACCCGTGATTGTGAAATTAATATGAATTATTGATAATAATAGTAGTTAATTATGAAAAAAATTTGGGGCATCACTTTCCCCCATAGGGGGAAGTACCCCCGGGAGTTGGGGGTTAGTTTTCAAGATGGGCATCTTTCAAAAGGTCTCGTCAATACCTTTAAAACGAATGGTTGAACTATAAATATGCGATAAATTAAAACAATGTTATCGATTTTTTTTACTTTTAACAAAAAAAAAACTGAAAAAAAGCGTATATATATATTTTTAAAATATTGTTACTGTGTGAATTTGTATAGGAAAATGTAGAAGAAAGTTATAATTTTACAATTTTAACGAAGTTAATTGACATATAATAAATATAAATACCTTAAAATTTTACTTCGTTTATGGCAGAAGAGCTCTTTTCGGATGGGGGGCCCCCTCCTTCATCAATGCCGTCCGCACTCCGTGGCTGGCGGTCTTGTGTTTGATGTTCTTCTCTTTTAAGTAGGTGACGCCATATCTCTCCTGTCTCAGCCGACTCATGGTCATTGATTGTGTCATTATTTTGATGCGCGATTTCGATGCCCTCACGGATATACGCGTAGGTTGGGTTATTGTAATTTGCTATTTTCGCGACGTTTTCAAAGTCAATGTCCATATTGTTTTCAAAATAATTTCTGGCAAGCGCGGTTGTGTTACGGTTAAATTTAATGTCATTTTTATGTTCTTTTATTCTGGTTTTAATCTTCCTTTTAGTAACGCCTATATATTTAAATTCTTTGTTTTCCTGGTTTTTCATGGGAATTTTGTAGATACCTGCAGTTTCGGTGGGGGGGGGTTGGATCTTTATCACTTCTTATTAGTTGGAATATATTAGGATTGGGTTTAATAGGAATGCTTACGTTAAATTTACTAGCGGTATTTTTTATTTTGTTTGATGTGCCTTGGTTATAGGGAATGGAAAAAGTGTATTTTGTGGAGGTTTTTTGGGCATCTGGAATATTGTTTAGTTGTTTTATTCGTTTTCTGTATAACTGGTTTACTATTGTTTTGGGGTCGCCTGCGTCAATTGTTAATTTATTAATGAAATTTAACTCTTTTTTTTAAATTCGTATTCATCAGAACAAATCAGGATGGTGCGATTAATATAGCTACGTATGGTATTGATTTTGTATCTGTAGGGTGTTTTAGTAATAAAAGTAAATGATTTATTTATGGTATTAAAAATTTTATGATGACTACGAGCACAACATACTAGTTTGAAATTAATTTCATGAAAGAGGAAATGGGGAAAAAAGTGACAATTTAAATGCTAAGTTTTTGGTTTTTATTTATTTATTTGTTTTTAAGTGCATCTGCTAAAAAATTTAAAAGATTGTCTTATTGCTTAGCTTTTACAAATAAATATACAGGGTATGGCAGCTATTTGAGAACAAATTGATGTCCATAGAAAACAAGGAGCAAACAAAGGAAAAAGAGCATTTATTACATATTAAAGTTTTGTACAAATGATCGGATACATAAAAGATGACATCATTCAATAAACCCGCCACCAGCAGCAATAACAGCTTCGATACACTGTCGAAACCGAATGCAGCCAATAATGAGATGAGTTTTGGGAATTTTTGCCATTCCATCCACAATAGCAGCTCTGAGAGCTGCAAGAGTGTTGAGGGAACGACGATTGGACTCCCTCTCAACTAAGCCCCACACATAGTAGTTCATTGGATTGAGATCTAGGAAGCTGGGGGACCAAATGTTCGGTGTGACATGATCGTGAAAATTCTCGGCCATCCATTCTTGGATTGTTCTGGCTGTATGGGATGGTGCCGAGTCTTATTGGAAAACATACGGCCTCCCACGTTCTATAGTAATGATCCAGGGCTTGACAACTCTTTCTAACATCGCAGTGTAGTAAGCACTGGCATTGACTCTGGCACCTTTAAAAAAAAAATGCGGAGGCATCACATGTCCTTCACTACAAACAATCCCAAGCACCATCACTGATGCTGGGAATTTGGTATGCATGACCATCGGTACCTCATCAGGGCTTTTATACAGCCACCTATCATTTTTACGGTTCACCTTCTGGTCCTGAACAAAGTTCTTCTCATCTGAGAAAAAACAGAGCAGTCAGGATGTTTGAGCTTATTCAGTAGGCACTTGGCTCTTGGTCAAGCGGTTAACCTTGGTTCGGTCAGACATGAACTGTCCTCTCTGCATCACGTATGATTTGTAACGGAGATCCTCATGAACCCCATATCGAATGATAGCCTCATCAACCTGCAGCTCATTAGCACGTGCCCTCATCGATGGCAGCTTGGACACGGCTGACGAATTCTGGGGTCCTGATGCTGTCAGAACGTCAACAATGTCATTTCCTTTGCAAAACTGCGGCTACATTACCCTTTGCAGCTCCCAATTCTCTCCAAACTTGTAAACAAATGATCGGGTGACCTTCAAGAATGCAGCAATTTCCGAATCGGTGTTCTCTGCGCCTAAGGAGGGAACATGGCATGCCTCTTCATTTCCTGAGTAAGAATAGGTTCTACCATGTCTGTCTGCAACAAAAAAAGCTACGTTACTATAACACACAGGAAAATGTGGCACCCATATTGTGTGTTCTCAAATAGCTGCCGCATCCTGTACTGTACTATATGTAATTTTTTTTATAATTTTAGTTACTGCTTTATTAATATGTCTATAGTTCTATTCACCGTAATTCTCAAATATTATTGAGAAAAATTCAGTTTTTCCTAAATTCCATAACTCAGATTTGTTTTACTCTTTGAGATAGATCCTGTTCTGTTCAACTAAAATTGTCAGGATGACCTGATATTGGTCACCCTAGTTTCATCATGATTTAATAAATGATTTCTTCTAGATAAATATTTTTTTCTTTATAATCGTCAAAGCATGATACTTTTCGCATAGTTATTGATGCTATCCTACCAGTAAAATCCGACAGTGACCAAAAAAAAAAAAAAAAAAATTGAACTTTTCCCAAGAGCATGATTCTTAACCCCATCCCTGCGAAGAAATTTTGTCTTTTATCGGGTTGGCTCTTCCCCTATTTTTCTAGCACTGGCCGCCACGGATGTATTGTTGTTAAAAGTAATGTGAAATACTTTAATTCTGCCAAAATAGAAGCTATTTATTTTTAGGGAACTATGATTTACAAAATGGACCCATAACACACTTTCATAAATACTCAGTGATATAGATCCTGTGATATATCACTGTTCCATAAATTAAAAAATCTTGATAATATATTACACTAGCAGGCTATGCCCGCTTTGCTGGTCACTATATTTAAATGAATTTTCAAAAGAATTGGATCAGTATTTATTTTTTACATCACATCAAAAATTAAAATTAAAAAATTACATTGAAATCACTCTAAACCTCACTTCAGGTACCAGCTGCCTGTATCAGGTACCAGCTCTTTCTTCACCTGCACTGCATCAAGTCCAGGTTCCCACTGCCTGCAGAAAGGTCTTTCCCAGGTACTTCAATTTGGGTATTTATCAACGACAGGTGGATGTGCTATTATTTAAGAAATGTGATTTTAAAGATGGCTGTATCTCAGCATCTATTAATTATTTTTATTTTTTGAACCATGTATTTTACAGCCCCTGCTATTTACATTTACAATGTATTATGATTTGATTCTGACCAATATAATAAAAAGTAGATTTTCTTTTAAAAGGAATTTTGTGCAAGAAAAAAAAAAATAAATAATAATAATAATTAATAATACTTTCTACTATATACTACCATTTTTTCCAATAAATACTATAAAAAAAAAAAAAGAGAAGATTTTTCTTTTAAAGGAATTAAATAAAAAATAAAAAGTTGTTACACTATAAAAATTATACTTAAACATAACTGTTATAAATAAGTTTTTAAATTTAAAATTTAATATACTTAATTTTTTCTACTGCATTACCATTTTATTTTCAACGAATATAATAAAATAAAAAGTGAAAAAAGATTTTGCCTTCAAATAAATATATTAAATGTAACAAAAAATAAATAGCATAATAACTGTTGTTAAGATATGCAAATAATTACAATGGAAGAATAAATTTATAAAAAATGGAACATAGAAGCCAATATTTAAAATAGGGAAAAAATTAATTAAAAAAATTCAAATTCTAAATTCTAAAAAATCTTTATGAGGTGAACACCTACAGGGTCTCAGGTACCCATATGCCAGGTTTTGTAGCTCTGCAATCGGTAGTGTGAGCACCAGAGCACAGACAGACACACACAGACAATTCTCTTTATTTATAAAGATGAAGACTTGGCGTTAAGATCACAAATGAATAGACTTTATAAATCAGTGATGATGATATCAGTGAAGAAATAAATATAAGTAAAAGTTTGATGGAATAGGAAAACATATAGATTATTGCCACTAGCATATGCAAGAGGGGGTTAATAGGGCTTACAATATGTTTCATTCTACATATTTTTATTGTAATAAAGCAATTTTTCAGCCAGTGAATTGAGTATGTGGAAGGTTTGCATATTTATTGAAATTTTATTTTTCTTACTGAGTGAAAATAATGCCTGGACCGGGACTCGAACCCCGGATCTTTGACTTACAAGGTCAAGGCTCAAACCAATTGAGCTATCCAGGCCGAGCTATTCTTCCACAGTTGATTGTGTGATTTTATTAAAAAAAATGTTTGCATATTTGTTCATTTTCCAACAACAAAATTGAAAAGTGTTTATGATTTCAATTTATCTCTTTGCCTTTCATATTAAAAAAATCAATCGAAGGTGATTCAACTAGACACCTGAATATATTTGAACAAATTCAGTTGTCAAGCTGTATCACCCTCTGATGTTTCAGCGCAAACACCCACTTCTGTCTCATCCATATGAGTTGTTTCTTTTAAGGCTGATGAAGAAATTGAATGGAAAGTGTTGAAGCCCCAAGTGTATGCCACAATCATGGACTTTTTTGCCACAGGTCTACCAGTGGTTTCCACTGAACAGACATCTTCTGCAACAAGTAATTGTCTTTTATAATGATTTTATACTGTAGATTTTTGTTGAACATAGATCAGGGAAGGCTTTGTCCCATATAACTAAAAATCCAAATATCATGCAAACACTTATAGGGGTCTCCCTAGATTTAAAAAAGGGCAAAATGATTTGTAGAAAAGAAAGAAAGGACACGTTGTCATCAGAAATAAAGAACATGTTTGTGGAGGGGAAAAGAGACGCATTTTACAAAAAAGAGGGTATTCACTTTGGAAAAAATGAGCACCCATGTTGCAACACTTTTATTATGATTATAAATCAGACCTTAACCCTCGCTTTCCCATGATGGGGTCATTTTGTAGTTGAAATTTAGTCAAGCCTGCCTCATTCAAAAAGTGCGCTAATTCATCAGAGATAACAAACGTAACCAGGGGAATGTTGCAACTTCTAAACAATACAAAAGGGCGCTGTGCTGGTGATTTTCGCTAAATGTGCCAAGCGCCACCTGAAAGCATTTTTTCTGCAGTAACACCTTGATCTTGAGAAAGTGAGGGTTAAACAGTTATTGGTGCCACTGTACTTAAAATCTTTGTTTATATGCTTATGAATAATATTTAGATTCTTTATTGCCATTAGAAGTTATAGAAATCTGTCATAGTATCTAAAAGTAAAATAATTAAGGTGCTATTTTTCAACAAGAAGGGCGTGTTTTGGTAGCAAGTAGGATATGTTTTTGCAGCAAATATGGTATATTTTGGGGTCAAGAAGGACATGTTTTTGCAGCAGGTAGGGCATATTTTGGAGGCAGGAAGTACATGTTTTGGTAACAAGAAGGGCTTTTTTTGGGAGGAGGGGGCAAGAAGGACATGTTTCGAAGAGCAAAGAGGGTGTGTTTTTGTTCTTTAAGGGGTATCTAGGATGATAATTGAACTCCTAGGAAATAGCTATTCCGTATTTAATTTTAAGGGCACTTGGCATTATTGACAGTTTCATATAAAAGCCTATATTTCCATTTAATATTTATACATTGAACTGTATTAAGTTTGTTCAATAAAATATAGATTCAGACAACAATCCTTATGCTTTTTGATTTATTATTTACAAATTTGAAATATTTAAATTGTGTTTTCTGAGTTTGAATTTTTTCATGAATTCATGATCTTCAAAATCTCTACAAAAACCTCTGAGTTTAAACCTCTACAGCTGTTTAAGAAGAGACTTAATCCAATATATATATATATATTGGACTTAATCCAATATATATATATATATATTGGATCTGGATGTTTAAGAGAAATAGAGATGATTTTTTTAATTTATTAATTATGTTTTGAAAAAATAAATAAAAAGTTATGCAAAAATTTGCAAAATAAATAATATATATATATATTTATGATTTTTGATTATTTTTATTTTTAATATATATATATTTACAGACATTGCAAAATCCATCCCTAATTCTTTTAAATAGGTTCTATTAAACATCCAAATATATATCATGGGTATATTAAGTCTTTTCTTAAATATATGTAAAGGTTTTGAAGATCATGAATTTATGAAAATATTCAAACTCAGAAAACGCAAGATAAAAATTTCAAATGTGTAAAAATTAGATCAAAAACCATAAGAATTGTTACTTGAACCTATATTTTATTGAACAAACCTAATAGAGTTCAATGTATGAATATTAAATGGAAATATAAACTTTTATAGGAAACTTTCACTTGGTACCACTGAAGCATCAGTGGTGTCATGCGTCCCCTTAACCCTACAAGGCACCCAGTTCCATACGTGGAACGCCGACTTTAATCGTTCCTATAGCTATAAAACTATTAGTAGCGACCTCGCATGACATCTTGATAGAAGCTACTGACATTTAGCAATGTAGTACTAATACGAATCTTTACCTAAAGAGGTCGTTCGTGTTTTTGTTAGAGTGCACTCAGTGTGAAATTTGAAGGAAAGTGATACGTTAGTCATTTGTCTAAATTCAAAAATAAAAAAAACAATAGTTATTGAACAGTTTTGACTTAAAAAAAATACTGTGTGTTATAACATAGTGTATATTTTGCAGAGGTAAGTTTTTTTTTTTTTATATTACAATAGTAAATGTATTAGTAAATCCTATTTTTATGTATATTCCACATACGGTACGTTGAGCTAAAAAGTTGATTTTTCTGTAAAATAGGGTTTTATTTTTATTTTTACAAGTTTCCCTATCTTCTGATCACTCATTACAATCTATATATTTTTGTCACACACTAAAAAAAATTGAGCCTTGTAGGGTTAACTTCTAAGTGAAGATCTAACTGAAAGAATTCGACATTAAAAACACACATGCATAGAATAATAATATAGTAACTGTTGCTGAGACTCATGGAGAACTTAAATGAAAGAATACACAGTTTGAATAAGATTTAAGAAACACAGGGTGCAAAATATGTCCGAACAAGCGAATGATATTCGGGGGGAAATTTTGAATATTTATTTTCTTAGAATAAAGTAAAAATGAAAATGGAAATTAAAAAAAATCTACTGAAAAAACAAAAATTGTAATATTAAACAACAAACTAACAGCTATATTCTTCTGTTATAGCATTTATTTCTTTTGAATACCTATTACATAACAACCCCCCCCCCTCAAAAAAAAAAGGGAGGGGGGGTTAAAACATAGTAGCTTATAAAAAAAAATCTCCCTCAGTATTTGGGCTTAAGAAAGATTCTCTCTTCATCCCCCCATCTCTCTTGCAAAAAATGTCAAACTGACTGTCAAACTTTTGATAGAGTCGAACCTTGTTAACGTGAACACTTTTAATGTGAATTATTTTTAAAATGAAATGTTTCCACAATCCCTGTCAAAATGAAGATTAGTTTAGTTATATGAAGATTAGTTACTGATAGCATGAGCAGTTTAGTTTTTTCACCCCCCTTGAGATTCACGTTAACGAGGTTCGATTGTAATGGGTTCTTTCGTTATTTTGGGGGAAATTTAGAATGCATTCAAGAGAAATTTCAGAGGTCTGAGCATTTTCTGCACCTCTGATGAAACAGATGAATATGTGACCTTATAACTTCCAACTGAAGAATTACTAAGTGAAAAGAATTCTATATTAAAAAGTAAAGAAAATAATGTAGTAACCATTTACAAAGAAAGGAATGCAGCTTCATTTTTTAAAGTGACAAATCTTTGTTCATTTTATACTTTTAAATGCAAAGATAACAACATTAATATATTCCAAATTTGAATAAAATTTTTTAGAGAGTCAAGTAAATTCTATGAAAGATACCATGACTTCCATCAGGAACTGAAGTTCAATATTTAAACTGATTTGATGCGAGAGTTTTAAGAATGTGAAAGAAATTCAACTCTGTTTCTTCATTTGTTTAAAATACCTTAACTTAAAAAATAAAAAAAGTGGAAATATCAGTAGAAAATATTAATTTAACCCTAAAATGTCTGATTATTTTTAAAATCCATTTAAAAATATTTAATTCTTACTTCTATTAAATAAATCACAGAAAAAATACTTTTAAAAATCATACTTTTTTCTAACTATGGTTTACAGCTAAAAAACAATTTGTTGCCAATCAGCAAACATGAGACATTAGGGCTTCAATATTAATATTGAAGCTGTATTAATTAATATAATTCTAATAATGCTTTAGAAGACAAAATTGGGTGTGTTGCCAAAAGGTAACACTCGGCATTTGTATGCTGTACATGCGAATGCCGACATGCAATCCCAAAGTACATGGCATGCATATACTTGGTGTTAAAAATAATTCAAATTTGAAAATCTAAAAAATTCAATGAGGTGCACCCCGATATGATTCACTCTATTCTTAAACCAAGTTTCTTGGTTTTTTAATGAGTGGACTGAGCTCCAGAGTACACACAAACACCTCTATTTATATAAGTTAAAGGGTCAAATATATATATTTTTTTTATAATGATGTGACATTTTATTTTTGGCTTTAAATTACGAAACGAAATCAAGATATTCTGTAATATTAGGTATTTGTATGTGTAATTTAAAAGTTAGTTCAAATTATAATATCGATAGCCTACAATAGGCAATCCGTAACGGCATTGTTCATAATCAACTGATGATTTGATGTAAAGGATTTTTCAATCTGACCATTCATGTGTCAAATAAATCTGTGGATGTAAGTCTACACTTTCCTATCATTTTTACTATCCCTTACAAATTAGACTTCTTTTTTTTTTTTAATTAAATTTATTAGGGGTCAAAAATAAATAGTTAAAAGAAAGAATTATATAGCCCTAAAAATGCCTTTTTTTTTTTTTTTTTTTTTTTAATGGAATTTGAGGTCTGTGACACTTTCTGGTTTCTTGGGGTTTTTGACCTTAGCTAAAGATTTCTTCGTGCCGCCTCGACTTGTCAGGTCAACACATGCGACAGCTATTCCTAGGAATTGTGTCATACTATGGGAGAAATGCTGAGCTGGTTATCAGCCAGAGTGACTGTGTGGTAGAGCATCTGCATGGTAAGCAGACTGCCCGGGTTCGATTCCCAGCTTTGTCATTTTTCCCATAGTTCGTATAAAAATCAACCTTACACTCTAATTTATCTAAGTGAATATTCATGGTTGATGAATTAATGAATAAAAATTTTGTATATTTTTTAAATTTTGCTAGGCGAAGCTTCTGATGATGATGATGAGACTGTCCAAATGATCAAAGAACTATTGGAAACGAGAATTCGTCCTGTTGTGCAAGAAGATGGTGGAGATATAATATACAAGGTATTGATGTCTGATCAGTGCTTTTTTTATTTTGAAATTGATAAGTATAGAGTATGAGCATGGAAGATTGAACTAGGCTTGCCAGATTATATGTGTTTTTTATAAAATGCATATTTTTCAGTATGTTTCTTAAATATATTCTAATGGAACCTTTTCTGTATATTCTATTCTTTTTTCCAAAATTTGTCTTGTTGAAATATTTTAGTACAATACGAAACCATATAAGTGGTTGATAGGGGTCAGAATCCTTCCCTTAACATTTCATTGTAATGAATATTTTTATTGTATTAAGCAGATATATATATATCATCATCCTCAGGAATTAGGCTGGGGGAGCCTTTTCTGGCTTCTTGGTCTAACCACCGTTTTCTAGGTCTGCCGCAGTCTCGCTTGCCCTTTAGAATGTAATAGAAGGCAGCTCTCGGTAGTCTTCCACAGGTCATATGTTGAACATGATTTTTCCAATGGGTGTGGTATACATTGATCTTGTCTGTGATGTTAAAAACTTTTAATTCTTTTCTAATGTCTTCGTTCCTAATTTTGTTTATAATTGTGCAGCCCTTCAGATATCGCATCTCTGTTGCCTGGATCCTGCTTCTTTCTTGGGCACTCAGGGCCCACGTCTCTGAACCATACAGCGAAGTGGACACTGCCATAACCTTATAAAACTTCAGCTGTGTTTCTTTTCTCGTTTTACTTGTTAGTGTTCTTATGAGAGTGTACACACAAATGTGTTGGAATTTGTGTAGCTTTCTTTGGGAATCGTTATCATAGTCAAAGGTGATGTCACATCCCGAATAGGTGAAGTGTTGTATCTGTTCGATAATTTTATTATCAATAATGATTTTTGCCCTTGTTTATTTAAATATTAAAGTATAAGTATAGATATGCTGTAACCCCTCCCTCATAAATTTTTGGTATATTCCACAGAACCAGTGGCGGTTCGTGAACTGAAAATAGGTGAAGAGCTGAAAAGTAACATTTAAGTAGTTTAAATGCATAATTTTTATTAAGCATACTTTTAACTAAAAATTAACTAAAATTGCTCATTTTATTTAAATGCATATTTATACTCTTTTAATAAATGCAGTGTAAAATGTTAGATGAATTGCCACTTGACCTATTTTCAATGTACGAGCTGCTGCTGCACAGAACCCTATATATTCTTATCCTAAAATCTAGAACCCTCAAACTGCTGCATCCCTTGTCTACAGCTTTGAGCACTGTAACTTAATTAATATACCTATATTGAATGTGTGGGTATCATTTGTTTGAAGCAAAAACTCATTTTTTAAAGTATAAATTTACATGAACATCTTTATAAATTTTTAATCTGATTCTGTTTAAATCATCTGTTTCTTTCAACATTTTACATTTGAAATCAGATAATTAGGTTTAAAAAAAATCTAATAACGTTCATCTGAATTTGTTTAAAAAAAAGAGTTTGCACGTAAAGATACCTTCACATTGAATATGCACATATGAAATAAGTTCTACCGCAGACATTAGAGTGATGAATAACACAAGAAACAAACAAGTACTCACATTTACAATTTTAGATTTTTATTCCTATTTTTTGTTGACTAAAAATTATCTAAAAAAATTTTCAGATTAATTAAAAGTTTAAATTTTTATTTATGAGGTATTGATTTAAAAAAAAACAAAAACAAAGGCATTATAACGTAGGCATATACAAATCTGTATATTAAGTGTTTTGTTGACTCTTACATAGTCTGCAACCAAAAAAACACTTTTTTTTTTTTTTTTTGTTAATTGTTTCGTATATTTTTTACTTATCAAAAACTAAAAAGAAAAAAAAAAAAAAAGTTAAAAAAAATAAATTCTATCATGTCAATTTTTTTTATTTATTTAATTTTTTTTTTTTTTTTTTTTCAAAACTCCTATTTTTAGATTTATTTTGTGTGGAAACATCAAGTCTTGTAAGCTATTGTTGATTATACAAAAACGTACATATAAATATTTCTTACTTAAAAACAAATAGGAAGAATGCAGTAGAAAGAGTAAAAGTGAAAATTTTCAGAGGGGCATAAAAAAGAAGAAAAGATTTCATAGGCAGAAAGAATGAGGTTAAATAGATTATAAAGCAATTGTCTGTATAACCCTTTCAGTGTGTAGCCTCAAATGACAATTCTACTTAAAAAAATAATCTTATTGTCTGAAAAAATAACTCTAGCTTCATCATCTTAAGTTACAGTTTTACTTCTGACACAATTTGTAGAGAGATTTCTTGCTTTATAAAAATCAATCTCAAACCGTTTGAAAGATGTCTATTTGATGAAAGATGTCTATTAATATCTTAAGTTTAATTTAGTAAAATGAGTGATTTTTTTTATTTATTTTTTTTTTTTTTTTAAGCACTGTCTAATAAAGTGATTTGTTTGTCCATCAGTCTGTATGTGCTCTAACTGCTGTAAATATTCATGGAATTTCTTGAAATGGATATATATTGTTCCAATTCACAATAAGATGTTACCTATTGGAAATGCAGTAAATACCACCATTGGTTTGTGTACAGGGACACCCGAAACAATTCCAAACAATTCCATTCTATGAGAGGTATTTTGTTTATTGACCATTTTCGCAAAAATTGAACTGTAGTCTTATTGTGTGTTGTCCTGGCTGATTATTAGTTTCTGTGAAAATCAGTTAAAATTTCAAAAAGTTTAAATTACAATTTTTATTGTCATTTCAAAGTTACATAATTTCTTAATGAGAAAAAAAATATTTCTTGTCAGTTACAACAAAAATCTAGGATACAGTCTGCATTGATAAGGAAGTTGCATCCCTGGACTCATCAAAATTGCCCCTTTCATTTGATACTAAATTTGAAAGTAATCAGAATGATATTTGTAATTCATTTGGTCATTTAGCACTACTTAAATATTTTTAAAAGTCAAAATTGTCTCGTTTATTAATTGACATAAGTTGATGTTTTAATTAATATTTCCGCAACTAATTAAATATATTTTTTTTTTCACCATCCCTTCCGTAAGGCTTTTGTGCACCTACATGTCAATTTTTGTACTTCTACGTTCATTGGGAGCTTAACATACAAATAAACAGGCAGATAGACAAACCTTTTCTTTTATTATTATCAATATGCAATTTCAAACTCTTGATTCCTGTTACTAATTCATCATTTAGTGTTATTTTATTTTATTATTTTTAACGTAGAAGGAATTGTATGTGTTAGTACTTTAGAATTATGTTTGGAAATTATGCAAAAATACAACTTCTTGTTCTGAAATAAAAGATTCTTTTCATTTTTCCAAAATCCTTAAAATACAGCAATAAAATTATCAAACTGCGAAGAAACAAATTAATTTTAAATTCTTTTATATTAATAAATATACTGTTAAGACTATTGTGTTAATGAATTTAAAGCGACATTATAATACTTTGTACAGAAAAAATAAATAAATAAAAATAAAATGAAAAATTCAGTTAAATTAATAGAAAGAAGAATACTAATTTTTCATGAAAAATGAAGAAAAAAAAAAAAAAAGAAAACTACTATGTTGTGGACATTACAAAAATTTCTTCTGTATATTTAAAATTTGTAAATTCATGTTATACAAATTATTTATTAAAATTATATTCCATAATTACTGAGAATTAGCATGTCCGAGAAATAAAACACTCAGTATAATAAAAAATAATCTATGACGCTCACATGACATTTCTTACCCTGAAATTAAATACTATAGATACAGATCGGAGATTAAGGGTAAAGAAATGAATACTGTTATATAAATGTACGTTAAACTAATTCAAATTAAGCATTAGATCAGCTTTATTTGACAAATAATTCTGTGTGTGTGTGTGTGTGGAGGGGGGGGGGCTACTGCCCCTGTCAACTCCCCTTTCGATTATTGTACCTACATTTTTATATAATAGAAATCTGTTATTAAATTTAAAATTTCATTTAAAATTAATCTATTCACTTTCACATGCACCATTTCTTGAAATATATCAATCTTGATTAAACTTTTCAAATACCAAACTTATATTAACTTGAAAATAAAATATTTGAATTGCCTGAATTTATTTTTAAGTTACTCTGATAAGAGAGAGACAAAGTTCAAATGTTAAAACTTGACTTCAAAATTTTCCAAAAAACTCAAAATGTGTAAATATATACAAAAAACAATCAAAGAATATTGAGCTTAAAAAAATATTTTATTTATGAGATGGGTAAATTAGGGGTCAGGAATAAATTCCAATTCCTGAGCAGTTTTCTTGGACATGGTAAAATATTACAATAAAACACTTCCACTAATTGCATTCAATATACATGAAAGGGATAAAAATAAATAGTTTTAAATTAGTAAAAAAACCAAATTGAAAGTGTAAAAATTGCTAATTGAAATATAATCGCAAATAATTCATTATTGCCCCTGTAAAGTTTGTTTTCCAGCAGAAGACTTTATAACTCAGAAATCAGATAAGGAACGAAATTATAAGTCGAAAATTGCTGACGTTAATGCAATTTGCAACTGTCGCTGCATTGAGCTGCATACTAATTAATCCCAGAAATTCCTTTTAAGAGCCCAGACGGTTCAATAAAGATGTTTCCTGAAAGAAAGCCTAGTCATCATTATGTGCTATGCCTGTCATCTCTGTCTTATCCAGTAATTAATATATTACATATATATATATATATATATGAAAGGATAAAATAAGTAAGATTCTAAATTAGTATTTAAATTAATATTAAGTGATATTTTAATAGTATTAGCTCAGAATAAATCTTAATTTTAAGAACAACTTTGTGAGAATTCTATTTTAGAGCCCCAGTAAAGTTAGTTTTTCTGCAAAACACGTCGTAACACGGGAATCGAAGTTCGAAGAAGTTTCATAATCAAAATTATGCAATAGTCAAAATAAGCGGCAATGCATTGCGAAATACGAAATCCTGGATATCCGGGTCAACCAATAAAAGAATGTGGGCTGGATTTTAGCTCACTTAACTATCCAATAAGAATTCATATTAGGAGTTTGGCCTCGCCCTAAATTATTCATATTTAAGCGGCAGCACCCGAAAATCGGCGGCCTTTTTCATGAAAGTATTTGCTTAATTAGTTCACGTCCATAAACAGTTTAATTTAGCGGTCCCAGGAGGGGGATTGATTCTGATATCTATCAATTGTCCTCGCACATAAAAAATTATTAATTTTATGAATATAAATGCTTATATTTTATATATATAGTTGTTAACTTACCTTTAATTTGAATTTAAAAGTTTTCTCTATTTAAACTCGGCCAGCCATCTTTTACTTACATCGCGCCATTACTAACGATGTTCTGTTTACATTGTTGCTGTTGCCAAATTTGCTCTGCATAATTTTCTTAATTTTTGCTGTTGCCACTTCTGTTAAAGTAGTTATGATAAATTGTATTTTTGACTTTGACTGTTGAGTGGCAATGGTAATGCATTGTTTATATGTAGATTTTTGACTTGTCAGTCAGTATAAAAAGATCGCGATGCATGTGTTAATGCGCAGTTATCGGCAGTTGTCGGCAGTGTTTAGCAATGGCCAGCTAGTCTTCAATTAGATATGAAGCGGTAGTTTATGAGTTGTGTAAGTAGCTTGATGGTCAAGTAACGATGTATGTGCTTATAGTATCGTTCCTGCTAAGCTATTAATGCTCTTTGGCTATTGCACTTTTTTAAGAAATGATGGCTGCCGTTGTTAAGTTGTTAATATTTTACACATGTTAAGTTTCTGTTTGTTAAATTGTTCCTTGTTAAAGGTTAAATTTTCCGTCGTTCATGGATGATGGAAGTTTTGAATAAAATGATAATTGACGTCCTTTTGAGACGAGTTTGTTAAATTTGATAGTTTAATTGATGTTAACTTTTGTTTAGACGCTTTTTAAGCGTCATTTGTTCAAGTTTGAAATCTTTTTAAAAGTTAATTAAAAGTTAAATGAAAGTTTCTAAATTGAAGTGTATAGTGGATGAACGTAATTGTCTGCATTTCAACTTTGTGTTATTTCGTCTTGCTTCACTTTCGCTGATCAACCTGGCGATCGCGGAAGTATATTTCTTCATCGTATTTTCCCGCTGATCAACCAGGCGATCGCGGAGGCTCTGCGACGTTTCTTGAAGTATATTGTCATCTGCTTTTTCATTGTGTTTATCAATATGCCTAGCTCAACACCTGTAAAAGGTAATCTTGTTCTTGTTATAAATTTGAAATCTTAATATATCATTATATCTTGTTGAATAAAGTTGTTTTATTTGTTAAAAACTTTGGTCTTTAATGTGTTATAATAGTTGAACACTGGTCGGGTTATTTCTATTGAAGCCCTTAAAATTTAAATCTTAATGTTTCCACTGTATTTAATCTGCTTAATAGAAATGATTTGAAACATAGACTTTTAGTTTATAATATTTGGTTATGGGCCGTTTTTTTGAGGGTGTCATTTTTTAAACTTGACCAGTTGTTCTTTTTTGTTTTCTGTATAATTGATAATTAAGTAACTATTTAAAAAAAATGGCTTATAATATTGTACCTCAAATCACTAAGTTAAATGCCACTAACTACTCTGGTTGGAAGTGTGATATTAAATTTTTACTTATGGAGAAAAATGCTTATGAAATCGTCACTGGTGACGAAACTAAGCCCAAAGTCAGTGAAACCGTGTCTGAGGAGGCAGTACAAGACTTTAAAAGAAGGCAGAATGCTGCCATGTCAATTTTATATTTGAATATTGATAGTGAGTTTAAAAGTTTAATAAGTGAATGTACTGACCCCTCAGAAGGGTGGAAAATTTTAAAGGTTAACTTCCAGCCAGATAGTAGAAGTTATCATATGAAATTGTTTTCTGAAGTTATGACATGTTTTTTAGAACCTGGCGAATCTATTGGTGTTTTTGCAGCTAGAATATCTAAAATTGCTGATCAGTTAAAATCCATTAATAAACCTATTGCTGACGAATACTTATGTTTTCAGGTTTTGAGATACCTACCTGATAGATTTGATCAGGTTGTTCAACAAATTCTTCGTTGGCCTGATAAGGACTTTAACTTTAAAAATATTATTGTTGAGTTATGTGCCGAGGAAACGCGCCTTCAACTTAGAAATTTTGATAAAAGTAGAACGGAATGTTCTATTGAGGCCCAAAATGTAAAATTTAAACGCAGGCCTGTTTTTACTTGTTGGAGGTGCGGGAAAAAAGGCCATGTTATTAAAGATTGTAAAGTTAAGTTAAATAATGATCTAGCTGCAAAAGAAAAGGAAAAACCACTCAGAAGTAATTTTTCTAAGAGG
The DNA here is from genome assembly GCA_963930645.1 of Salticus scenicus. Lineage (NCBI taxonomy): Eukaryota > Metazoa > Arthropoda > Arachnida > Araneae > Salticidae > Salticus > Salticus scenicus. The sequence continues at coordinate 2,197,576 of CAWVNO010001064.1, forward strand.
GGTGGCTCTAATCAACAGTCAAAACGTGATAAAACTCCTAAAGCTCAAAATTTCATTGCTGAAGCAAATTTAAGTAGTTTTGATAGAGAGGGCAGCTGGGCTTATGATACGGCGGCCTCTCATCACTTCTGTAAAGATAAATCTTTTTTTTGTAATTTTTCTGAAATTTCCGGTGATGAGCTTCACGTGGCTGTTGATGGCGTCACTTTTCCCATTACTGGTAAAGGTGAAGTAGAACTGAATTTTAATGGGACTGTTATTAAACTTTGGAACGTCTTGTATTCGCCGAACTTGCGGAAAAATCTTTTGAGTGGTTCTAGATTCGACCAGGGTGGTGCTAAATTTATTGGTGAGGCCGGCAAAATAAACGTGGTCGACAAGTATGGTGATTTCCTTTTCTCTGCTAAACTCCATGACGGGATTTATTATACATTTCCAAAAGTAATTAAAAATAAGCACAGTGTTAAATTGAATGGGGGGCAGAATTCTAATGAAAATTTAAATGATAATACTGAAATTTCAGCTTTTCCTGTAATAAAACCTGTTAATATAAAAGATTTTGATACCTGGCACCTTCGTTTTTATCATCTAAGTCCTGACTTAATTTTTAATACTATCCGTAATTCTGCTGTAAAAGGTCTGCCCAATTTAAAATCAGTTGATAATTTTTTTTGTGATCCCTGTCATGTGAGTAAGCAAAATCGTATTTCTTTTAAACCCTTAAGTCATTCTTCTTCCAAAAAACCTTTAGATCGACTTTTTATGGATACTTGGGGTCCTATTAAAATTCCTGGTAAAAAAGGTGAACGTTTTTTCCTGTCAATAATAGATGATTTTTCTGGTAGATCATCCGTTTACCCTATCCAGGAAAAATCCATGTGTTTTGATGTTTTTAAGAGACATGTTTTGAGAGCCGAAAGGTTTTTGGGAACCAAGTTGAAGTCGATCAGAACTGACAATGGCAAAGAGTTTGATAATGATTCTTTTAAGGGTTTTTGTAGAGAAAATGGAATAAATCATGAGCTGACCAACTTTTACACACCAGAAGAAAATGGAGTTTGTGAGCGGTTCAACCAAACAATCATGAACTGTGTTCGGGCTATGCTAAAATCCAGTGGCTTGTCTGATGATTTCTGGCCTGAAGCTTGTTTACACTTTAATTATACGTGGAACCGGATTTGTCACGGTGGGAACTCTAAAACTCCATTTGAACTCTATTCAGGAAATAAACCTTCTGTTCGACATTTAAGACCATTCGGTACGTTGACATATGTGGGTGTTCCAAAGGTTAGACGTAAGCACAAGTTAGACTCCAAATCAAAACGTGGTGTCCTTGTGGGCTATGCCTTGCGTACTCGTGGTTACAGGGTCTGGTTAGAAGACGAGAAGAAGGTTGTGGAAACCATTAATGTTTCTTTTGTTGAAAGCGGTGATGTTCTACGCAGTGGAGCGGTGATGGGCGACTCTTCTTTTGAGTTGGTGCTTGTCCCGGAGGAACAACCACGGCCCGTTGACCGGTACCTTCTTCCTGGTCCGGAGCCTGGTACCTCTGGGGTCTTGCCCAGCGAGACTGAAGTTGTCGTCCCAGCCGTCTCTCCTGTTTCTCCTGCTCCTCAAGTTACTCCGCAAACTGCTTCTCCTAACTGGATGACCAATCCCGTGTGGTACAGGAAGGTTGTGCCTCGACCTCAGGGAGAAAAGGTCGATATTTACTATTATCCTGATGGAGAGGGTAAAAGGTGTTGTCAAAGGTTACCTAATGATGTCAAAAAGTTTTGTAATTTAAATAATATTGTTTTTAACCCTGCTGATTTTGATTTTTCCAAGTTTAATAAGTTTACTGGTGTTGTTAATCCTGGTGTTATACCTTCCGCGTCCAGCACGGCTAGTTGACTAGATGTGGTGGTCCCGAGAACGTATAAACAGGCTTTAAAATCTGCACAGTCTGAAGAGTGGCATGAGGCTATGTTGGAAGAGTTAGAATGTATGGCCACGAGAGGTGTCTGGCATCTTGTAAGACTCCCTGAGAACAAGACTGCGTTGGGAAACCGCTGGGTTTACACAGTAAAGCGTGACGAGTCTGGCAACATTGTCAGATACAAGGCCAGGTTGGTCGCGCAAGGTTTCAACCAGGTCCAGGGCGAATCGTACGATGAGACCTTCTCGCCTGTGATAAACTTTTCTGTTGTTAGATTTTTTTTCTCTCTTTTAGTCTCATGTTACGGTTGGTTTAATGTACAGTGTGATGTTAAGTGTGCCTATCTGTACGCTCCCTTAAAGGATGAAATTTACATGAGGCAACCAGTTGGCTTTACTGAAAAAGGTAAAGAAGACTGGGTCTGTAAGCTGGATAGAGCACTGTACGGATTACACCAGTCAGGCAGGTTATGGTTTTATGAATTAAATAAAGTATTGTTGGAACTTGGTTTTAATAAATTTGAAAATTGTAACTGTGCTTATTCATATTATGATTTTTCTGTTTTATTGGTTTATGTTGACGACATCGTTGTTTTTGCCAGGACTGAATCTCAAGCTAATGACATTTTAGGTTTGTTAAAATCAAAGTTTGATTTGAAAATTTTGGGTATCACACGCAAGTTATTAGGTGTGGAGTTTGAGTATACAGATACAGGAGTTTTGATCCATCAAAATCAATATATTGACGAAGTCAGTAAGAGGTTTCAAAATCACCGTGTACCTATCTCCTCCTTACCTATTGTTAAAGGTATCAAATTTTCAAAAAGTGATTGTCCGGTTATTCAAGAAGACATCGATGAAGCTTCTCATTTACCTTACAGAAATCTCTTAGGTTGTATCTCTTTCATTTCAAACCGTACTAGACCCGATATCGCATATGCCACTAACATTTTCTCACAGTTCCAACAAAATCCAGGTATAAAACATTGGCAGGGTTTACTTAAGCTTCTTGGATATATAAAATTCACCAGTCAATATAAGCTCCATCTTAAATGCACACAGGTTAAATTAATTTCTTATTCTGACGCTGACTTCGCCGCTAATAGGGACGACTATGTTCTATGGGTGGCCAGTTGATTCTTTTGGATAGTGCTGCTGTCTCTTGGCGTACTAATAAACAGAAAGGGATTACCATATCAACGATGGAGTCAGAATTTGTTTCTATGTGTGATTGTGTTCGTGAGCAGGACTGGTTTTATAATATTTTATGTGAATGTTCTAATTTAAATCTGATAGAAAATAATTTTGAAATACCTACCTTATATGCTGATAATCAGGCTGCAATACGTTTTACAAAGTCCAGGATTGAGAGTTTCCATACACGTCATGTTAATATTAAACTATTTTTTATAAGGGATTGGTTTGATGAGGGCAAATTCCATATTGAATATATTTCCTCTAAATTGAATCTTGCCGACCAGTTTACGAAGCCGTTGACAAAAAGTGATTTGTTAAAATTTATAAAAGTGACCTTTATATAAATCTTTCGTGTTTGAATAAATTTCTTCGCTCTGTATATGCTTTTCATAATTTTTTGTATTATGTTATCATGGTGTGAATGTGTGTGTGAAATCGTGAGGCGCCTTGCGTATTTGTTCATTGTATATATATATTCATTTTTCATAATTTTTCATATATTGCATATATATTCATTTCTTGTATATATACCTCATATTTACTCTTTCATGTTTGAATATTGCATCATATAATTAATATTGTATATAATGTATATTTTTCATATCACTTTTTCTTTAGTATATCTGCGGAGTGGGGAGTTGTTTTTCATCACTTGAAATTTTTTGTCAATGGTTATCTAGTAATTAGTTTATTATATCACTTGTGACACTGCTTATGGACTATGAGGAATCTCATGATGGTATTTTGTTAAATTTTTTATATGCTGTGGTGGGGGGCAATTGATATCTATCAATTGTCCTCGCACATAAAAAATTATTAATTTTATGAATATAAATGCTTATATTTTATATATATAGTTGTTAACTTACCTTTAATTTGAATTTAAAAGTTTTCTCTATTTAAACTCGGCCAGCCATCTTTTACTTACATCGCGCCATTACTAACGATGTTCTGTTTACATTGTTGCTGTTGCCAAATTTGCTCTGCATAATTTTCTTAATTTTTGCTGTTGCCACTTCTGTTAAAGTAGTTATGATAAATTGTATTTTTGACTTTGACTGTTGAGTGGCAATGGTAATGCATTGTTTATATGTAGATTTTTGACTTGTCAGTCAGTATAAAAAGATCGCGATGCATGTGTTAATGCGCAGTTATCGGCAGTTGTCGGCAGTGTTTAGCAATGGCCAGCTAGTCTTCAATTAGATATGAAGCGGTAGTTTATGAGTTGTGTAAGTAGCTTGATGGTCAAGTAACGATGTATGTGCTTATAGTATCGTTCCTGCTAAGCTATTAATGCTCTTTGGCTATTGCACTTTTTTAAGAAATGATGGCTGCCGTTGTTAAGTTGTTAATATTTTACACATGTTAAGTTTCTGTTTGTTAAATTGTTCCTTGTTAAAGGTTAAATTTTCCGTCGTTCATGGATGATGGAAGTTTTGAATAAAATGATAATTGACGTCCTTTTGAGACGAGTTTGTTAAATTTGATAGTTTAATTGATGTTAACTTTTGTTTAGACGCTTTTTAAGCGTCATTTGTTCAAGTTTGAAATCTTTTTAAAAGTTAATTAAAAGTTAAATGAAAGTTTCTAAATTGAAGTGTATAGTGGATGAACGTAATTGTCTGCATTTCAACTTTGTGTTATTTCGTCTTGCTTCACTTTCGCTGATCAACCTGGCGATCGCGGAAGTATATTTCTTCATCGTATTTTCCCGCTGATCAACCAGGCGATCGCGGAGGCTCTGCGACGTTTCTTGAAGTATATTGTCATCTGCTTTTTCATTGTGTTTATCAATATGCCTAGCTCAACACCTGTAAAAGGTAATCTTGTTCTTGTTATAAATTTGAAATCTTAATATATCATTATATCTTGTTGAATAAAGTTGTTTTATTTGTTAAAAACTTTGGTCTTTAATGTGTTATAATAGTTGAACACTGGTCGGGTTATTTCTATTGAAGCCCTTAAAATTTAAATCTTAATGTTTCCACTGTATTTAATCTGCTTAATAGAAATGATTTGAAACATAGACTTTTAGTTTATAATAGATTCGCAGTTCTGCCGTTATCGGGACGATTTCGGCCCGACTCGGCTACGGATCTGTACGTCAGCATGCTCCGAATGATTTTGACTGTAAATAAAGTGTAACGTGACTAAAAGTTTTCAATAAACGACTGCATCATCAATTTTGGAATATTAATTATTTGAGTGAACTCTCTTAATATGAAACGACTGGCATGAATCAGCTACTAAAAGAAGATATATTACAATAAATCCGGGCAGGATGGTCTACCTGTAAAGGAAAGCCAACAAGTCAGCATAAAATAAATTGTGGTCAGCACCTTATATTAGTTTTTAAATATTTGGATGGAACTGCAATATCTGGAAATGTGACCTCCTGGGACTGGAATTTTTCCAAAACCAGCCGGAAATTTGCAAAACTAGGCCGGAATTTTCTAAATCAAGCCGGACGATGTCAGAAAAAAACAGTGCCCTTAAAAAGCAAACAACAGTAGTAACATCATCTGTAATCAAATGCTATTAGAATGAAAAAGATACGTGACTTACACCAGTTTTGCTCTCTCAAGTGCCATGATGTAACAAACAGATGGCCTCTTCACCATGTGTGGCAAGCCTGCCACAAACACCTGCTTCTTTTATGTGTTAGCCCAGATGTTTTGAATAAAATTCTCTTTCTCCACAGGAAGTAAAAATAGGTTTTTTATTTTTTTATTTTATTTATTATTGTATTTTCATCTCAGTGTAAAAGAAACAGAAGGGGTGAGTGATTTCATTTTATTTATATTTAGGAAGGATGATTTTTTATTGACCTTATATTTATCTTAATTTGTTAATAAAAATTAATTATGTGCTCAAATATAGTTTATTTAATATTGTTTATTTTATGTTAGCGATATATTGTATGACTTGCATTGAAATGAATAAAATAAATAAATAAGTAAAATAATAATAATATACAGACTTTTATTAAGTTTGCAAAGGTATTATATTTCATATGTTAAATTTAGAGATTTTCAAATAGATTTTCATAAGTACTTATATTGAAAGCTAAATTTTTTCTTTTGAAATTGAAAAAAAAAAATAATAATAAAAAATAAAATAAAAAATAAATAAAATAAAATAAAATAAATTCATAACTGGTTATTAAATTTCATGTTAAGAGATTTGAAAGTAAAATTGTCAAAAATATTAAAAGAAAAAGTTAATAAAAAAAAAAAAAAAAAAAAATTTTTATTTTTCAGATAGGAATTTTGTTGTGTGCTATTTATATTGAACGTCAATAAATTTGATTTATTTGTTTATTATAGGTTATTTATGTTTATTTATTGTTAGGATTTATTAGGTGATTGATATAACTGTGATACTATATATATAAAAAAAAAAAAAAAAAAAGTTATGAGTGATAAATTGTTTTTGGTGATATTTAACTTATTGAATATTTATTTTAAAACTGTGATAATTAATAAATACTGAATTTAATTAGCAAAATTAAATAATTTACCTGTTTCAAAAAAAAAAAAAAAAAAAAAGAAAGTTTTCTTCTTTTCAAAATTTTGAATTGTGAATAAAATTAAACATGTCCGAAAGTGACATCCCAACATGTTTATTGACACCCCCTAAGGGTACAGAGGAAAATTTACTTGTGGATACAAACTTAGAAAATAACCTGCTTAATGTGAGTAAACTGCCCTCCCCAAACACATTTGTAAAGACATTAAGTAGTGCAGATGATGTAAAGAAATCTTTAAATATAAATAAATCTCCCACTGTAAGAAAGGACAATGTCCTCATTGCTTTTTGCCCTGAAAACGGCATGATGTGGACGTCCTGGCTAATGTATTTTGAAGCCTGGTGTGAGGAGAATGGAAAAGATGAAGTTTGGCGAGTCCGTAATATACAAAGATTTTTGAAGGGTAAAGCCCTCACAGTGTATATCAGCAATAGTTTAAACATGCTTCATTGGGAGGAATTGGTTGAAATTTTTACAGAGGAATTCACGACACCAGGTGAAACATCTTTAACAGATTTCTCGAGCATTTGCTTTAAGGCAGGTGAAAATGTCATAGAGTATTATCATAAAAAACTCCAAGTAGGGCGAGCACTAGGCCTAGAGCCCAAATTTCTCATGGAAGGATTAACCGACGGATTGCCACTGACTTTAAGACAACTTGTTGTGGCTAATGCGCCAAAAACATTAAATGAATGGAGAGATCTTGTCCACAAATTAAATAAACTGCAGATATCTGAAAAATCTGCTGATCCCCTTCCAAACAAGTTGCCAGGTCAATTTCAAAGGTTCACCTATCCACAAGACAGGGAAAATAGAAACCCAGTTCAATATGCTCCCCGACCACAACCCTGGAGTTACCGGTTTCCTCATGTGCAGAGACCACATATGGGATACCCTAATCAAAACAGACCAAATTTCACAAACAATACTCGACCCAATCTAAGAGGGCCTAGACCCCATTTTTCAAACCCAAATACACACATTCACTTTCAAGGCACTTTGCCTCCTCTCCCATGTAAATATTGTTCAAAACTCAACATCCCTAATGCCTTTCATTGGCATAGTGAATGCCCTTTCAAACAAGAAAATCCAACTCATGTCACAGAAGAGTCAACAGTGGTAGATAATACAACAGAAGGAACAAATAACACCTATTGACAGTTTGCAGAGACCAGTCGCATTATATACAAGGATATCCAAAGAAAAAACAAGCAAACTAATCATGGTGTTAAAAATCCAGAATCGTACTCTACCATTCCTTTAATCTTCGATATGGGTAGCAGCTTAAGCATTATTCCTCAACATTTTGTCCATAAATTTAAACTTCAAACAAAAAAGGTCTCACCATTACATGTCATTCAAACACAGGGGATGTTGACAATTCGAGGAAAATGTTACTTTAAATTACAAATTGGTAATATTACAAAAAATATAGAAATGTTTATATTAGATAATAACTTACCTTATGCTCTCCTTAGCTTATCACATTATTGTCTGTTTCAGTTGAATATTGATTGTGCTAAAAAGCTGGTAAAACAAAATAATACCATTCTTCCATTGCTAAAAAATATATCTAAATGTACACAAACCTTACATATAACTTCTGAAAGTGAAAATACCAATAGTCAAAGGAAAAATTTTAATATTCCAACAAACAATAGAGTAAGGGAGTTCAAGTACACTCAAGCCACTGAGAACCACGTAAATCCTCAGTCTGCTAGAGAAGGAAAACTTCCTGCTTTATTATCAAAATATGTCCAAATTTTTGCAAAATCTTAATATGATGTTGGAAGAATTCATATGGAACCGCAAAGGATTCGTTTAACTTCAGATTTACCTATTTCACTCAGAGCATATAGAACTTCCCATAAGGAAGAAATTAAAACCCAAGTTGAAAATTTATTACAGGCCGGTATTATAAAAGAAAGTTGCTCACCTTATTCCGCACCTGTAACTTTGGTGTATAAACGGGAAGAAGGAAAAAAGACATGATTATGTATTGACTTCCGTAAACTCAATTCAATCACTAAAACAGATGCTGAACCACTTCCCAGAATAGATACTTTGTTAGATAAACTAGCTAAAGCAAAAATTTTTTCCACTCTTGACTTGGCAAGTGGATATTGGCACATTCCTATCCACCCAAAAGATACTGAAAAATTGGCCTTCGCTACAACTTTCGGATTATATGAGTGGAAATACCTTCCCTTTGGGCTTAAAAATGCCCCTGCTATCTTCAATCGAACCATTAGAAGGATTCTAAATAAATACAAAATAGACTTTGCCTGTAATTATTTCGATGATATAATTGTATTTTCACAGTCAGAAGATGAACACTTCCAACACCTACAGCAACTTTTTGATATATGTGTTAAAGAAAACTTAAAATTAAAACTATCAAAATGCAATTTTGTCAAAACAAAAATTAATTTCTTAGGATATGAAATAACTAATGGCCTAATTACCCCTGATAATCCAAACGTTGAAGTAATAAAAAATTTAAAACAGCCAAAAAATGTCAAGGAATTACAGAGAGTTTTGGGGTCAGTTAACGTTTATGCTAGATTTATTCCAAAATATGCCGAAACAAGAGCTCCTTTAAATAATTTATTAAAGAAAAATGTCCCCTATGTTTGGGACCAGAAATGTGAAAAATCCTTCCAAAAATTAAAAAATGCTCTTATAAGTAAACCTATTTTAAGACTTTATGATCCCAGAACTCCCTGTCATTTATTTGTTGACGCCTCGAGTCATGGTGTGGGATGTGTTGTTAAACAGGCAGATGTGAATGGTACTTTACACCCAGTGGCATATCGTTCAAAAAATTTACGAGATTATGAAAAAAATTATGCAATTACAGAATTAGAATGTTTAGCAATTATTGATGCCTTAGATAACTTTTATCATTATTTGCACGGTCAAAAGTTTGTCATACATACGGATCATGCGTCTCTCACTTGGTTAAAAAATGTTAAAAATTTAAGAGGAAGATTATTCCGCTGGTCCCTTAAACTTAGTATGTTTGACTATGAAATTAAATATCAAAAAGGATCAACAAATATTGAAGCTGATATGCTATCTAGATTGCCTGTTTTGGAAAATGTGTCACACCATGTACACCTCCTAGACTTAAATGAAATTAAAGAAAACCAGAAAAAAGAAAACATAGGTATTAACATTAAGAAAATTCTTGAAATTGAAGATGTAATTGTAATTAAAAAGAAAGGTTTGTATAAGGTAATAGTCCCGATGTCATTAAGATTACGCCTCCTACAGAAAACCCACACTCAATTTGGACACCCAGGAATTTATAAAATGATAAATTTAATTACACCACAGTATTATTGGCCTAATATTAACAAAGATATTGAAAATTTTGTAAAACATTGTCATACCTGTCAAATAAATAAAAAATGCAGACAAAAACGGTTTGGTTCATTAGAGGAAGTACCGCCAACAGATAAATCTTTTGAATGTTTGTCTTTGGACACTGTTGGTGGGTTTAACTACTAACTATAATTCTACAAAAAAATATTTGCATTTGGTCGTGGACCATGCAACCCGTTATGTGTGGGGATTTCCATCAAAAAGCGTTACCACTGAAACTTATACAAACTTTTTAAAACAACTTTTTCAAATTCAAGTACCTAAAAAATTGTTAACAGATAGGAATGCAGCATTCACGGCATCCCGTTTCAAAAAATTCCTTCGAAATTACGATACAAAACATTTGTTAACAAGTAGCCATCATCCCGAATGCAACGGGAAAATCGAGCGCCTCAATCAGACTATTGTTACGCATCTAAAATGTAAGGTTAACTCTTCTTCAAATAAAATTCCCTGGACTAAATTAATTGGTGAAGTTTTAAATCAATATAACTTAACACCTCACTCTGTAACTCAATTTCCACCTAGTTATTTATTATTAGGAGAATTACCATATGATCCATTATTAGTAAACAATAGTTACTATCCTTCAATTGATGAAGTTAGAAAAATAGCAAAAGAAAAAACAATACAATAACATAAAAAAAACAAAATCCGATTTGATGCTCGATTTCTCCCTGTTAAATTTAAAGTTGGTGATGAAATTATTTATGAAGAATTCCAATATCCCAACACACGTAAGTTAAGTCCACCTTATTCAGGCCCTTATACAATCTTAAAACAAATATCTGAAGTTAATTTTGAAATAGACAAACGACAAACCCAGTCCCCATTTTAAAAGAAATTCGGAAATTGTTCATTCATCTAAGTTAAGATACTATAATAACCCTCAAAAATTCAAATTAAGTCAGGAATAATTTTAGTTAGGGATCAACTCCATGCCCCAGGTATTATTATTATTTTTTATTTATCATTCTCATGATCTCCTGATCTTCACCACTGTAAAGTGATCAGAGAGCACCGGAAAAATGATTTGTTTTTACCCTCTGTAAGGATTCACCAGTTTTCCACCTTTATCCCAACTCACCTTTTTGGAAAGACTTGACCTTTGAAACCTTGGAAAGACTTGACTTCTCACAAGTTCAGGGGTCAAGTTACCCACAAAACAATTTTTTTTTGGCTTGCCAATGGCTGACCAAGCTCTATGTTGGTGCCAATGTAGTATTTTAAAACAATTAATTACTAAATAAAGTGATTAAGTTAGTTTTATGTAAATAGTTTGTAAAAAGAATATGCCTATTAGTACTGGTATTCTTAGTATTAGTAGTATTATTAGAGTTGATTAAACACTATTGTGTTTATTAAATAGTTTTATGCGTCTGTTAAATGTTATATTTATGAAAAATTATGTGTGTTAGTATGTAAATAAAGTTTCTAGAAATTGTTAAAAATGTACTATGATATAATTGTTTTTTATATACTTTATATTTTATTAAAATATCTTTGCATTATTAAAAAGATAACACAAAGAAAAACACAGATTTTGTGAAGGGAAAAGTTTGTTTACAATGTGTTTGTTTACAATTTACAAAACATTATTTTTTTACAATGTACTGTTGAAGTTAGTGTTATAATTATTGTTATACATATTCTATATGGACTCAATAACCAAGATCAGACATTTTACAACAATTATTTATTGTCAAAGATCAATGTTATTATTCAAGACATTTAAAAACTTTATTGGCCAAAAGGAACTTTACATTTTAAAGACTTTCCTCAACAAACTAGTTTGTACGTAAGAAAGATATCTTGTCAAAAATGTTATGCTGGTAAACATGTTATGTTATAAATATTTTTCGTACAGTATGTCATACGTTTTCATATATTATATTAAACTTTTCTTATGTTTGTAAACAAGTGCTGTAACCACCATTATATGTATCAGGCGAGCACGTTGACCAGTCCAACATACAAGTAAATAAATTAAAAAAGAAAAATTATTTTTTTTTTTTATATAAATAAAGGGAAAGGCCATAACTCCTATTTAAAAATGATTCCATAACAAAATATTTCAGATGAAATTTTCTAAAAAATAAAATTTTCCATATTTAATTAAAATTTTCCATTTTAAATAAATTTTTCAAAAAGTTAAGTTTTATAATTTGTCAAATTTTCCATTTTAAGTTTAACTTTCTCCTGGAGTATCTTCTACTTCTGAGGGACTTCCCACATACTTGCAGGCAAGTATGGGGGGGCGTCGGCTTGGAGGGGGGGGGGATATGAAAGGATAAAATAAGCAAGATTCTAAATTAGTATTTAAATTAATATTAAGTGATATCTTAATAATATTAGCTCAGAATAAATCTTAATTTTAAGAACAACTTTGTGAGAATTCTATTTTAGAGCTCCAGTACAATTAGTTTTTCTGCAAAACACGTCGTAACGCGGGAATCGAAGTTAGAAGAAGTTTCATAATCAAAATTATGCGATAGTCAAAATAAGCGGCAATGCATTGTGAAATACGAAATCCTGGATATCCGGGTCAACCAATAAAAGAATGTGGGCTGGATTTTAGCTCACTTAACTATCCAATAAGAATTCATATTAGGAGTTTGGCCTCGCCCTGAATTATTCATATTTAAGCGGCAGCACCCGAAAATCGGCGGCCTTTTTCATGAAAGTATTTGCTTAATTAGTTCAGGTCCACAAACAGTTTAATTTAACGGTCCCAGGAGGGGGATTGATTTGCGGTTCCGCCGTTATCGGGACGATTTCGGCCCGACTCGGCTACGGATCTGTACGTCAGTGTGCTCCGAATGATTTTGACTGTAAATAAAGTGTAACGTGACTAAAAGTCTTCAATAAACGACTGCATCATCAATTTTGGAGTATTAATTATTTGAGTGAACTCTCTTAATATGAAACGACTGGCATATATCAGCTACTAAAAGACGATTTATTACATATATATATGTTTTCACCAAATTACTGGATTACTTGTATAAATTCTAAAAATTATGTACACACCACATGGGGCACATAAATATAATCCTAAATTAATAACAACCTGAAATACACTTCTATCAATTTTCAAGTATTATCGCACTGTATTCTATTTCTTTTGTGTAGCCCTGTAAATGAATGGTGTATGATTTGCATTCCATATTCTATGCAAAAGCAGCTTTTATGCATACAAAAAATATACATTCATTCCATTTGGTTTAGTGCAGCCTATAGATGTTAAACGCTACTTACCTGCAATTTCACCCATAGACGTAATGTATTTTAATTCTCTTGGGTGCCTCTGTACATGAATCCTTTGCTTGATCTCAATGAAAAATTTAGTGCAGCATCCCTATGTGATATAGGATACCGAGCTGTTATCCTGCTGTTATTTGTTCTTGAGATATGCTGATAACAGACACATACCCAGACCAACCACTGAAAACATGTTTTTCGGTTTTAGGGGACCTTAAAATCTATATATATAAAATCGTTTGTCCTGAGTGAGTGAGTGACTGATTCAGCATTGCCCAGGCCATACCCCTGGACCTAGAAGCATGGAATTTTGTGACAATGTTCCTTTTGTTACATAGGCATCCACTACGAAGCGATTTTATGAAATTTGCCCCTGAAAGGGGGGAGGTAGGGCAAAACGTGATTTCACAAAATTTTTCATATCTCAAACAAAAAAAAAAAAAAACAGATATTTGCTTTAAAACATAGCTAACATAAATACCTACAAATCAATTTCTGAAATTTTGGGAATTCGATCCACAAGAGGAGGTGCATAGCAAAATGCAATTCCACATGCGCAAAAAGTGATTTCACAAAAAATATTCATATATCAATGAAAAAAACAAACACAAGAAAAAATTTTCCTTTAAAATATAGCTAACAAAAAATGCTTAAAAACCAATTTCTGGAATTTTAGAAATTCGGCCCCTAAGTGGGGACAGGGGGCAAAACGTGATTTCACAAAAACTTTTATATCTCAAAGGAAAAACAGATATTTGTAAAATTTTTGCTTTAAAATATAGCTAACACAAATATCTAAAAACCAATTTTAGAAATTTAGTCCCCAAGGGGAGGGGGAGAAAGCAAAACGTTATCTATATTATATCTTCTATATAGATATTTCTTCTATAATAAAGATATAAAATCATTTGTTTTAATTTTTAATTGTTGCCAAAGAAGTTTACAAGTTAATTTATTTTTCAACATATAATAAAATATATTTTCACACGAGTAGTAATAATAATAATAATATATTAAATTTGCTCAGGCACATTATCAAAATTAAATAATAATAAAATGAAAGCTAATTCAGATCTGTATTAAAGAGCTTTATCTGTTGATTGCAGAAATAATATTGAAACAGAAATAATACTCACATAAATGTTTTATTTTTATTTTTATGAATAGATAATTTTATGGGGAAAAAATTCAGTTTTAGAAATAGAAATTTATTTAAAGAAGCACTACCTTACACCTAAAAACTATTAGAAATATAAATAGAGTAGGAAGGATTCTTATAAATTAACAAAAAGGTGCAACCAATAAAAGTATTACCAGAATAGGTACTGAAAAAATCTCCAGTTTTCGATGGATTTACACGTTTTAGGATGTCCTGAAGACAATCTGACTGTTTTTAGAAAATGTGTGTCTGTCTGTGTTTGTGTGTATCACAAATTTTGTGGACGCTGTATCTCACGACCTAATGAATGAAATTTAACCAAACTTGGTATTTATTTGAACCCTGACATAAACTGGTGCTGATTAGATTTGTGGAACAGTTGCTCCATAGATGGTGTTGTGATTGCATTTTTTCTAAATTTTTAACATGGCAGTATAGGACAAAATTTCGTTTAAATGTACATAATGAGAGTTATTTTAATCGTGTGATTGTAAAATTGATATGAATTATTGTAATAGTAATGTAGTTAGCTAGGAAATTTTGTTCATGTTGAAGCATGAACTTCTTCCCCACCTGGGGGGGGGGATAAATTTTCAATATGGGTATCTTTCGAAAGATCTCACCAATACCTTAAAAATGAATGGCTGAATTATAGAATTGTGATAATTTAAAACAAAGTTATCGATTTTTTTTTTTATCTTTTAACAAAAAAAAAAAAAAAAAAAAAAAAAAAAACTGATTTGCAAAAAATTGGCATCTTTTGGCATTTAGTGATAATATAATTCTGTCAAATAAAAATCGTCTGCATTTATAATGGAAAAGAATTTGGTAATTTAATCAGAAATTTGTATTGAATAAATTTTGTGTAAAATATATAGAAGAAAGTCATGTGGTGGCCACATCATACTAGTTAAAATTAGGGCTGTGCCGATTAATCGATTAATCGGTTCGGTTAATCGATCAATGCTTAGTCACGATCAATTTTTTTAATCGAGTTAATCGGATCGATTAATTCGATTAAAAATTTTCAAAATCCGATTAAAATTTTCAAACTACGAATTAAAGTAAAATTGCTGTTCTGCCTACAAAATATTTTTTCACATATTTTCCTAAAAAACCTTCTAAGAAACATCCATCAAATAATGAAAAAGCAAAATAAATAAAAATAAATAAATAAATAAAAATAAAACCTCACAAAAGAAGATGTTGCACTTTTGTTGATAGAGAAAAGGGGGAGGACAGTTATTAAACAACATGTCGCTTCATGTGCATGCTGCAGACCCACCACCTGTCTGTAGCCTTCTACAGAAAGTGTTAGCTAGGTCAATAGTATTCTCAGAAACAAGAAGCTTTCAAAAAATGGAAATGCTAAAGATAAAAAAGAAAAGAAGAGAAGGGCTTGAGATTTCCACTATCCATCTGATGGGGAAAATGTCAACGGAGTTTCCCAATATCTTCAAGCGTTTATTGTCTGTTCAGAACTGCTGATAGTAACTATCGAAGTAGAAACAGAAAATAACATTCTGTGTTCTAGTCCGAAGTGATAAAGAAGAACTAACTTGTTAAATAAATCCTTGTCGAATCATGTTCTTAGACTGACTAAGAACATGATTCGACAAGGATTTATTTAACAAAACAGTATTAACTCTACTTTTTTTATATATAAATTTTTGCTAGTATTCGGATACTTTTGTTACCGACTGTAGACAATATGAGAGTTTTATTCATCATTGAAATGAAATTTTATATAAAAAAAATGAAAACCGATTAAAAATCCGATTAATCGACCGATTAATCGATTAATGAACTACGATTAACCCAGTTAAAACTCTTAATCGATTCCCACCCCTAGTTAAAATAAGACTTTACTGTATCTGATTTCCACATTTCTTGTGAAATGCAGTTTGAAATCTTTTTAGTTGACCTCCAAATACATAAACATGGCCATAATCTGACATATTTTTATACTGACTGATTATTAAAGACTTTATTCTTTACAAAAACAGGAGGGTTAAAAATTTGAATTAAAATAAAAAAAAGAAAAGAAAAACAATATTTCCATTAGAGTGAAAAAACTTTCAATTTCTGAAAACGCTTAAAAAAAAAAAAAATCAACAAAAGAAATACTTTGTAAGAAATACTTTCCATAATTTTATTTGAGTATTTTAATGAATAAATTTGTAATGAAGTTATTAATGAATAAATTAGTTTAAGGTATTATCTGTTATCTAATACAGTGAAGCATCCATAATCCGAAATTCTGTAATCCGGCAGCACCCATAAATTGGCACTTTTTTGTTTCCTTCTTCTTCTTCTTCTCTGCTCCTCTCTCTCTCTTTTTTTTTTTTTTAACCTCCACCCTTAAATTGTAAATGCTTGCGAACTTTTATGGATCGTTAGTAAAGTTTATGGATTTTCATTTAATTTTATTGATTTACGGATTAGTGAGAAATTTTTATAGATTAATCTGGTTGATGGCAAAAATTGCAAAAAAGGACAGCGAAATTTTTGTTTTGCAATGGCAAATCCAAAAAAAGTTATGAATAAGACATTGCTCCCATTTCTGATACCGAAAGCCAAAATAAACACGACCACTCGAAATCTCAGTCAACACTTTTTAGAAGACTTGAAAATATGATTTTATCAGCGATAACCAATTTAACATACTGATACATTTAACCGATAACATTATTTATTCAATTTTCATTAATTAACAAAAACTGTTGTTTACATGTAATCCGTAAAATTAAAATTTTCATAAGTTCTCCTCTTGAAATAAATTAATGAAAAATGATTACAGATTAAGTAGCAAAATATTTTAGGTTCTAAAAGAGTAAGGTTTATTTTAAACAATGACGGAGATTTCTGTTTTATTTTTTGTTTCTTTTGAATGTTTTGAGGATTGTGACAAAATGTTGGGTTCAAATTGACTGATTTTATTTATTTACGTTAATCAGTCAACGACAGAGTGAAAAATAAAAAAGAATGAAACAAATGAATAAGCCAGTTTTTAAAAATTATTATTATTTGTACAAAAATAAACAAACTGTATTACTGTTTTATAAAAGTTATTTCAATTATTTTTGTTTTTGATAAGGGTTTGCATACATTTTTTAAAACTAATTTTTAAAAAATATTTCTGTAGATGCTGTGACTGACATATGATTTTGATATGCATTTTCAGAACACCTATAATCCGGAACTGTTAAATAAGACTTATAAGAAGTCAAACTTTTATTTCCATTATATTTAAGCAGATATACAGTGAAAGTTTAATAAACTTAATGACTAGGGGTGGGAATCGATTAAGAGTTTTAACTGAGTTAATCGCAGTTCATTAATCGATTAATCGGTCGATTAATCGAATTTTTAATCGGTTTCCATTTTTCTTTATATAATTTTATTTCAATGATGAATAAAACTTTCATATTGTGTATATATATACATATTATTCATAAATTTGAGTGATTTTTTTTTTTCAAAAATTTTTGTCTAATCAATTATATCTGTTTCATAGCTGAAATTTAAATCAATTTTTAGAGTCATAATTGGTGACTTTAAGTGTTAATTTCATATAAATAATTTCACTTGTTTATTTTATTTATTTATTTATTTATTTTAAGTAAATTATTTTTTAAATTCATTTTGAAAGGAACATTAATTGAATTTACACATATTTTAGTTTTATATTTGCAGGCCTTTTTCATCTCGCTTGTCACTATTTTTAATTGAATTCTCAAAATTCGATATCATTATCATAAAAATCTCAAATTCTTATATTTCAGTTCTTATTTGTCACTTCGGACTAGGACACAGAATGTTATTTTCTGTTATTACTTCAATAGTTACTATCGGCAATTCTGAATAGACAATAAACGCTTGAAGATATTGTGAAACTCTGTTGACATTTCCCCCATCAGAGGGATAGTGGAAATCTCAATCCCTTCTTTTCTTTTCTTTTACCTCTAGCATTTTCATTTTTTGAAAGCTTCTTGTTTCTGAGAATACTATTACCCTAGCCAACATTTTCTGTAGAAGGCTAAAGACAGGTGGTGTTGCTCCAGAATGCACATGAAGCGGCATTTTGTTTAATAACTGTCCTTCCCCTTTTCTCTATCAACAAAAGTGCAACAACTTCTTTTGAGAGGTTTTATTTTTATTTATTTCCTTTATTTTTTTTTCTTGCTTTTTCATTATTTGATGGATGTTTCTTAGAATGTTAGTTAGCAAAATATGTGAAAAATATTTTGTAGGCAGAAATTCGTAGTTTGAAAATTTTAATCGGATTAAAAAAATTTTTCATCAAATTAATCGATCCGATTAACTCAATTAAAAAAATTGATCGGGACTAAGCATTGATCGATTAACCGAACCGATTAATCGATTAATCGGCACAGCCCTATTAATGACTAGTGTAACTTAAAGGAAAATTTGACAAGTAAAACAAAGTCAAATTCAGTTTAAATATTTTTATTAAAAAAACTTTTAAAGATTCAAAAAGCCAACAATAACAAATAGAAAAAATATTTAACAATTAGTTTTAGCTATAAAACATAACAAATGTATATAAAAAAACAATGTTTATATTCAAAGGTTATCAAAAAGTTAACTTCAAAAACAACTGAACTGACCAATAAATTAAATTTAATATTTTTAATTTATAAGAAGGCTTTACCTTTAACAAATTTTCCTGACTCCCAGATTTTCTAAATGAGACATCACATATAATGATAAAACGATTGCAAGAAACAACTGATGATATTTGAACGTGATAATAACCGATAACTGATAAAACTGCAACTTGAAAAAAACTGGTCGCCTGGTTGACACATAGTATAGGAAAAACGAAAAGACTTGACAAGTTAAAAATATTCACAAGCAAAGTTCAGAAAAAACTGTGGTCGCCTGGTTGACACATAGCATGGAAAATGGAAAAAGTCAAAGATGACATTCAAAAAATACAATTCAAACAAACGCTGTAATCTTCAAAGAAACTCACAGCCAAAACGAACTTGCTTTTTTAATTTTTAACCGTCATTTGAACATACATAACTTAACAATTGATAACTTCAAAACAATTATGGCTGCTAACTTGGAAAATGAACTTTACATATTTTGACAACTATTTAACATTTTTAAACGACTGCATCCTTAAAACGATTAACTGCTAATTGAATAAATAAATTCACGAGGACCAGCCTCAGACAAAACAGAAAATATTACAATAGCATCTTTACCAGTCGAATTCACCACCAACTCAAAATAAAACACCTCTATTTATAGGATAGTGTCTAAAACATGCAGTATGATCAAAGAGCAAACAGCCAATCACGGCTCAACACGGCATAAATATTCAACCGCCGTCAACGCCATTCAGTGGTGAAACCATGCAATCTCCGAACAAACTCCTGATAGTAATGGATCTGGCAACAAGATTGTACCGCGATGTCTAAAGAATGTAAACAAAACGGAGTCAGGAAAAGAAAGTAAGTAAAGCAAAACAAACATATTAAATAAAGTTTAACGAGTGTTTTAAAAGCACTCAAAAGGGTTCTTTAATAATTTAAACAGTCATTTATTATATTCTATTAAGTATATTATGTTCTATAAAAAAATGTTTTGAGTAATTTGTGAGGACAAGTGATAGAAACTAAGTTTTTAAGCATTCTATCAATTTCTCACCAATGCCGGATTATCCGTGCTTCACTGTATAGATTAACTTATTGTGTTTATATAATTTTAATTCAACGTAAGTGTTTTTTTTTTTTTTAATAATCCTATTTCATTATTTAATTCACCAATTTGATCATCATATCTTTGCACTTTGTATGTTATTAGAGTGGCATAAAAAATTAGTTTTTTCTTTAATTCTCTAAAATCCGGAATTGCTGCTGTCCTATTGATTCCGGAATTTCGAGGTTCAGCTGTAATTATTTTTCTAGATATAAAAGATGTTTAATTTTGTGTTGCAGGGGTTTGAAGATGGAATTGTGAAGCTGAAAATGCAGGGTGCCTGCACAAGCTGCCCAAGTTCTGTGGTTACTCTTAAGAATGGAGTGGAGAACATGCTACAGTTTTACATACCAGAAGTCAAAGGTGTTATGCAGGTAATTGATTCAGCATAATATCACAGTGATGGATTTAGGCTTAGGCCCGAGTTTAAGGTTGCTAAAGTTGAGGTGATTTAAAATTTGAAATTTTCTCATTTTTCGAACATTTGTTATGTTATTTTTTTTTGATTAGGTTTTTTTTTTTTTTTTTTTTTTTTGAGTGACATATTGCAAATATTTTGGAGATTATTTTTATGCTGACGATTTGGTAATACCTATAACTGGACCCAATAAGAGAAAAGTACCTTTAATTTTTATTTATAAGTTGATTATTAAATGTCATTTTTCACCACCGTTGATGTATCAAAGAATATTTTTTTCCTTAGTAATATTACATTTATTCTTAATATTATTATTATACATACATACTACAGTCGAACCCTGTTAACATGAATCTCAAGGGGAATTAAAATTATGCCCATGTTATCAGTTGTTCATGTAATTAGTAACTCAGAATCTAATCTTTTAAAATACAGAGAAAAATGCATGCATTGCAAATACATCAAAGAGTACCCCTATTTGTTTAAAATTACAATATGAGTAATTACTTTCCATCCAATCCGGGAAAATTGAATAACAATAACAGAAAAAAAAAATCATGTCTTAAAAATATCTCTTTCCACTGATGATATCTTCAATGTTATCTGCAGCATCAAATGACTCGATAGAATTTTATTTTTGCAATATGAATGATTGTATTGTTTTTAATGCTTTAAATAATTGCCGAAATGTCAGTGGAGGTCTCCATATGGAGACTCAAAAAGATTTTGGGTTCTGCCGGTGTGTCTGTCTCGTGATAGTGGCTGTAAAAATCACCCTACTGACTCAGACTCAGAAACCTTTGGGCAGCCCCTACCTGCCTGGTCTCAGCCAAGCTTGAAGGGTTTGGTGTGCTTACTGACTTGCAAATTGGTACACATGTGCATGAACCACACAGAATTAGCTGTATAGTTTTGGGTGTGTATTTCATTTGTAGACACAGGCATAACACAGCATAAACAGGGACACACCAGAGTTTTTCTTATCATTACAGCTTATAGACATAATTTATATGTACCACAACAGCAGCTGCAAATATCCTTCGATTAACTCGCAAATTGGTGCACATGTTTAGGCGCAATACAGAAATGGCTGTATAATTTTTGGTGTCTATATTATTTATGGTTTGTGTACAGGGACACACCAAAGATTTTCTTATCATTACGACCGGTAGGCAAAATTTTGTTTAAATGCATTTTAATGTGGTTACACTGCATTCAACAAAATATAATTAATATTCATCATTGATATGCTTAAAAGCATATTTTGTGTAGAAAATATGTGCTCTGATAAGATTTAATAATTAATATACAGGAGTTTACAAAATTGTTATGAAAATGTCATGTAGTCATCCAAATTATGTCATATTTCGAAAAATTATTCCTGAGCTGCATAGAATAAGTTGTATAGTTTTTACTCATGTGTGGAATGTTTATTGGTTTGTTTAGAGGGACACAGAAAAGAATTTTGTGACATCAGAGCTCATGGACAGATTATTAGTTAAGCACATTTTAACAATTTTATGTTTCATTGAACATAATGCAATTAATACATATTATTAAGATGCTTACAAGCATGTTTTCTCTAGAAAAAAAGTATGTATAAACTAAAAAATTTATTTACAGGACTACACAATACAGTTCTGATGGCATTTTGTAATTATACAAATGATGTCAAACATTAATGAGTGGCAAAGAATTAGTTGTATAGATTTTTATTGGTGTATATAATAACTCTGGCTCATGTACAGTGACACATAAAAGAATTTTCTACCATTACGGTCTACAGGCAGTATTTCTTATAAGTGCCTTTTAAAATGGTTACACTCCGTTAAACATAATGAGATAAACATCTGTTATTTGAATGTTTAAAAGCATATTTTCTGTTGAAAATATTAGGCATAGAATTGGTAATTAGCTTACAGGGTTACACAAAATATTTTCGATGTGTTACGCAAGCATTTGGTACAAAATTACAAGGAGTTAACCTATACATATAACTGTAAATAGTAAGCTTGCAATATATATATATATATGTAGAAAATAAAGTGTGTGTTAATAATTAATTACTCGATTACTATTAACTATAAATTTAATAAAGAATAACTATAATACAGTTTTTTGTACAGGATGGATAATATGAATTAAAGAGTCATGTCGTATTCGTAACACGTATATATCGTCTATGCTAGAAAACACAGTTTATGAATACTAAAGGTCACTGAGTAAGTTTATCGTCTTCGAAATAGTGCACAGTTTATATTCCATAAAATACTTCTTTTCAACACTCCCAACTTCGGCTTTGTCTTTAACCATTTTTAGAAGAGCATGCAGCATGATACAGGACACCGTATCGTAAAAGTCCCATCGCAACTGAACCGTTTCTCGTGTATGCTCCAAGACTCCGTCTATGGGGATGCATGCGCAGAGGATGAGGATGACGACATCCTTCTGACATCACAGCTACGTCTTGGTTGCGTCACTTCATCAAGGTTGATCGCTTGTGGCTGTAGTGAGATAAATAGATCTGTGCAAAGCTGGTCTTTGAGTCAAATGTCCGAACAGCAAAGTTACTTCTACCACATATATATATATATATATATTTTTTTTTTTTCTACTGTTACAGTTTTTTTCTACTACTACTACTTTTTTTCTACTGGGCTGTTCGTTATCATATTATTATTCGAATTTTATGTAACTTTAGCATAAGAATAATTTTTAAGCTAATAAATACTCATTTTTCTCTCAAAAGTAAGCTTTGGAAAAATGAAAAATTTGAATCATTTTAAGAAAGGGCACTTAATGAAAAGTGGTGTTAAGGATGCATTAGAGATAGTTAAAGATACACATGCCTTGAAATGTTAAACTATATCTGGATTTTTCTTCCTGTATTAACTTATCTTTTATTTTTATAATGGAATTTTAAAAAATATAATTAATAATTTGTAAACTATGAACATTGCCAGAATAATAAAAATGTCGATAAATAGTTTTATAATGAACATCTTATTCAATTTTCATGTTGATCTGTATACTTTTTAAAAAGGTATTCACATGCGAAAAAAAAAAAAAAAAAAAAAAAAGAATAAATAATAAACAGAGAAGTGAATATAGGTAGAAAGATTTGGTTGTAATCTAATGTATGAATGTGTGTGCATCTTTACCTATCTGTAAGGCATCTTTATGACTATTTTTCGTTAAGTGTTCTTTTAAAAAATGATTGAATTTTTTTATTTTTTCCAAAGCTTTCGTTTGGGAGAAAAATGAATAATTATTTGTTTAAAAATTATTACTTATGCTAAAGTTTCGTAAAATTTGGTTAATAATAGGATAACAAACCGGCCATCCAAATTTTATGTTTATTTGTTTAAAAATTATGGGCAAAAGACGAAAACGAGAAAACAGGTTGTTGCTTAATTTTGTCCACCAGTAAATATATACTAGGGCGCTCTGCCTCCTGGTCACTCCACTCACCAATCCCCGACTTGCTTCCCTTAATAACCCCTGTTGGGCTCTACCCACCTATTCACTTTTTTTGCCATTCACTAAATAGGACTATTAACAGCGCATAACACAAGAAAAAAAAAAAAGAACAATATTATAGAAATACCTATATTCAATGTCAAATAGAAATACATAATATTTAATACCACTTTTTTTTTTTTTTTAACACGTTGAATGCCAGGTCAGCCATTGGTGGCTTACACTGAACTTTCCATTCAGGCTGCGTCAGCCACTGGTGGCTGTCAGTGTACAATATGATATGAAGCCTCGTGAATCATCGGTAGCTGACAGTGTAAAAGATGATATAAAACTAAAAAGCTTACATTAAGTAATTACTGAAAATTTGCTTAATTTTTATTTATTACAGGATTATGGGCATTTTAATGGATTTCATTGAAACATGGTAAACATTATGTGTGATCTGATGGGGATTTCCTTAGGAATTCACACAGCGCTCAATGTGTTAATGAAATATTATGCTAAAAATCAAGATTTTTTTTTTAGAATAGAAAGAAATTAATAATTTCTTGACCATTTAGCATTATAGCATTAGCATATGATCCCCATGGTGACTTTTTAATTTTTGTCCCTATTTGACGATAAATTTTTTGGTATAATTTCTCGTAGAAAAAAAAAAGCTATTACCTAAATGTCAAGAGTTTTTTGAGGACCAGAAATTTTTTCCGTTATCCATTATAGGCAAGCGTTTAATTTGGTGATATTTTTTACATTTATATTTGTATTATAACAAGTTTTTTTTTTTTTTCTTTCCCCTTAAGTAACTGATATAAGTAACTGATATAAGTAACTGTTCTTCGATATCCAAAATAGCATTGGCTTATGATTTGGATTATTTATTCTTTTTTAAAATTATCATCCTTGTATGTGCTCATAGCACTATTTCGCAGGAATGTATGTTAAAACTTTTTCTTGAAAAAATGTTTTTAATACCTATATATTTTGAGATAGAGGCAAAAAATAACTAAATTAAATAATATATGAAAATTGATTGTATTTCTTTTTGCCTTCAAAGTGTATTTATCTTCTTTAATTAAAAATATATCTTTAAAAACTTTGGATATATTTTGGCATAAAAAAATATTCTATAGTTGTAATCAAACTCATTTCTGATAAATTTTACCATTACAGAATTAAACATTTCAATGATACATTTCATATTTCTAATTATGTATGTGTGTGTACATGTATCTTTGAAACAGCATTATAAGTTCTTCACTCATCAAAATGGTGACGTATAAGATACCTACCAACTTTTAGCTCAGAGAAGTCATTTAGATGCATTTAAAATAATTTTTGGCAATAATCATAAAAAACTTTTCTTTGTACCTTTTAAACCATAAGGGTTAAAAACTAATTTAAATCCATACAACAACAGTGGCCTATAACATATGTACCAACTTTCTGTTCAGTTAAGATCAAAGCACTTAGAGGCTATTGATTTCACTCATATACATACACACATCACAGTAAAAATCTCATAATTAGATTTTTAATGTATTAGATTTATTAATTATTATATATTAATCTAACATTAGATAATTTAATGTTAGATTATATAATGTATGTTTGGAAAATAATCAAAATCCATACACATTATTTTATTGGGTAGTGTGCTGTCAGTGAAGAGTCTTTCTAATACATCGTAGCGTGTATTTTTATGAGTTTTGGAGAAAAACACACAAAACTCTAATGACTAAATCAACAAATATGACTTGTGTATGAACCTGACATTTCCCATCAACTAGTTTGGAAGAAGGGCAAAAAATGAATAAGTAACATATTTATTTGGCTCATTTCATACTTAGCTAGATTTACCAATATGGAAAAAAAAAAAAAAAAAACTTAAAAATTCTGCCAAAGACAGAATTTAGTCTAGTATGGAGGACTATTAATTTCAATCTGTAAAATTTTAATTTTTAATTTATTTATTATCTCATCTTTTGACTGTAAAACTGGGCCCTGTACTTTTTAAAATGACTGAAATGAATTAAAAGAAAATGTTGCCCTCTCAATTTCATACTTTAGATATTTTTAAAAAATCTTATGGTCGTGTCGAAAAACTGTTTGCACCCTTGGATTCAGAAAAATCGCCCCTTTTATTGGGTGCCAAATTGGTAAAGATAGGACTGATTTTCTAATTTATTTTGGTGTTACACAAAATTGCTCTACAAAAAATCCAGATTGAAACTAATAAACTTTCCATTCTAAAAAAAAAAAAAAAAACAGTTTAAAAAGAAAAGGGAAATAGCTGCTTGAAATTTATTTAACAGATCTCAAATTTTAATCTACCTGGCAACTTTTCAAACCCTGTGGTAAACTATACATTAAAACTTTATGGGATCTTATGAATGGTACTATGTTATTTTCTGTTTAAGATAAGATTCCATTCTTGAGAGTTTGGTTATGCATATTTTTTATATGTGCATAATTAATTTGTAAAGTAATTTATAACATGAATTCTTATAAATAGGTAACGGATGAAGTAGATGAAATAGCTGAAAAAGAATTCAGGAAACTGGAGGAGAAGCTTGGCGAAGAAAAATAGATGTAAACCTAATTTATTCAGATTATATTGTTATAACATGTTTGTTTTGTTAGAACTGTAAAATAAAATGACTATATTGTGTATATTCAGCTGATTGCATCTACGAAAAATCATAACAGAATTTATTGGTTACATATATAGGAAATTTGGTGCAGCATTATACAGAATTTGGTGCATACCGAGGTTACTACATGACTTAAAATATGTGTCTGTGGAGGGGGGGGGGGAATCAATAATTTAGTTAACATAAGTGGATTCTGCTAGGTTTCTCATCAAATATTTGCTCTCCTAAATTGCTCAAGGCTCACCAGTGGCCAGACTGGTAGATGTGAGGTGCCAGGTTTGATCTTTGTTGTGCTGTCAGTGTAGCTGTTTGGAGTTTTCACCAGAACTAGCATAAATATAGGCTAGGACCCTTTAGAAATACCCCTCAGACCTTGGACCCCTCAGACCTTGCTCAGACACCCCTCCTCCCCCCAAAAAAAAAAAAAAAAAAAAAAATTGTAGATTTGTTGGAAAGTTTTGAGTGATTTAAAGCAATTATTTAAATCTAAGTAAGTAATCTAGTTTTTCTCTTTTTTTTTTTTTTAAATTACAAATATGCAAATTAAACAACTATCAAAAATATATACCGTATTTTCTGGCGTATAACATGCAGGTTTGTTAAATCTGTTATACATCAGAAATTTAAATTTACAGTAAAAGGTATTTTTTAACAAGCTTTTGTTTCTTACAAATATAGCTTTATTTGTAATTTAAAATTTCTGGTGTGTAACTCATTTATGTAATTTGTGCGTTACACCCCGGAAAATACGGTATATGTATTTTTTTCCTGGTTAAAGACCTTTGCTACTGCTTTAAAGTCAAAATATTCAGAATCTAAATGTTCATCAAAAATGCAGAGGAAATGAATTGATCAAGTTCTCGTATTACTTAATCAGTTTCTAAATTTATTACTTTCTTCTTTCTGTATATATATATAAATAAGAAGAAAGTATTGAATTTGCGAAAATTTTTGAACCCTAACTTTTGATGATTTTACATGTTTTGAGATGTCCTGAATGTGATTTGACTGTTTTTAGAAAATGTGTGTGTATCAAAAATTTTGTGGACGCTGTATCTCACAAATCAATGAGCGAAATTTAATCAAACTTGGTATTTAGTTTGATTAAATTGTTGTGACCTTAACAGGTGCTGATTAGATTTGAGGATCAATCGCTCAACAGGTGGCACTTTGATCTCATTTTTTCTAAATTTTCAATGTGGCAGTAAAGGACAAAATTTTGTATACATGCATATAATGAGTTATTACCATGGCTTTATTAACTCGCTTTCTTGTTTATTTTTTTGGGCAGTACAAATCTTGAATCTGATTTTTAACTAACTTTCCGAACAGTGGCGGTTCTACATTAAGGGCCAGCAGGGCCCCACCTAAATTTTTTCTCAATTAAAATAGTAATAATAATAATAATAATTTTGTTTTTTATAACTGTTCAAAAACATATATACAAAATAACTACGTCTATCTAACTTTTTCTTAATCTTCTTTCATTATCATTTATTTGTCAATATATTTTTTCAGCTGTCACGAATCACTAATGACTGACCGACTGCTACTTCCCTTCCTAATCTAAGAGAATGGGGCCATTTACAATCGGCCCGAAATTGGCGTGTTTATTTGTACAGTTTATTCTACTAGAAGATTGGGTTAACAGATTTGGCGACGAACTGCTTTATCAGTGTAAGCACACTGTAATTTTCTCCTCAATGGGCCAGCAGAGTCTGGCCCTTTGGAACAAAATTATAGGGGAAAAACTGTCTCCTTTAAAATTTGTTAACCATGCAATTCACGGATAAAATTTGGCGACTTCTGCATTACGTATTTTATTTTCCTCATTGATTTTTCGGTGAATTCTTTAGAGTTATACGTGATAGTTTAAAATGTTAGTGTTTAAAAAAAGAAATCTGGTAATAGTCAAAACTATTTTCTAGACAAGCCTTTGAGATAAAAGCTTGTATAAGAATTTAAGACCTCTTTAACTAAAGTGTTTTGAATTTAAATGAGGGGGGCGAAAAAAAATTAAAATAATATGCGATTTTTTTTTTTTCCTTTCAGAGTAGTGTATTAAAACTTTTATGTAAATAAATTGTTAAAATTTTTAGATAAATAATTAATGGATTTACATGGATAAATGGATTAAATAGCTGCATAAAATTGTGATTTATTATTATTATTAAAGGATTTTCTTTTAAATGCAATTTAATAGAAACATCCACAATGTTTCTTTTTTCTTTTAAAGATGATGGCCCATTTTATTTCTTTATTTATTGAAAGTTAATTTAAATTATCTAAAATTAAGCTCTTAAAGTGAGAAACATGGTGTTTTTATTTATTTATTTTTTATAATTAATAAATATGTATCCACATTACATTAATCATGACTTTCTAAATTCCAATAGATAAGAAACACGAATATAACACTTGAAATTCTATAATTAAAAGATGTAGGGATATAATTAGCGTAAGCTAAATAATATTACACTCTGAGACATTTGAATTTAAATTTTAATGGTGTGTAGTGTTAGAGTTAAAGCCAGTTGACTAAAAGAGGGTCCTAGACCTGAGTGTAGTACTCTCTATAGAAAGTCTTTCTAAGTGTTACATAGCCCTTTTTATTTGAGTTTTGGAGAAAATTGGCTTGTAAACAGGTTAGATTCCAATGCTGTGTGATTGTGTGCCATCTATTTTACTTCTAAAAAAGACAGGGAATTTTTTCTCCTGATTTCTGCAGTAACCCTGTTTTGGTTAAAGTATGCAAAGAACACTCAACAGGAGCAGACTTATCTGGAATAACCAATAATATTTTATGTATTATTGCAATATATCGGGTCATACATCAGTATCATAGATGCCAAGTGCTCCGATTTTTATCGTTGTGCTCCTTTAATCTGAAAATTATCAGAAAACTCTGTTTTTTCAACTTGACATTTCTTTATTTGTTATTTTCACTTTTATTCATAGCTGCCAACTTTTATGTTTTTGGCAGAAGTTGTCTGATTTTTAAGTTAATCTTACAGCTTCCGATATTAAATCGATTTCTTCCAGTTTTTTTTTTTTAAATCGTGAATATCGTTCGTTACTAAAAAAGAAAACTCATTAACTATTGAGAATCAATTGTTTCACAGAATTGTTTCCCTTCTGGTTCCCAATTTTTTTTTTATCCACAACAAAAAAGTTAATAATCACTTTAAACTTATTTTGTTAGATTCTAGAACATATAAAGAAATATAATTATTCAATGTTACTCGCTCCTATAATTATTTTTTACCCCCCCCCCTCCCCTCATTTCTTATTTCCAACTAGTGATTAGCAATTAAATGCTTTGCCATTTGTTATCCAGTCTTTCTCCCATCACAAAATAAACATCAGTATTCATTTTAAACTTTCTCTATTTGACTTAAAAACCTGTAAAGAAGTAAAATTATTTCTCAATCATGTATCCCCCCCCCTCATTGATTTAAAGAAGTCTATATTAAGACTGTGTAAATGTAGATTATATATGGAAATCTTACGTAAAATTTTCATGTTATAATAGCTGCTCTGATTTTTTCTTGTTTGCTCTGATTTTTTAAGTCTTTTTCTCCTAATTTATTACTTGTGAGTTTGGCAGTTCTGCAGTATGTGTATTTTAAAAAGAATAAAACACCAACTTCCAAAAACTATTTGTTAGTAAAATCTTTAAAATTAAGGGGTGTTTTGAAAATGATTTTTGTCACTTTTTGGACTCTAGAAATTCTAGAGAAAGCCTAAAAAAAAAAAAAAAAGAACAGTAAGTTTCTAAGTGATTGTTATATTACCCAAAACAACTAGAAATTGGATGAAATACCAGGTGACATATCTTTGAGTTGGATTTTCCTAAATAGAGTGGGTTTCTTACAATCCTATCAAATAATGTGAACCCTCCTAGTAGATGTGTATTTTATAAATATTTTATAAAATAGTTATTCTATTATAAGTCTAACTCTACTAATAAAAATAATCCTAATTTAATTAATCAGCCAATTAAAATAAGGTAAATGTATCAGTAGCTCTTAAGGTAGCCTAATGGGTAAAGCAAATCCGATTGAACCTTGCTGAGATATTGGCTGATTTTACATCTCTTAACATAGATACAGTTCCTATATTATGGCAGGCTTGGCATGGGATTATAAAATCGAGGCAAATAACAATGTCTAGACTGCCAAAAATAAATAATAGGAAAGTTAACAGTTGTTTTGGTAGCATTTAGCATACTGTCTTCAGCACACAAAGAAATGAGAGAGAAGCTCTTAAAGGAAGAAGGGAGCAGATTCAGCTTAGGATAATCAGCCAATAGAATTACGCGGAATGTGGGGGATCGACCAATAGGAAATTATGAAACACTAGTTGTGTTTTTCAGCTGAAACAGCTGTCTGCTTTCCTATTATTTATTTTTGGCATTCTAGACATTGTTATTTGCCTTGATTGTACAGTATGCTTGCCCCTGTAGTGGAAATATGTGACTGGGCATGACTGAAGATTTGACGTAAAAGCTTATATTTCCATTTAACATCTATAAATTAAACTAGATTAGATTTGTTCAATAAAATATATACACAGGCAACAATTGTTGTGGTTTCTGATATATCTTCTAGAAATCTTTAACCCATTTGCATCACACGGGAAAATGAAAATTTGTTCTTATCACTAACATTTTTGACACTTATCCTTTCCTACATAAACCCTAAAATTATGTATATATTAAGTGCAATATAATGAGTGCAAAATAAACTTGGAATTTTTCTACGGAAACTTCTTTGAAACTTGGATCTTTTTCACCAAATCAATTAGTTTCAGTTATAATATGTTTGAGATTTTTTTTTTTTTTTTTTTTTTGTCAAAAATAGTTCATAAACGTTCTCTCTAGTAAAATTGTTATGTTTTTATCTACACCACCAACATATATAAATTTTTGCACTTTAGGTTTGTCATTTTTTCTTTCCTACTCAAAATCACTCCCACTTTGATCACTATCACTACTATTAAAAGAAACCGCAGTAAAATGTTTGCATTTTGTAGGTCTAATTACCTCTTCATTACTGTCGGAAACACAATAGTTCATTTTTTCCACTTTTTTTGTGTTATTTTACCATGAAGCTACTTCCGATCCCCACTTTTCATTGATTGTGAGTCCAATATGCATGAGTATAATATGCGCTTTGGTGATAAGTGCCTAAGCGAAATGCACACACGTATGTGCTCTGGTGATAATGGCCAGGCAAAATGCGCACATATATGTGCTTATGATGCAAATGGGTTATATTGCATTTTCGCCATTTGCATGTTTTCATGAATTCTTGATCTTCAAAATGCTAAAACTTCCACAGATATTTAAGAAAAGACAATATATTTTTTGGATGCTCAATGGAATCTACTTAAAAGAATTAGGCATGGATTTTGGAAATTCACAAATTATTTTTTGAGTAAAAAATTAAAAAATGTCTAGTTATGTAAAAATTCGCAAAAAAAAAAAAAAAAAAAAAATGTTTTTTGTAATATTTTTATTTTTAATATTTTTTTATTTTTAAGATATTTCAAAATCCATCCCTAATTCTTTTAAGTGGGTTCTGTCAAACATTCAGGGGAAAAAAAAAAAAAAAAAAAAAAAGAAGTTATTTTCTTAAATATCTGTAAAGTTTTAGCATTTTGAAGATCAGGAAGTCATGAAAAAGTGCAAACTGAGAAAACGCAATTGAAAGATTTCAAATCTGTAAAAAAAAATATATCGAAAACCAAAGAATTGTTGCCTTTATCTATATTTTATTGAACAGACCAAAAAGAAATTTTAATCTCAACAAATTCATTTCTGATGGAATGGAGTAGAAGACTGATTTTTACCAACTATGTGAAAAATCATATTTTTATTGAAATTTATTTTTCCGACTGAGTGAAAATAATGCCTGGACCGGGAGTCGAACCCCAGATCTTTGACTTACAAGGTCAAGGCTCTACCAATTGAGACCTACCAACACCTCTACCAACATCTGGTCTATCATGTAGATAGCTCGACAAAAATAAGTCGCAGGTAAAGGAAAACACCATTAAACAATGGGAGAAAGAAATACAATGTATTAAAATCACACAATCAACTGATTGGGAATCATATCTATTGAAATTTATTTTTCCGACTGAGTGAAATTAATGCCTGGACCGGGAGTCGAATCCCAGATCTTTGACTTACAAGGTCAAGGCTCTACCAATTCAGCTATCCAGGCTGACAACCGGTGGACATTACTCACTCAGACAACCTTTAGGCAGAAACTCAGTCGGAAAAATAAATTTCAATAAAAATATGATTTTCTTCCCAATCAGTTGATTGTGTGATTTTAATATATTGTATTTCTTTCTCCCATTGTTTAATGGTGTTTTCCTTTACCTGCGGCTTATTTCTGTTGAGCTATCTACATGATAAACCAGTTGTTTCTGCCTAAAGGTTGTCTGAGTGAGTAATGTCCACCGGTTGTCAACCTGGATAGCTCAATTGGTAGAGCCTTGACCTTGTAAGTCAAAGATCTGGGGTTCGACTCCCAGTTCAGGCATTATTTTCACTCAGTCGGAAAAATAAATTTCAATAAAAATATGATTTTCTTGCCAATCAGTTGATTGTGTGATTTTAATATATTGTATGTGAAAAATACCAAAAATTAAAATTTCATGGCCTATTGGAGTTGTGCCATGATTAAATTTGTTATTTGATATAACTGCTCTAATGCAGACTTTGTGACCTTGTCAAAGTATATTATGTGAAAAGTGCAGATATAGCTCAAAGGTTTGAGCATCCACACGTTATGTGGAAGGCCTGGCTCTAGTATTTTTCACATAGTTGGTAAAAATCCGCCTTCTACTAAATTCCATCAGAAATGAAACCTAATAGAATTCAATTTATGATTTTATATGAAACCTTCATTTGTGCCAATTCGAAGGTGGCAAGTCACCTCAGTATGAAATAACACATTGAAACTAAATCATAAAGCTAGATATAAAACTGGTAAGTATGAAATAACTTATCATACAGATTGGGATGTATCATGAAATTTTTATCCAAACAGTTTAGCTTTCAAAATAATAGAAATTCTGTGATTTTTAGGGAGAGGGGTCAACAGGAGGCTCACAGAAATTGAGCACATGAAGTTGATATTTATTTTTACCCAGTCATCTGGTTATTTATGATTAAAAATTAATCTAGTATTGTAACAAAGGGGATAGTTTTAATGATGGGGGGATGAGCTGCCCATTTTTTCAGCAGTAGGTGATGAGGATTAAATAGTCGAAAAAACTTCACTAAATTTGTATACAGCATAAATTATTTGCAATTGAATATTGAATAGCACACAATTTACTGACAATGATAAGCAACAAGCAGGGACCGATTTACTCACTTGGAGGCCCAGGGCACTCATGTCCAATGGGCCCCTTTTCCTCGTACTTTAATATTACAACAAACGAAACAAACTGCATATTTTTGATTCACGCATTTGAAAATTCTCTTCACTTCACTTCACTTTTCATTTTATTGGTAAGAGTAATGCTTAATTAGATTTGATGCTTTTCTATCGGATCAATGTACATCGCGCCTGTGTATCTGCTCTGTGATGTGTGCCTTGGATTTACTTAGACTTAGTAAGAGTTTGGAATGCAGTATGGGTGGATTAGGGCAGTTATATTTGCATTTAGCGAAAATATTGCAATTTTTTCCATGAGCTGATAGTTTCCTTGAAAGATCATACTGCTGAATTTATAAAACAACGCAGTGATACCTTCATCCATTGACATAAAAACAAAAAACAACGATCATTATAACTATTTTTTTAAATGTATGATAGAATTTCTTGGAGTCTCCCTCAATGTGAGGGCCCAGGGTGCATGCCCCGAATGCCCTGCCTTAAATCAGGCACTGGCCAACAAGAGCTATACTGTTGTTAGTCACTCCTATAGAAGCCCAGTAATGAACAGCCATTCAAATAATGTACTTTCCATGATTTCTCAAAGGCCTAGGGCAGAGCAGAAAAATCCTCTTTGCTCTAAGGTCTCTTTTTCCCATGGTAGGGTTTCTAGCAGCGCATGGATATTACTGATCTCTTCAAGTGTGCCACTCACACAACTTTTTATTATCTGCATTTGAACCCTATAAAGACAGATTACAAGATTAAGTTATTAGATAAGAAGCAATGTATAGCGACATAATTTTAAAGCAGTAGAAAATAGTTTTAGAAACAGAGTTTTATTTGAAATATATTTTTGTTTGAGGGGGGTTGACTACAACCCCCATTCATTCGCCTGTGTTTGATTATTGTACAGCGTGTCTATTAATGGGCCCCAAATTTTAAAATTAAATTACTCCTAAGCAAAGATATATAGAAGAATAAAATAAATTTTGAAAAGTGTAAAAATTTTATGTGCAAGTGTCTGTGAAAATCCATAAGAATTTCAGTAGAATCAGGATTGAAGCCATTCGTCATCCATACAATTCTGAGAAATAATCTGTGCATGTTTCTGTTACGATCTAATGTAACCATGTCATCCCAGTTCAAACTGGGCAACAAAGTAAAAGTTTCTAACAGAACATGTTTAAAATGATGGATGAAGATGGATTTGACTCTGGATGCATAGGGTTCACAGACAAATTACATTTTTACGTCAATGGCAATGTGAATTGCCAACAGCGCCATATTTTGACAATACTCGTAAGAAATTTTGATTCTCATATAAAAAAATTTTACAGCTTTCAAAATAAATATGCTGTTTGTTTCATTCCCCTACATATCTTTGTGTAGAGTAATTTTACTTTAACCCTACAAGGCACCCAGTTCCATATGTGGAACACTGACTTTAATTGTTTCTATAGCTATAAAACTTTTAGTAGCGACATCTCTTGGCATCTCGTTAGAAGCTACTGACATGTAGCAATGTAGTCATACGAATCTTTACCTAAAGATGGCGTTCGTGTTTTTGTTATAGTGCACTCAGTGTGAAATTGGAATGAAAGTGATACATTAGTCGTTTGTCTGAATTCAAAAATAAAAAAAGAATAGTTATTGACCAGTTTTGACTCGAAAAAAAAAAATACTGTGTGTTATAATGAAGTGTCTATTTTGCAGAGGTAAGTTTTTTTTTTTTTTTATTACAATACTAAACGTATTAGTAAATCCTATTTTTATGCATGTTCCACACACGATACGTTGAGCTAAAAAGTTGATTTTGCCGTAAAATATGGTTTTATTTTAATAAGTTTTCCCTATCTTCTGATCACTCATTACAACTTATATATTTTGTCACGCACTAAAAAAAAATTGAGCCTTGTAGGGTTAAAATCAGGGGGCTTATTAGTGGACACCCTGTACCTACATTTATAAAAAAAAAAAAAAAAAAAAAACTAAACTTGATATTAATTTAAAAGTTTATTCCGAAATATTCAAACAATTGAAATTTACCCGTCCTCTTCTTGAAATTTACCCGTCTTGGCTAATTTTTTCAAGTGGCAGCCTCATAGGATCTTCATAATAAGAAATTTAAATTTCCTACCATTGCAGTGCACTCCCAGAAATCCGCACAGCTTGGAACCAAGAGACTGTGCAGATTTCAGGTATTTTGCTTTTGTCTGTATTTTAAAATTAAATTTTATTGCTGTAATGCATTAAAAATGATAGTGAATAAATATATGAAATATTAAAGAAAAAATAAATAAATGAAGACAAGTAGACCTCGAAAATCTGGAAATCTCTAAAATCTGTACATTTTTCCGATTTTAATATCAATTTTAAAGTAAGACTTTGTTGCATTTTATTTCCACACCTCTTGTGGAATGCAGTTTAAAATTATTTTAATGGAAGACTGAACACATAAATATGAACAGAAACTGAAATATTTTTATACTGTTTGCTTGTTTAATTAAAGATTTTTTTTAATTTAATTTTTATTATTATTTATAAAAACAAGTCCTTCCGGCTTATTCAGAAGGATAGGTTGATTTCTTTTTCCTTATCAAGTAGCTGTCATTTTGTTTCAAAATGGCGGCTACAAATTATTAATGCACTTGGTAGAAATATTGATATAGGCTATGCACATATGGACTTTTAAGCAAATTGGTTCATAAATACATTTTTATGTGAATTTAAAATTTTCAAGTGGCCGGCACTTGGAAAAAAAATGGTGGGTTAAGTTGACAAATATATAAATGTATTTGTGAGATAAGTCTACTGTACACATATAGTTCGAATTAATTCAAAATCTCAAAAGTCATCGTGTTGAAAAATTAAGTGGCTGGCACTTCGATCAAAATGGCAGAGAAAGTTCCTCATCTAAAATATCATTTCAAATTTGAAAATAATTTTTTTTTTTTTGTAGAAATTCTTTCAAAGAGGCATCTGCAACATAAATGATAATATTAATTTTAAAGTTCTTACATTAGATTCTAGAAGTAGAGCTGAATGAGTTTAATATTTCTTACTGTGTAATTTTTTTTTTTTTTATCCCCCCCCCCCCCCACACACACACACTCCTTCCCCGGATTGTAATCAATGATCAATTCTATAAACAATAAAGCAATGGAATTGCTCAATATTTCTCACGTATGTAGTTATTTTTAGATCTTTATTGCTGAATTTAATGAATCTGTTTATTTTTCCTCAATCAAACTAAATATTTGTATGTCATATTTATACCAAATGTGTAAACATGGGAAAAAAATGAAGAATAATTTTTTCAGGTAGGAAAATTTTTCCCAAATCAATTTAAGAAAATTAATACTCAGTTGGTTTTATGCATGTTTGAAACTGATAATTAGTTACTGCTACTTTTTTTTATATGTATTATTAATGTACATACACAAAAATCATATTCTATATTTATTTAAAAAATTAGTTATACTTTAACTTAACTAAGTGTCGGGGAGGAGTGGAGTAGAGGATAATGCGCAGAACAGAACTCTTGTGTGACGGCGCTGAGCAGTTTTGGTTCAGTCGTTCATTCGAATTCGGAAGAGGTACCAGGTACCTAGGAACTATAAAACCAGAACTATTAAATCAAATAATCTTAAAGCAATTTTTCATACTTACAGCTTTAATAATCAATCTTAAATCAGTCGTGTATCAAATAAAGTGTATTTTCAAGGATATAGTAGGTTTCAGAGTCTATGTGTTGGCAGTTATCGTTTAATAATCCCGGGATGCTGGCAGAGAGGGTAAGTAGATTTAAACTTATTCTAATTTATCCTAATACATGTTATTCTGATTTATAATTGGGTAAAAGTTGCAGAATTTGAATCAAAATTAAATTCGTAAGAAATTCTGAATATCCGAGATTCTAGATTTAATATAAACTAAATCGAAATTCATAAAAATGAATTTAGTTGTACATTCTTTGTTGGCTTCAAAGCCACTAAGTTTTTTTGTCTATTGTTAGATAAATTTCTTAGAGATTCTGTTTTGTAGATATTTATATGTTGAAGAGGAATAACTTCATTTAAAACTTTTATATATTTAGTATAATCAATCTATAGTAAAACGTTTTTATAGATAGCTTCTAAATATAAAAATTGTAAAACTGTATTTTTTAATGCGTCAAAGAAAATATATATATATATATATATATTCCCTTTTTTTTATGAAATCTTTTGGTTTTTCAACAAAAATCTTCCCTTTTTTAATTAAAATTGGTTGGAAAGTCTGCTACAGTTAAATTCACACTTTGGAAGTATTAAGAAGGAAAAATGCAAAATGGACTCAAAGTGCTTGAACCTATGTAGATATTGTGGCTTATTACTATATCTAATTTAGCTTAGCAATTTTCGAATGATATTAATTAAAAAAATCATAATTTAATGTTTACTTTTTTCTATAGTTTAACATAAAAACAGTGAAATTTTTTGAAACATCATTTGTTGATTGGGTGCCCCCCAAATTTGGGTGCCCTGGGCTCGTGCCCCATGTGCCCATGCCTTAATCTGGCCCTGATCACTAGTAAATAAAAGTGCCACATAATCATAAAAAAGAGTAGCAGTTTTCTCTACGAAAATGCACATTTAACATTAAAAAAAACTTCTAAGAAATGAAAATTTCAAAGACGTTAGTACTTCATTTAAGAGGTTTTCTGAAAACGTTGTCATTCCAATATTATTCCCAAACAATACATCTTCTCCACAAGACACCTTCAGGATGTCCTATGGATGAAAAGACATCTACGGGATATCTTAATGATGTACTATGGACAAGTGTGACGTTAAGGTTTTGATGCACATTTTTTGAAAATTATTTTGATTTTTACCATGTTTTTATTAACTCGCTTCCTTGTTTGTTTGTCTAGTACAAATCTTGCAATCGATTTTTTACTAACTTCCTGACTAGCTAGATATTTGAAACTTTTAGAATACCTCAGAACACAATGACAATGCAATATCTCAAAGCCTGATTCTTGATTTTTTGATTAGTTTTCTTTTAATTAATTAAAATATGAAAATAATAACCTCCTAATAGCTTTAAAGTTAGCCATTTAAATATTAACTATAATTTAATGGTTGCCAAAAAAAAATAATAATAATCGAGTTAATTTTCTTTCAACATAAAAATAAATGCATTTAATTGAACGTGAACATTAAAAAATTATTTAACAATTTTCTGAACATTGATAAAGTACTAATGTAGTTCATGATGCTAATATATTTTGTTCTAAAAGGATTAATATTTTATTTTTAAAACCAACAGTTTTTTATATCGCTTTCAGCTTGCTTTCTTGTTTGTCCAGTACAAATCTTGCAATCGATTTTTAGCTAACTTCCCGACTAGCTAAACAATTGAAACTTTTAGATAGCTCAGAACACGATGACAATGCATTTGTAATTATTTAGGTAATGTGTCAAGTTTATATGATTCAACAGAAAATTTAAAAATGTGGTATATAAAAAGTTCTTTTTATCTTGTAATTATTATTATATTAAAACAACACATCATTTTGATGTATTCATGGTAAAATGCTTAAATCACATTCATAAAATTTTGAAGAAAGTGTATGTTTAGAACTTTTTTTTTTTAATGATTTCACCGTTTTTTAATTTTGAAATTTTAAAAACCTCAACTAAGGTAAAATGTGCACCAAATTTGAAGTTTTTCACTGCATTATCACAATAGAAATTATAAAATAATTTGAATTTCAAGAAGGTTTTCTGTCATCCCGTCCCATTGTGCCTGTACTAAAAATGTCAAACTCCCCCAGTACTTCAACCTGAGTAACTGTGTCAAGTTTATTATATTTTATTTGCATTAAAAATCGAGACAATATACATTAAAATATACAATTTAAAATATTAAAATGCACATAACATAAATTTAAATGTTTCGAACCTTATTTTAGGCTCCACATCAGTAAAAACATAAAAAGTAAATGCTGAGAAGGACAATAGATTTCCCTTATGAAAGTACGACGTATTCAGCAGGGACTGTGCATGCCTCATTAAGCAGTGAAAAAGACTGTTTTGTATACCAGCCTTCCAGGAAAATTCTTGAATGATAATTTGAACAGTTAGTGCAATTTTTCCCTGAGAATGGAAATGTTATATTTCAACTTCTACGGCATTTAAGAGTACAAAAGTTTATATGTGAGATAACCATCATGAAAACACATTTTTAAAGATGTTAGTTAAACTGTCTTACTATGGATGTTTAGTGTTAGTATTCTCTAAGACGAAAATCGTCAGCAATCATCACAGAAGATAATTTTAATAAATAATAGTTATTGTAAATTATTTGAACTGAATGAATTTGCATTGGAAAATATAGAAGAAAGTCTTGTGGTAGCTACAACATACTAGTTGTTGTGACCTCTTATTGCTTATTTCTTCAGAGGAAACAACTTTTCTTAAATTGTTTACAAAAAGGAAACTTAAAAAG
This sequence comes from Salticus scenicus, assembly GCA_963930645.1. NCBI lineage: Eukaryota > Metazoa > Arthropoda > Arachnida > Araneae > Salticidae > Salticus > Salticus scenicus. The sequence goes on from CAWVNO010001064.1 coordinate 2,238,203, forward strand.
CCAAATTTAGCGGAAAAATATTTAACCAAAAGAAAAAAATCTGGAGTGACTCCACTCGACTTTCTGAACATTGAGTAATTAACAGTTTTGTAGATAAAGTAAAGAAAGATGAGTTGTTAAACAAACAAAAGAAAGAAAACCATAATAGAGTTTTATTTTAAGTAAATTGGAGTGCAAAGGTTGATATATATTTTTATTTACCAACTATGTGGAAAATACCAGAGCCGGGAATCGAACCCGGGCACCTCCGCTTAGCGCACGGATGCTCTACCACTGAGCTACCCTGGCTGACAACCAGCTAGGCATTTCTCACATAATATTCGTTGGCCAAGTCACCGAGTCTGCAAACGCAGCTGTATCAAGTGACAATATTAATCGCAACACACTTGATACAGCTGCGTTTGCAGACTCGGTGACTTGGCCAACGAATATTATGTGAGAAATGCCTAGCTGGTTGTCAGCCAGGGTAGCTCAGTGGTAGAGCATCCGTGCGCTAAGCGGAGGTGCCCGGGTTCGATTCCCGGCTCTGGTATTTTTCACATAGTTGGTAAATAAAAATATATATCAACCTTTGCACTCCAATTTACTTAAAATGAATATTCACGGTTGATGAATTCATTAACAAATATTTCTAAACCATAATAGAGTGTTTGAGTATTTTTCTCCATATATTACACGATGTTTTATTTAACGCTACTGAACTTTGAGCCCATAGATCATAATGATAAATAATTTTTTGTTATGTCCCTATAAAAACCTATAAATGCTAGATTCACCAAAACGCTTATAGTTAGTGCAACAGTACAGTGATTTATAATATTCATATAAATTTTCAGTTTAATTGAATAAGGTGTTTAGATGCTATCGCACTTTTAAAAATTTGGCCCCATCGGCCATAATAATAAAGAATTTTTTTTTGTGCCCCTGTAGAAAAACTGTAAGTGCTAAATTCACCAAAATCTATACAGTTGGAGAAACTGTGACCTATAACATGTGTACATTGCTCAGATTAATGTAGCGTTTAGACGCTATCGCACTTTTAAAAATTTGGCCCCATAGGCCATAATGATAAAGAACTTTCCTGGTGTCCCTGTAAAAAAACTACAGGTGCTAGATTCACCAAAATCTATAGGGTTCGTACTATGGTGACTTACAATATATACATACCAACTTTCAGCTTATTTGAACAAAGCGTTTAGATGCTAGCGTGTTCACTCACAGATATATACACACACACACATAACATATATCATCATAAAAATAGTGGAAACGGACTCAGGGTACCTCAAAGTATAGAAACATCAAAATCTCAAATTAATATTTTTGACATGATTACAATACTTTCCTCACTGAAGTGTTCAAAAAGTAAAAATTGCATTAAAATTGCTAATTTTTTTTTAATTAAAAACTTGTACTTTTTAATTTTGCATAGAGAGAAAAACGGAGTCCCATCTTAGAAATTATTTGGGGGGATGGGGGGGGGGAAGCGGGGGATCAAGCCCCATGGGCCCATATAACTTAACGCCTATACTGGATAGTTGCCTTTTGTGTTATTCTCGCCATCGAGTCATTTACCTTTCCCATGGTTAAAATCCATCTAATTTATCATATTCACGAATATAAGGAATTTTGGAAGTAATGCAGAAAGGAATGAATTTAAATTTTAAACAGTTTAACTAATCGAAAACATACATTTTGTCAATTTTTTCTAAATCCATCCAGAATTTTTATGGAAAAAAGAAAGACTCAATTTTGTTTTCTTATATATGAATAAAACTACGAACCACTTTCTTGCGTTTTTGAATAAAACATAACTTAAGAAATGTGTTGAAAGAACAGATTTAAGAACAGTTATAAAAAAAAATCTTTATGGAGAAAAAGAAAAACTTTTCTATTTTTAAGACTAGCCAAACTGGGCAGTAACACAGGGCAACAAATTGTAAAGGGAGGAAACATTGCTAGCTTTAAAATTATTAGAATCGATTAAGAGTGAACATTTTTTGAAACAGAATTAATAAATAATTAAGGTTTTGAAAAAAAGAACAAAAAAAAATAAAAGGCGGTACACATTGATTATTAACACTTTCCAACTGTATGTACTTTCAACTGTATAACTTTCAATGTTTTTTGCCTACGTTATCACGCAACACACAGACGGAAGACTAAAAAGTATACAGATAGGCTAATTGAAATTAAAATCACTCTTAGATATTGTTGGAAAGTGGTGAAAAGGCTTAACGCAAAAGAAAAAATGCAGCCGTTAGATTCTAATTGCAGCCCTTAATAGATCTGAATATTTTAGTTTAGCCCTGTAAATCTGAAGGTTAATCATATTATATTCTACAAAAAACATTATTTTAGAATATTAACAATACATATTTTCTTTATGATTTTTACAATAGAAAGTTATTAAAATGTGATTTTTAAAAATGTCTGTCCTAAAACACAACATATTGGCATTATTATTATTATTATTATTTTGTTTTTTGGCTGTCCCTGTACACAAACTAATTGTACAGACCTATTAATGTCATTTCAAATAGCTCAAATTCCACAGTGAACTTGATTAATATATGTCATTTTTTAAAAATTCTGAAAATATTTACGGATGCTTGGGGCGGGAAACAGACAGGTAGAAAGATAGACACTCGAACAGACAAATACACAAACTGAAATCATATTCACACTTAAAAATTGTTAGAAAGTGTTGAAAATGCTTAATGTAAACCAAAGTGCAATTCCAGCAATTTTTTTTAATAGTTCTTGATGTAACTGAATATTTTTGTGTGAGCATATGAAATCTAATGCTAATCATGCTATAGTCTACAGAAAGCATACTTTTGTGCATAACACATCTCAATTTCATTAAGCTTTGTGCAAAGTAAAGTTATTAAAATTTGGTTTATAGAAATATTTAACACAGAACACAATATTTTGGAATACTTTCGAGTGCCTGTGTACACAAACCAGTGGTGGTATTTGCTCTATTTTACATAGGAGACATCTGATAGTTGAACCTGAATAATAAATGTAAGTTAAAAAAAAAATGGTGAAGGTGGTCCCAAATTGCTGTTTTTGTTTTTCAGGACAGATAGTCGAACTTGAGGACAGTTCCTGAAAAATAGGAACGTTTGGTCCCCCTAATTATACCACACATACGCATAGAAATGGTTGGAAACTCTAATAACTATGATTATTATGGAAACCTGTTCCAGTAGGATCAGCGGTTTATCTGTCTAGATTTGCTGATGTCACAAAATTTCTCAAGTTTCGTTTAAAGGCATTCTCTGTACGATATATGGCTATGCTAGAGTGACCATATTTTTTTTCATTGAATTTGGGGACAAAGATGGCGGCGTCCTCAAATTTCGAGAACAAAAAAATAATTAAATCACCTTAAATTGTAAAATTTTAGTAATTTTTATGTATAAAGCACCGAAAAGAACTTATTTCAGCTTATTTATTATACATATAATAAATTACTATAGTAAAACATCAATAACTTTATAACCGGCGTCCCCAAATGTGTTGTAATTTTTTGGGGACGTAGGTAGTTTTGTCCTCGAGATTTGAGGACATATGGTCAGCCTAGGCTAAGGTGACCATATTAAAACAGGAATAAACTACTACGTCAGAAACGCCAAAGAAAAATTATTGAGGTGCATACAGCTGTTTCGGTAGCCTAAAGCGTACCGTCTTCAGTGCAAGACGGTACGCTTTAGGCTACCGAAACAGCTGTATGCACCTCAATAATTTTTCTTTGGCGTTTCTGACGTAGTAGTTTATTCCTGTTTTAATATTCCAACGCCAAGTCTCCTGCTATTATAAGGTGACCATATTTTCAAACACTGATTTGAGGACAAATTACCGTTTGTCCCCAAATCGAAGTAAATTTCGAGGACATTGAAAACTCTATTTGGGGACTTTTTCGAGGACACAATAGACCAATATCTATATGCATTATTAATAAAAAGAACTCTGATTTATACATTACAAAATGCTTTGAATCACTTTTTTCTATGAAAAATTGCTGAGCCTAAGGTAAGTTTATGCAAATTAAACTATCCCAGCATTATTAAAATAATCAAGTCTATAGAACCCATTTACACTTTATTATGATGATAGGAGAAAACAGAAAATAGCACCATTTCATTTTAATCATCAGAATCCCCACTCCCTGAAATGCAGAAATTATTCCTGATTATATAACTACAAGAAATAATTTCATTAAGCAAATTTTATTTTTCACTTAACATAAATCAGGCAAGATAGAATTTATATAATGATTAGTAGTGCATGATTCTTTCTCTGCTCTTGAAGTATGAGGGTCTTTATTTCAAAGTTCCGTTGATTTTCAAGATTATCCAATTACTTCTGCATTAGACTGCGATTTTGATTGGATTGGAATAGATGGGTTTTACGTCTCATTAGTCCATTAGTGCTGTACAATGGGCAATTGGCGACAGTCTAGCACTTACCCCCAGAGGTAGTCCGGAGACATGCCATCACAATTTTGATCCTCCACGGAATGGACTGTGATTTTGAAAGAAATACACGCAAATATTTAAATTTGGGGACATTTAGCGTCCCCGAGTACTCAAAGAATTTTTAGGGACAAAAAATAGAAAAGGCCAAAATTCGAGGACAGTCCTTGAATTTCGAGGACGCATGGTCACCTTAGCCTAGGCTATGCTGATCAAATGTCCCCATTTTCTGAGGTTAAATGGGGGCTTTCTTTCTTTTTTTTTAAAGGCATTTTTCTAAGTTTTAAAAAATTGTAGAAAGTAGATTATTAATCATTAATACTTTATTTGTAGTCCTTATTCATTAGGAATGAAAAAATACATCCATAATTGAATAATTGTTGCAATTTTTAACGCTTTTCTATTATAAAGATAATTTGGTCTGGTCAGTCTAGATATGGCGAAAAAATGTCCCCATTTTTTGTAATTTGTTTGCAGTAAAGCTTTTGTTCAAAATATAATAATTCAAAATCGATGGTTGTGCCCTTTTTTTTAACCCCCACATTCAGATGTCCGCTGTTAAGGATCCTTAACTAAAGATCTTTAAAAAGATGCATTTTCATTGGTCAATCAAAATGTAAACAATCTTTATTTCCGACTTTCCTTAAAATAGAAATTCAGATGTCCGTTTAAAGATCTTTAACTTTAAGGATCCTTAAATTCTTAAGGATAGCTCAACACCTCTCCTTAAACTTAAAGATCGGCAGCCATCTTGTTTTTCTGTGTTTGTTTGATAATTTTGGATTATTTTTATTATTGCTTTTTTTTTTTTTTTCGAATAAAGTAAGTAATAAAGTATTTTTCTCAAGTCCTTACTTATACTGTCCTTCTGTATGATATATTATAGATGCATTTGTACTGCCTTAATAAAATAATTTTGTTTTTTTCGTATGCACTGCGAACACGAACAAGGCTTATCTATAGTTAAAAGTAAATAGTTGTCATTCCGTTCAAAAATAATTTCATTTCTTTCAATGGACTACCGGTACCGTATAATAGGATGAAACCGCATGGTTATTTCAATAGTCAATTTCATAATAACATGCTCATTATTATATCGCTTCAGTTAAGATACTGATGCAATAACATTGTTTACGTTTAATCGGTTTCATGAAAGTATGAAATATAGAAAGTATTCATTTGACTGTAGGTACCGCTTACTTATTATTATTAAGGGGCATGGTTATTTAAATAGTCATTTCCATAATAACATGCTCATTATTATAAGATATTGCTTCAGTTAAGATCCTGATGCAAAAAGATTATTATAGTTTACGTTTAATCTGTTTCATGGAAGTATGAAATATAGAAAGTATTCATTTGACTGTAGCTACTGTTTACTTATTATTAAATAGCATGGTTATTTAAATAGTCAATTTCATAATATGCTCATTATTATAAGGTATTGCTTCAGTTAAGATCCTATGATACAATAATATTATTATTGTTTACGTTTAATCTTCCATCTTTTGTAATGTATAAATTTAATGTGTGACTGATTTTATTAAGTGATATTTCTGCAGTGAATAACCACAAATGAACAGGTTTTTTTTTGTTTTTTTTTTTGAGAAAAGATAAAAAGACCTGAAAACATTTCAATTTTTAACTATCATGATAATGGTAGTAAGTTTATATTTGTTAAAAGAAGTATACTTTCCCACACCATGCAGATTTTCACTTAAAATTTTTGAATTTATATATACAAATATTCAAAATTTTGTTATGTTCATATTGAACAAGAATGTAAATAAATGCTATTTTCATCTGTTTGATATGTTTCTGATTCCAAAATAAGTGAAGTGAGGGTTATTAAATTACAGATACGAAAATTTTATATCTTTTATGAAAACACTTATTCATAAGATTTATTATAAATTTGTAAGATATACGTGAATATATTTTTATGTAGTTATCTATGATAAATATTTTTATTACCTATACTATGAATTTCATGACTGTAAAAATTATTAAGCATAATTTAATTTGTATAGTTAATAATAAAAATTTATACTAACACTTATTTAAGACATTCTCAGAAGAAATAAATAGAATTTTTAAAAATAATATTCATTAAATCACATATGACGGTATGGAAAAGAAACTGATTATTAGAATAGAAGAAGATGCTACCTGAGCCAGAGGAAGTCGAGAATATCATCAGTCACGCTAGCTGGTAGAATTTTGCAAGGTATTAAATTTTATTACTTTATGCCTTGCAAGATGACTACTTGCTGGCTTTAAAATGAAGAATGTGCTGTCCTTAAAACAGAGATGGTAATCAAGAGCTAATTAAGGTATGTACTCCATTCGGCATTTTTAAAATATGTAATTAATTATATAAGTTTCATCACATAAGGTGTGCTTTTTATTTTTAGTATTCATAGATTTATTTAGGGACCTGTGTGCATACTTAAAGTCTCTTTATTACCTAGTATACTTTCTATTTTAAATTTTGTAATTACTGTGTATGTATGAATATCTGAATAACTTTCATACGTGGAGGAAGCGTTATTCAACTTGGACATTCATGCTAGCTAGTATAATTTTGGAAGGCATGTAATGTTTTACTACCATGCCATCCAAGATGACTACTTGCTGGCATTTAAAAGAAGAATGTTTAGAATTCGATGTTGATGAAAATCAAAATAAATAAAGGTATGTATTCTGCATTTTTATATAATTATAAAAGCTGGCTCACATGTTCTGAATTATTCTTTTTATTTTTGCTTTGCATATTTAAAATATAACTTACTCTGTGTATTAGTTATTTTAATTTAAAATTCATGTGTGTATATATACTATATATATTTAACAGGTGTGTTATGTATTGCAATTACATAAGAATATAATTGTCAAAGGAAAAAAAAAAAAAATATATATATTTATTCATGATTTTGTTTTGTTGTCGATTGTGAAGAATTTCTTCTCAGTACAAACCTAATGCTACATCCAAACAAAAATACTAAATAAAAGATAAAGATTTTAAAATATTCGGTAAAACCTTTAATAAAGAAAAAAATATATATATACGCATATGTATGTACTACATTATTATTATTATTTCTAAAGCTATTTTTCATAAAAGGTTAAAAGTGAGTATTTTAACATATTTTTACTTTCTCTTACCCATAGGGTCAAGAAAGTATTGTTTTAGGGTCAAATTTTCAAACGTGAGTTTTTGTTATATTTACATGTTCTGAGGTGCCCTGAATACGAAAATCATGTTTTTAGCGAATGGTTTGTGTGTGTGTTATCAGCATATCTCAAGAACAAATAGTAGCAGAAATTCCAAACTCGGTATTCTAAATGTGCATCATATAGGGATGCTGCAGTAAGCTTTTTGTTGAGATGAAGCAAATGGTTCATGTACAGGGACACTCAAAAGTATTCAAATACATTATGTCTATGGGGGAAATTGCAGGTAAGTAGAGTTTAACATCTATAGACTTCACTAAACCAAATGAAACAAATATATATTTTTTGTTATTAAGATATTCAACTGGGAAATTTTTTTTTTGTGTCTGTAGGAGCGGGGAGAAGCCCCCCCCCCCCTTGAGGGGAGTAAATTTTCATGATGGGTATCTTTCAAAAGAGCTCGCCAATACCTTTAAAACGAATGGTTGAACCATCGATATGCGATAATCTATAATAATAAAAGGAAAGGTTTGTCTGTCTGTCTGTTCTTCTATACGTTCAGCCCCTATTGAACACATAAGTACAAGAATTGACATACGGTTGCTGTGGAGCCTTTCCAAGGTCCTCCTGAAAACAGAATTTAAAAACTTTAATTGGTTGTGGAGATATTAATTAAAATGTCGACTCATGTCTAATCAAAAGAAAAAGTGGGAAATAAATTAGAAATATTAGTCTGATCGTTAAAAATTTAGTATCAAATGAAAGGGGCAATTTTTCTGAATCTTAGAGTGCAAGCGGCTTATCGGTACAACAATTAGATTTTTTAAAATTAACTTAAGTATGAATTTTTTGTGGTAACATCATTTCAAATGTCAGACTAGTGTCTGAGAGGAAAAAGGAAATGATTGTAACCAATTAAGATGTCATGTGTTTTATAGTGGGGGGAGGGGATTGCAATTTTCAAATTTTTATTCTCGTTACATTTGAAATAATATTCGACCTAGACAGCGTATTATAAAGCTACTGTTCAGTTTTCTTGAAAATGTGTGAATAAACAAAAAAATTACATTTTTATTGGGAAATATATTTATCACGACTCATGTGACCAAAACACAATGTAAGATTAAGTTTTGTTTTAAATTTTCAGTATTTTAAATTGAGATATACCGTTGAAATTTCATAATATTTAATTTTAACGCCCGATAATTCAATTGTGAATATTTTTGGAAGTGTAGAATTATTAGGAAGGGCTTGAGAAGGGGAAGGGGCAAAAAAAGAAAAATGAGTTACAGCGTTTGAAATTGGTATTGTATTATTAGGTTTTAAGGCAATATAAATCGATTGCGGATATTTTCAAGTGTAAAATTATTAGAAGGGACGGAAAGGGGGGAGGGAGGCAAAAATGTATAAACATGAGTTTAACTCGTTCTGATCCGGAACAAAATTCGAGTTTCTGTTGTTTGGCTGGTGCTGCCATCTTTCACCAGCTTATGGAGCTAGAAGTCGTACTTCCTCCCTATGAGGCTCTCCTAATAACGGAAGACGAAACCCTCATGCCTTAAAATAAGTCCGGTAGTTCCACTACCGGTACTCGGAATTTCCGAGTGGCACACGACAACAACAACAGGAACGGTTGTTTCAGAGAAAATGACGGAAAATCCAGAATGCTTTTATTCTTTTATATTTTGCAGAGTTTCGAATTCTGATACTCCGTTCACATTTCATACTACGGATTTTTAACAGTATTTAGCCCAGAATTACGTAAGTTTTGAAGAAAACCACGAAAAAGCCAGACATAAATCATTTTATCATTTTTGTATCTCAGCTTCTAATTCGCATAATTTCAAAAGTAATATGTCATTTTAAAACTTACTTGAATTGAATTTCAAGAGTAGACACCACAAATCTCTGTCGCCTTAAATTAATCGACTACCATATGTAATAGAATTTGAGATTTCACATGATTTACATGTTTTAAGGTATCCTGATTAGGTTTTCTTTTGTATCTCAGCTACTAATTAAAATAATTTCATAAGTAATACATCATTTGAAAGCTTTGTTTATTTGGAATCGAACAGTAGATTACAGAAATTTCTACCGCCAGATGGCGCTGTAATATTTTAAAATTTCAATATTTCAGATTCTAATTATGATTACATTTTTTTTAATACATCATTCAAAAGATATTTTAAAGTACATTTATATTATCGAAAGTGGAATTCGAGATTTCACCCCATTTACACGTTTTGAGGTTTCCTGATTAGGTTTTATTTTGCATCTCAGCTAATTGAGTTACACCGTTCAAAATTGGTATATGTATGTTAATTAGGAGGGGCTGAAAGTGTGGGGAAGAAATAGGCATGCACCATGCGAATATCCCCTAACTTGTGCGCGCTCAGCATGCATGGGTCTGCGCTGCCAAAGGCAGTGGGGAACCCGGTGTGAGTTTTTTTTTTTTTAGGGGAATGAAGGGTCAGGGAAGGAATACACGCAAGCAGCACGTGTATTCCTTAACTTGTGCACGGGACTGCGCTGCCGAAGGCAGTGGGGACCGGGAGCGACTTTTTACCCAATCAGAAATGATTTTTTTTTTTAATTTCTTTTCTTAACACTAAAAGTTACTGTTAGTGATTCATTACTTTTAGTGATTCATTTGAAAATACTGACCCGCTAGTACACAATAACCAATAAATGCACCTAAATCATGGTTCATGATTTAAAAAATTTTACATATAATACGAAGTGCAGAAAATGCATGAAAAATCTATACTGTAGCAATGACTATCATGTCTCCCTTTCCCGTCTTTTTAATATAATTAAAAAACATAAAATACACTGAAAAAATTAAGTTTTAAACCTTAAAAAAACATTTAAAACATTAAAATCTTATTTACAGATACTATGATGATGGTTTCAAAAAAGAAACAGAAGCGAAAATAAAAGCCACCTAAAACAATTAATTATCCTCAGCCAAATGGCAGATTTTTGATTAATTTAATTAAAAATTGCCTCTGTTACGAAAGCAAAACCAATAAGCTCCCGCTAAGCGGCTAAACTAATGAGATGGAAGTACCGATAGGGTTACATGAGGAGAAGGAAGGAGAACAAATTCTCGCGACTGCCCTATGGGTTTGCCAGGTACAGTGCGTTACCGCCAGTTTGGGGGCACTGGATTCTGGGATGAAACCAAAAAGACATTATTGATGATTTTGTTTGTTTTCAACATATTTAGTTAATTTTTTTGGTTTGCCAAAAAAGGATAATATCTTATATATGCAGTAAAAGAGACTCCAGATATAACACAGAATTTTGCCATTGTGGCGAGTTTTTGAAAATATGAACAAAACAACAATGAACTAGATTTTTTCCAGAGCTTTTAAAATGTTTAATAACAGGTATTTGTGTGTTATTTATATCCAATGCTTAAAATATTTTTGTTAATATCTATGGAATTTCATGATTTTTGAAGAAAACTATTTTTTAAAATTGTCTTTTGTGTTGAATTTGTCCTTTAAGCAAACCGGAAAAGTCCTATCCCACACCATGTTAAATTCATTAACTTTATATACCTTTCTCTAAGAATTAGTGAAAAATAGTCATAAATTTTTCATGGCAGTCAGAATAGCATGTTTTAGATACTTTAATAATAGACCATTCTTTTTCTTGTGAAACTAAAAAATTATTAATAATTACTTATTGAAAATCACTTTTGAATTAACATTTTTGGTAAAATTTCACTGCCTAAAATAAATAATTCTTAAGAAATCATCAAACCCCTGGTTAAGATACAATATAACCTAATATAAGTGTCAGTAAAAATCTGTTCTAAAGTTTCATAGATATTTAAAAAATAGGAACATGAAGCTGAAAAATCCTGTGTTTGATAAAAACTCATTTAATGATTTAATTGACAATAGTAAGTTATGAAGTGTACTTAGAAAAAAAAAAAAAAAAATTAACATTCATTTTATATACATAAACATGTGTGATACATCATTGGAAAGATAATAAGTTTAAACTATTAAATGATATAAAAACAAATATACATATATATCTCTTCCCCTTTGAATTGTTTTGGGTACGGGTTTGTTGGAAAAGATAAAACCATGTTTTAGAAACTTTTTGTTTTAAGAAGAAAAACGCAGACGCATATAAACAATTTGCATAATAAACTATCATACATCAGTTCTCGCTACTAAGTATATTTTTAGAGTCTTTTCTCCAATATATTTTCAATAATATGCAAATGCATATTTTATCCCCAAAATATCCTACATTTATAATTAAAACAAAACATATATAAAATAATTTATTAAAGTATTATTTAACGAAGTTGTTTTAAAATCAAGGTAATCTGAATATATTATAAATTATCTATAATTTCAGATAAATAGATGTTTGTAACAAAATGTATCAACAGAAAAAATATTAAAATTTTTCTTCTGAAATCTAAATTTACGATCTGTAAATTGTAAATAATAACAACAAACTTATTCAAATTCGAGATTTATTCGTATTATTCGATATGTGTATGATGCGATTCTGTATTCTGATTGGCTTATCAGTCGTATAATCGATATTAGAGCCCGAAGATTGCCGAAGATAAAATCGGAAGTAAAGAAAGCCGAGATAGCCCGAAATCGTGACGTAGCCGTTAAGGATCTTTATTCTCGACCGGTCTGAATTGCATTTTAAGGAAAAATCTTTAACTTTGAGTTAAAGATCTTTAGTTAAGGATCCTTAACAGCGGGCATCTGAATGTGGGGGTAAGTATTGTTTTTGTTGCCATTTCTTAACCTGGCTGATTTGTCCCCACATTTTCCTCTTACTGGAACTGTACCGCTTGATCACCCTGCTACAGTGAAGTATTTCAGTGTATTTTGAAAAAATGCAATGTTCAAATTTTAATAACTTAAATTTTTTTTTTCATTAAAAATTGTATTCACTTTTTTTTTGCATTGAGGGGTGGGGAGGGGGGGGATCATATTTCCGAAAATGAAAATAAAAATAGTCTGTTTTCATAAAATTATAATTGGCAACACTCTTAGAAACGTACTGCTTGTTTTTGTAAGATCTGCGTGGTAGCTTTGTAGAGCGTCGTTATTAGTGTTGGGATATTGTTGATGGTTTAGATTTGTTTATATATTTTGTATTATAGTTTGTATATTATTGTACATAATTTTAGCCATGAATGACAACTCCCCACAAAGAAAAACTAGCAACAACAGGGAGATTCCTGGGCGTAGAGTTGTTATAAGTGATCCTTCTCAATTACCTCTAGATTACTCTTCTACACCTGGTGGAACCATTTTTTCTACTACTCCAGGCGGTATGATATTTTTTTACTGACTGAATTAATATGTTTGTTTTTGTACTGCTTTGAAGATTTTTTATTGAATGTTTGAGTTTTAATTTGTGTTATTTTGTGTGCGACATATGTTCGCTTATGATGAGAACATGTGACTTTGTTTTGGTATGCGTGTTTGTTTGCGGAACAACAATAAAAGCAGATTATTACTACGAACTCGATAAAACGCACGTGATAAGCATTGTAATGATAAGCTTAGCATCTATTGAGTCATATCATTTATATTATTAAATCAATTATTTGGATTGTTTAAATTCATGGTAATACGATTCGCTGTCATTTCGCCGTTTCTGTATTTGGTTAGATAGAATCTTTTCTCCTACTGTTAAACCAGAGTTGTTAAAAAAGCCCGGTTTAAAAAAAAAATAGGGGGGGGGGGGAATCGTGTTGTAAAATAATACACATTAAAATAATAATAATGCGGCAGATGTGGCTTTATTTATTTATTCACCTTTTTTTTTTTTTTTTTTTTTAATAATAAATAAGAATAGTTGAAAAAAGTATAACGATCAATCGTTACTTCTGACTCTCTATATGAATACTTTTTTCGTAAATTTAACTTTTAGGAAATATTTCTTTTTTAAAAAAAGCACTTCTATTTATTATTCTCTTTCTTAGATTAATAATATCTTTTAAAATTCTGTATTTTTTTTTTAAATATTTAATCATGCTGGGAAAAAAAAAAAAATCAATTGAAGAGTGTTTGTTCTTTAAATTATTTCATGCTCATGTAATAGTTTTTTCAGAGCTTCTCAAGCCTTTAATAGTTTCTCTAGTGCTTCTTGAACAAGACATATAAAAACTTACTTTTAATGTGACACAAAGAATAGATGGTATTTTTGGAGTTATTTAGGCAAATCTGAAACATTAATTCATGATGAGTCAATAAAGCTCCTCTCTACCTTTTACAATTTCCCTGTCACCAGCAGTCAAATCATTGTGTGGGTAATTTCATAATTTGTTGTTATGTGAGTTACTCATTATATATTTTTTTAAATTCCATTTTCCCATTCGAAAACTTCACAATCGTTAAAATTTATTCTTGTTTTCTAAAAACATTATCTAGAAGATCTTTATAACACAAACTTAAAAACACACTTTTGTGTTATATAGAAATTTGCATTATATAGATCATGTTCCGCACATAATTAAGCGTACCTTGTAATCATGGCCTAATATGTCTGAAACATATCGAAATTGAGTAATATATATTTTAGTAACATTCCATTTAACACAACGAATGTTATGTGAGAAATGCCTAGCTGGCAATCAGCCAGGGAAGCTTGATGGTTTGAGCGTCTGCACGTAAAGCGGAAGGCCCGGGTTTGATTCCTGGCTCTGGTATTTTTCAAATAGTTGGTATAAAAAATCAGCCTTCCACTCTATAATTTTCTGAAATGAACTTTCAGGCTTGATGAATAAATTTCTAAATTAAATTGAAAATTTCATGGTCTATTGGAGTTGTGCCATGAATAATAATGTCACTTGATACATCTGTATTTGCAGACTCAGTAACTTTGCCAACGAATGTTATGTGAGAAATGCCTAGCTGGTAATCATCCAGGGAAGCTCGATGGTTTGAGTATCCGCACGTAAAGCGGAAGGCTCTGGTATTTTTCACATAGTTGGTATAAAAATCAGCCTTTCACTCCATAATTTTCTGAAATGAACTTTCAGGCTTGATAAATAAATTTATAATTAAATTGAAAATTTCATGGCATATTGGAGTTGTGCCATAATTAATAATGTCACTTGATACAGCTGTGTTTGCAGACTCGGTGACTTTGCCCCAGTAGCAGAAATTTTTCTGTCAATCTGCGACAACTATTCACGCATTAGAAAATAATCTGCAGCATAATTTCACAGTGAGTTACGGACAATAAAAGTTACCGGATTCAGTAAGCATATTTTTATCACAAGTTTGCATTTATCTAATGTTTCAAATGAATATTAACATTTATGATGTGGATGGAGAAAGCTAAAAAATTACAACGCTTTTGTGGAACGCTCAATCACCGATTGTTAGCTGTTGGGGGGGGGGGATATAAGTGAGATATTGAACAGTTCTACTTCTTTGTAAGTTATAGAATCTAATTAACTAAGTCTTAAAAAAATATTACTGACATTTATGTTGCTGATGGGGAAAAAATGGAAATTTCAAGGATTCCGCGATCTGTTTGATAACCGATTGTTAAATGGGAATAGAGTTGACAGGGGGGGGTCACAAAAAAATTACACGAGTGAGAAATATTGAACAGTTCTACCTCTTTATAGGTTCTAGTATTTAATAAAGCATGTTTAAAAAGAATATTGACATTTATGTTGTGGATGGAAAAAGATTGGCAATCTGTATCTTTCATGCCAAAATTGGGAGATTCCTACATAATGCTGATTTGGAAACAATCTGCAGACTAAAAAAAAAAAATCTGCGACGTACGTCGCGCGTCTCGCATTTTCTGCTATGGGGGACTTTGCCAACAAATGTTATGTGAGAAATGCCTAGCTGGTAATCAGCCAGGGAAGCTCGATGGTTTGAGCATCCACACTTAAAGCGGAAGGCATGGGTTCGATTCCCGGCTCTGGTTTTTTTCACATAGTTGGTAAAAAGAAAAAAAAAATCAGCCTTCCACTCCATAATTTTCTGAAATAAAGAAAACTGTTGAACTTAAGAAATGCAATATAAATAAAAGTAAATCAAATTATAAAAAATATCTGAAAATTTTAACTAGTGCAATATTTTAAAATAATGTAGAGAAATAATTTCAAAATATTTTGTTAAAATGTTCTGAATTTGATTTTAATGTATAATTAACATTTGATTTTTTAAATTGTTACTTTTATTAATAATATACTTCCTGTTAAAACCCTGATAAAACCCACTGGACTAGTTTCTTCGAGCGCATAACTGCCTGGTTGGCACAATTGGTATGGATTGGCCAGTGTAGGGAACGCCATAGGTGACATGGCCTTGTAGGTGTAAGACAATACACCCTCGGTTGGACTGATCTCTGACCAGCCGTCAAACTGTGAAGTTGCCAGGGCCTGAGGCTTGTGCTTCAAGTAGTCACAAATTTCGTTACTCTGTTTGCAGTCCATAGCTGGGCTATCTGTCCTATGTTGTGTGAAGGGAAGTTGCTGTCATAGCGGTTGGGATTTCCTTGTTTTGGGACCACTTAACGTGGACTGTATGGGCTCCATAGAGCCTGGACCAGTTGGTGGTGCGGCGCTTGCGTCGGTTCCATTATCCTACCCTGTTGACCTGTCGTCTAGATTATTTGATGAATTTGATTTACTTTAAAATAAGTAAAACTAAAATATGCCATTTATCATAATCTTATTGTAAAATTGAAGTTCCTCTTTTCTGTGCTTTACCATGTTTTTGTAAATATCTGTAAATCGCTTGTTTGCAATTTAATTTTTTGTTCTAGGTACTCGCATCATCTATGACAGGGCCTTTCTAATGCAGATGCGCAATTCTCCTATCGCTCGGACTCCTCCAAAGAACTTGCCTAATATCCCAGGAATCACTAGTCCAAATCAAAAGCCAAAGGAAAACGGAACCATCATTGAATCAACTCTGGAAGAGAAGCAAGGTAACTTTAAATTGGATGCACTATTATTGTTTCCTTCAGTACTTAGCTGTGTTTTTCCTCTTAAGCTAGAAAGGTATACTGTTATTCTAGGAAAGGCCAAAATTAAAGAATGTCCTTTTTTTTTTTTTTTTTTTTTTTGTCTTATGGCACAGTAGGTACTTGCTACCTTGATGGCTATTTGTGACGGGACACCCTATGGGCAACTGTCGTTACCCCTTACCCCAGTGGCAGAAACACCGCGACACAGTGTCATAGTCGCAGACACAGAAAAACGGCTTGCGGGCAGATTTTGTCTGCAGCTTTCGAATAACAGTTCTATTTTTAAAAAAATTCTATATCAAAACTAAAATTAATACTTTTACTATTTATATTGTGTTGTGTCAAACATTGATATAAAATATTTAATTGAATGAGATGAATTGAATGAATACACACAATTGTTTAAACTATATTTTTCTGCAGTAAAAATTTGTTCGAGTATTGTTGCACGAGATCACCGCTGATGTTAAGCCCCCCTCCCCCCAATCAGCTTTCAGGCTTTTTGAGTGTAAGCCATTTTCACCCCTGATTACATGCAAATTTTGCAGACAGATAATGAAATTTTAAAAGCCTGTCGCAGACAGCTATAAAACTTTCTGCTACTGGGC
Organism: Salticus scenicus; assembly: GCA_963930645.1. NCBI lineage: Eukaryota > Metazoa > Arthropoda > Arachnida > Araneae > Salticidae > Salticus > Salticus scenicus. The sequence goes on from CAWVNO010001064.1 coordinate 2,255,469, forward strand.
CCCTTACAGAAGATAATATTGGGCGAAACATTCATGCTTTGCCTGGTTTTCAAACCTGAGCCATACCAAGCGGGAGTCCATGACACTAACTATTGTACCCTTTGTCAATATTCTCTAGTGAATATTGTTGGCAAAATTAAAATGGATACTATGGTATAAACCATGTTTTCTACCAGTCCAGAAACCAAAGTTCCTGAACTGTCCAAAACTGTAGCTTTTAGTAGTATTATATTTATTTAAAATGATGCAAATATTTGAAAAATTTACAAAATTATTATTCATATTGCTTAGTTTTCAAAATTCAGAATTACTACCATCAGAAAAATAAATTCAAAATTTTCATGTAAATAATATCCTTAGTAGGGTAAGAGCATCAGTAGTGGATACTTTAAGGACGTTTACTGGCTATTTTTTGTAAACTTTTCTAAATTTTAGAGACTCATAAAAAAATAGTGTTTCACACCTTACATGACTGTGTTACGAAAATTGTTAATTGTAACGTTTATATGTGTAAAAAAAAAAAAAAAAAACCCAGACAGCTTAAAATGAGCCAGTAGTGGACACACTAAAACCCAGTAGTGAACCATTTTTTGTTCCAGTAGCGGACCCTTTGAATTTTTGCTTTAAAATTGAGGCGACCTAACGTAATAGTGTACTTTTTTAAGTACTGCTTTTGTCACCATTTCTTATTTTGAAATTGGAGACACTGTGCTAATTTGTCCACACTTTCTCATTAAAAAATTTGGTTGCCTTAGTATTCACACACATATTATTCAACTCCGTGAAGTGATTGTAATTACTGAATTTATTCCCACTTTTCTCTTTAGAAAATTTGGTCACCTTAGTATTTGCACATTTACTTTTCAAAATCATGAATGGATAGTAATTGTGCTGAATCTACTGGTGAAACTATCTTAGAGCGCTAATTCCATTCTCAGCAATTAAGAGAAGTTGATTAGATTTAACATTGCATTAAAGGTATGTAGAAAGTCTACAAGGAGAGAGGCCTCAATAGCGATTCAGCTTCTGATTAATTCAAAAACTTTCTATGACTACCATCCACATTTAAAAATGTTTTTAATGTCATTGTGCTCCCCAGCGGCAGAAACACCGCAACATAGTCACGGACACAGAAAAACGACGTGTGGACAGTTTTTGTCTGCAACTTTCGAGTAACAATTCAAAAATACTATGCATTAATACAAGATTTAAAAAACAGCACAATAAATGAATTCTGCATACCTATTTTAGTCATAGTAAAGCCAAAGGTAGAAGAAATCAGTCAAAAATAAGCAGAGGCAGAGAAAACAAAATTTAATTTCGTTATTCAAAATGATAAGAAAAAAATGGCAAAATCACAAATGATTGATTTTATATTGTCTGGTGATTATATGTATTTATCTGGCATTTTATTATGCTGGTGAAAAATTAAAGCATCGCTTTCATGAAAAATTAGTTTTACCTTTTTTTTTGCAAAGAGATCTCAAATTCTTTATCTTTCTTTCTTTTTTTTTTTTTTTATACTATCCCTTTTTCTATGACTGTTTAGATTCCCTTGCATAGAAATTTAATTTTTTACAAGGTATTCTTTATAATACTGTGTTAATCTTTAATCCTAATCTATCTCATTCATACCATATGAAATTAGCAGGATGTAAATATGATAAATTAATCATATATCATCATATATATGATGATATATGATTAAATACCATCGAAATACATGTCGATCGATTAAATACATGTACACATGATTAAATACCATCGAAAATACAAAAACATTTTCGATTTTAAGATAAAACAAACTTTTTTAATATATGTAAGTTTGTCAGTGAATCTTTCTCTAGATTTTTTGGTTTGCACTATGCAAAGTTACATATTTCAACAAGTCGCTATGAAAATTAGTACATTTATCAATCATGAGAAAATCTAACTAATGCTCAGATTAGAGCTATGTGGTAGGAATCTGGCAATGTTTTGGGTGTGGTCCGAAGGCATGCCATACAATTTCGATCCTCCATGGAGAAGGATGGATTCCAACAAAAGATTAATATCATCAACTGAATTTCAGTTCTTTTTTTTTTTTTTTTAAGAAAGCTTTGACAAAAATATCATTTAAAAATTACTAAAATTATTTTTGTGCCCCTAGATAGAGGTACCCGAGGCCCAATGATGGAAAAAAAAAAAACAGGTTTTATCAGAATATTTTCGGGTTTTATCATAGTTTTCAGGTATATATTTTTTACATTAAGTATATCATTCATAATAAGATAATTAAAAAAATTAAACATTAATTATTCATTAAAATCAAAATCAAAATTTTTAAAAATTTAATTTTAAAAATTTCTTTTGGTCTTTCTGAATTTTCTGAAATTCTGTTTATCTGCCCGTTACAAAAAAAAAAAAAAAAAAAAACTGCATCTTACTAATTATTTAGTGTTGCTTTATTATATTTTTCGTAGTCATTAGATTCACATAAAATATTTTTAATTATTGCCCCTCTATGTTACCTAACAGTGTTGGAATGTTAAAGTTTTCAGAATTTTTTTTAAATGTGATTTTTATTTATATTTTACATTCCTTGAGTCCCACAGTTTTCTTTATATTAAAGCCTGTGTGATAATCGGTCCCTGATGGCTGCTAGAAAACGTTCAGCTATTGACAGAGTATATATTCCTGATGATTTATCAGATTCTGAAAGTGATTTTAGTTTCGATAGTGATATAGATTTTTTGGACTGCTCCTCAGATAGCGATGAATCTAATCATGATTTAGTAAACTTGCAAAGCATTAGGCAGTGGTGCAAAATTGATATAAAGAATATTCCTCCTCCTTCTCCTCCATTTCCTTTTTGTAGAAATCTGGGAATTACTATGAATATAGCTAACAATGGAAGTATATTGAATTTTTTTTAATCAAATATTACGAATGATACTCAGATAGATATGCTGAACTATATATATCCATAAAGCATTTTGTAAAGAGAGATCACACAGAGGAAAAAATGGACAGAAACGAATGTTGAAGAACTAAGATTATTTTTTGCAGTTTTGTTACTCCAAAGAGTCATTAAAGAAGCCAGAACAAGAGCATTATTGGTCTAAGTGTCAAATATTATCCACACCAACTTTTGCAAAAGTAATTGGAAAAAAATGGTTTTTATTGCTTATGAAGTTTCTTCATTTTACCAATAATGAGGAATTTGATAAAGACCAACACCCATGGCCGAAACTGAATAAAATTTATGATCTAATGGAACATCTTCAATGCAAATTTCGAGAAGTCTATATACTAGGGAAAAATCTTAGTTTAGATGAGAGTTTTATGTGGTTCAAAGGCAGGCTCCACTGGAAAATGTTCATTGCCAAAAAAAAGAGCAAGATTTGGCTTGAAGTTTTTCGTTCTTTGTGAAGCAGAAAGTGGATACATTTCAGATTTTCTCTATACATAGGTGATGGAACAGTGTATAATCCGAAATACAGCCACTATCTAGTTTCCACCAAAATTGTTTTACACTTGATGGATTGATTTATGGGAAAGGGTTATTGTTTCACTATTGATAATTTTTATGTCTCCACAGCTTGCAGACATCTTAGTTATAGAAAAGACGGACACTTATGGGACAGTGAAGAAAACCAGAAAAGACCTCCCTGTCAATTTTTCAAAAGAGAAAGTTCCCAAGAGTGAAATTGTTGCTTATGAGGGATTCCATACCAACTCACCTAATGAGGGTTGCATGACCGACTCGGATTTTCTTTAAATTTGGTACACAGATTGATGATATAGACGCATGAAAAAGTCCAAATTTTTAACTACTTGCTCCACTTATTTATAGATATACAGGTCCTCAAAGTTTGTCCGTTCCCTCAAAATACCAAAAAATTGATGTTATTTAATTATTTTTTCTTAAAAATTGTATTCATTCAATATGAAAGTGTTAGGTATCTATGGAAACTAGTTATTCCAGGTATTCAGAAAAAAAATACTACAATGTTTATAAAGAAAATCATTAAGGTACAGTACTCTTAGAAGTTGCAACCACGAAAATTTTATTTTCCTGATTTTGCTAAAATTGAGACATCAATTCCAAAAAAAGGAAAATAAAACCAAAGGTTTACTCACTTTCTGGTAGAGTACAGGTGTTCACCATAAATTACTACATAATAAAATACTTGGGTTTCTCACTCCTTCTTGGAAATATTTAAGCTAAAGACAAACCATAGGGCAAAAACATGCAATTTCGGTCATCTTGGCAGCCATTTTTCTCATAAAGGGGGAGCACTAGAAACTTTTTTATTTTTTTTAAATAAGCTACTGATGTGTTAGCTATTCATGGGAAAAGAGTAAACTTTTGGTTATTTTTTGCATAAAGAGATATCCTGCTGATAGTATATGCATATTTTTCTCTATTACCATATGCTTGTGTTCCCCCTCTCATAGACTTAACATTAATAAAAAGGAAAAATAATAATGCATGTATTAATAGCTGCACTATCTATACAAGAATTCAAGAAATTTAATATATTAAATTATTTAATAATAATTAAAAAAATAATTTCTACATTTTATAGCAAAATTAGATATTTGATGAAAACAAGAAATAGAATTTTTCCAAAACTGAACGTTGTCCATTCGTAATTATAAAGTACTAAATAATTTCTTGAAAAATCAATCAAAATAAAAGAGCTATAAATATTTATTTCATAAGCAAATATATTTGAAATACAGCAATATATTAAAAATTGATGTGTACAGAATTTTATTCAACTGCAAGCGTAAGTTCCTGTACTTTTTTCACAGCATCATTTGATATTAAAAACATGCATCGTGTGGCTGCTGCTGCTGCTGATAGCTGTATTATATCTAACAGATGCTTGTATGAAATCCAGCATGTATCTGGTTTCTCTGGCCAGTAGAAATTTTGGCAGGGGCCATGAGGATGCATAAATTGTATTTGAACATCACCTTTTTCAAAACCGTTTTCTAAGACAACTCCTAACCACCATTTCTTATCATACATGCAAGCAACATAAAAACCTTTAGAAATGTTATTAAGAGTAAATTTTTGACATGTTGCTTACCTACTGCAGATACTTCAATCTGATTCGATATGTTTGTAGATACAATGGAAACTAAAAGCACAGATTTACTAATAGGAATAAATTTATGATAATCCCTGATACCCTCAATTCTTGCAGCAAAAGTTAGTCTTTCAGAAAGCAATGTCTTGTTTCTGCTACATATTCTTCAGATGCAAAGAAAAACTTAATATTTTTAAAATTACCTGTGCAATAATGAAACAAATCACGTGGAGAAATTATCTGATCCTTGTAAGGACGTTGCAAGCTGGTTCTGTAAGCAGACCTTTTAACTGTGCCTCCAGTGGCGTCACAGGGGCTTTTGCCATGGGAGGTGGCAAAAAAATGTCACTCAGCATTTTGTTTGAAATCATCTTTATGTTGGCATAAATTAAAAAAGTTTTCTTGTTTTTGTACTGCGCTGAACTACTAAAGGGCAAAACTGGGAAAATTCATTAGTGGCCAGTGGCCGGTACTGTCAGTTTCATTAGTAGCCACTTTTTTAAGTTAGTGGCCACTTTTCACATGATAAGACTATTTCTTTCAGACTGCAAAAAGCATTGTCACCATTTTGTGGTATAATCACCACAAGAAAAATATGAAAATAAGAAATACATATAATAAAATTAACACAGAGACACTGAAATTGTAATTATGTTCTTTTTAAAAATCCTAAATTGCACATCCTAAATTGATATCTGCTTAGGGCTGTAATAATAAAAGCAAAAGTTTTTATATTTCAGATAATTTAGTAGTATTTTTTTTTTTTTTTCAATTTATTTAAGTGAAATAAGCTGTTATCATTCACAGTTCACATTGCTATTTTCTAAGTAAATGAATGATTCATCATCATCACAACCTTTTACATGGTCATATGTAAATACAGTTAGCAGTTTTATTACTTTTTTCTTATTTCTAAAGACACACTTTTTTAATTGATTTTATTTCAATAGAGTTAAAATATTTCCTCTTAAAAAATATAGATATGGAAACTTAGCTGCTTCATTAAAAATAATTTACTTAGCTGCCAAATTTGTAGCTTGGGGGGGGGGGGGGATTACAAGAATTATGAGTAAGAGATATTAAACAATTCTACTTCTTTACAGATTCTAGAATCTAATAAAGTAAGTTTAAAATAGATATTTATATTTTTACAGCAAATGGAAAATGGTTAGAAATTATAAAGCTTTCTATAAGCTGTGTGATCACAGATCGTTAGGGAGGGGGGGGGGAGTCCAAAAAATTATATGAGTAAGATATATTAAACAATTCTACTTCTTTATAGGTTGTAGAATATAATAAAGCAAGTTTAAAATGAACATTGACATTTATGCCATGGATGGAAAAAGATTGGAAATCACAAAGCTTAGATTCTCTATCGTCGCTCGATTTTTAGAATCTTTTAATGATCACAAAAAGTGGCGACTTTAGTGGCGATCGATGCATAATTTTTAATCGCCATCTCTTTTTATTTAGTCGCCACGTGGCCGGTGGCCACCGTTAATTTTGCCCTTTATGAACTACCACCACTGAAGTAAATTATTTTTTATATGTCTGGATATTGTGATGTTAAATATGGAATTACAGGCCTTTGAAAAGAAACTACTGCTACCGTATCATGTGCCAAACAGTCACTGATAATACGCATAGAAAAAACTTTCAGGTTATCATTTGGCCGAACATATGCTAAAAAAGGATGGAATGTAGCTTGCATGTTTTCCCATTGATATTCCTGTATTGCATCCTGTACAATAAAAGTAAAATTTTCAGAAAAATCAAGTAATAAAATGCACTCATCTGGTTTTAGTTCTGCTTTTCTTGTTATTAAATACTCTAATTGATATTATGCAATGTAATGGTGTTTTACCAAGGACTTCATTTTCAATAAAAGTTCCGATTTAAAATCAGGTGCGGACAAAGTAATTTAATGAGTGTTGAATGGACTGTAGTTATCCACCGTCGCAATGTCACTTCAGATTCTTCATCATAATCATCCATTACATACCTAAAAATTCTTCAAATACAGTTTGGAGTGGACACTGTGAACAAAATCCTAACATACATGCTTCATTGTTAATGCCACACACATAATGAGACAAAAAGAAAAAAAAATCAATGATAGATGGTTTAATAGATTGTTTTAGAGATGTCATCAATAGTCTGTCATTTTGGTGAATCATACAGACATAGACTGAATGAGTTCCTGTACTACCAGCTAACACACACCACTTTGGTCGCAAATCAGCAAATTTAGATAATCCAATCTTGTGATTGGGATATTCCTGTTTAAAAAGTGTGTATACTTCTTTGAGATTACATAAAATGAGGTGTTTCTGTTTTGTAAATATTCTATTTCTTCACTAAAACTAACTTGAATTTTTAAAAATTAGAAGGTTTCCTACATCTTTCTTTAAGATATCACAAAAATAGAGTACACATTAGTTTTGTTTTAATACCAGAATATAATAAAATCAGAATGTTGCTCCATTATTCATGCTTCATTCACCTAATAACACTATTTCTAAAAGTAACTAAGAAACGTTCAGAGGGTAAATAAAGTCTGATACATGTATTAAACAATATTTATATAATATTCAATAAGTTTTGTTATTTTTACATCTTTTTTTATTAATGTTAAGTCTGTGAGAGGGGGAACACAAGCATATGGCAATAGAGAAAAACATGCATATACTATCAACAGGATATCTCTTTATGCAAAAAATAACCAAAAGTATACTCTTTTCCCGTGAATAGCTAACACATCAGTAGCTTATTTAAACTAGTATGTTGTGGCCACCACAAGACTTTCTTCTATATTTTTCTATACATATTCAATCAGTAACAATATTTAAAAAAAAAAAAAAGCTTTTTTTTTTCCTTTCTTTTTTTTTTTTTTTTTTGTGAAAATTAATACATATTCAATCACTAACAAAATTTAAAAAAAAAAAAAAAAAATAGAATTTTTTTCTAAGTTTTTTTTTTTTTTGGTTAAAAGTAAAAAAAATCGATAACTTTGTTTTAAATTATCACAGATTTATAGTTCAACCATTCGTTTTAAAGGTATTGACGAGACCTTTCGAATGATACCCATCTTCAAAATTTACCCCCCCCCCCCCCCCATGCACAAAATTTTTTACCTAGTTACGTAATATTATGCACATTTATACGAATTTTTGTCCTATGCTGCCATGTTAAAAATTTAGATAAAATGCTATCACAGCGCCACCTGTTGAGCTATTGATCCCCAAATATAATCAGCAACAGTTTATGTCGGGGACCAACTAAATACCAAGTTTGGTAAAATTTCGTTAAAAAAAAAAAAAAAAAAAAAAAAAAAAAAAAGATTTTTTTTCTAAGTTTTTTTTTTTAAAGTAAAAAAAATCGATAACTTTGTTTTAAATTATCACAGATTTATGGTTCAACCATTCGTTTTAAAGGTATTGACGAGATCTTTCGAATGATACCCATCTTCAAAATTTAACCCCCCCGGGGGGTACTTCCCCCTCAGGGGGGGAACCGATGCCCCCCCATGCACAATTTTTTTTTCCTAGTTAACTACTACTATCATCAATAATTCAAATTAATTTTACAATCACAAGTTTAAAATAATTCTCATTATGCCCATTTATACGGAATTTTGTCCTATGCTGCCATGTTAAAAATTTGCATAAAATGCGATTACAGCGCCACCTGTTGAGCTATTGATCCCCAAATCTAATGGGCACCAGTTCATGTCAGGGTGCAACTAAATACCAAGTTTGGTTAAATTTCATTCATATGTTCGTGAGATACAGCGTCCACAAAAAAATGATACAGACAGACAGACAGACATTTTCTAAAAACTATCAATTCGTGTTCAGGACATCCCAAAACGTGTAGATCCGTCAAAAAACGGAGGTCGAAAATTTTCGCGAATCCAATACTTTCTCTATATTACATATAGAAGAAAGTAAAAAAATAAAAAAGTTTCTAGTGCTCCCCCTTTATGAGAAAAATGGCTGCCAAGATGGCCGAAATTGCATGTTTTTGCCCTATGGTTTGTCTTTAAGCTTAAATATTTCCAAGAAGGAGTGAGAAACCCAAGTATTTTATTGTGTAGTAATTTATGGTGAACACCTGTACTCTACCAGAAAGTGAGTAAACCTTTGGTTTTATTTTCCTTTTTTTGGAATTGATGTCTCAATTTTAGCAAAATGGGGAAAATCAAATTTTTGTGGTTGCAACTTCTAAGAGTACTGTACCTTAATGATTTTCATTATAAACATTGAAGTATTTATTTCATTTATTTTTAAAGAAAAGCATACTAATTTAAATTTATAATATACCTTATACAAGCTTTTCATAATTTTTGGCTGATTAATTTCAGTCACAATCGTGACCATCCTCAGAGCCAAGACAAACGTCAACGTCCTTCTGTTTATAATCTCGCTGAATGCTGTGGTTGTTACTTCACTTCACTTCAGAGTCTTGCAAGATGTGTTGCCATGCAGCAGGGATGATGGAATGTTCTCTATCGTTTACAGTGTTGGGTTAGTAATAATTTCGAGGGCCTCCCGTTTTAGAGCGTAATTATGGTTATTGTAAGGTGCAATTTTTTGGATGTTAATGGAGTTAATGTTTATGGGGTTATTATTGTGGGTAGTGGAGAAAGCGGTAGAGGTTTTTCCTAATTTAAGGTCTGCACGGTGTTCTTTTTCTCTATTGGTGATTTTTCGTTTGGTCATCCCAATGTAGCAGGCTTTATTACCATTGATATGTTCAAAGTTGATTTTATAAATCCCGGAGGTGGAGTTTTGTGGAATGGGGTCTTTTTCGTTCCGGATGTGTCGAAAAATGTTTTTGTCTGGTTTTATTGGAATGTTTAGGTTATTATTTTTAGCTTCATTTTTTATTTTAATGCTGGTGCCGTTACAAAATGGGATTGCGGTGGTGAAATTAGGTTTAGTTTTCTGGGCATTATTGATTTTGTTTAAAGATTTTAGGCGTTTTTTGTATAATTTATTTATAAGATTTTTAGAATAGTTTGCTTTAGTGGCGATTTTTTTTTATATTGTTAAGTTCTTTATTTAGTAATTGTTTGTTAGAGCAGATTAAAATAGCGCGGTTGATATAAGATTGAATAGCAGATAATTTTTAAGTGAGGGGGGTTTTACAATTTTTGTTTATAATTTCAGTGTTAGTAGTGGGTTTTCTGTAAACGGTAGTGTCAATAGTGTTATTAGGGTTTTTTATGATTTTTATGTCAAGAAAGTTTAGAGTATTGTCGGTTTCTTTTTCGATGGTGAATTTAATATTATTATCTAGATTATTAAGGTTGGTTAGGAGGTTATCTGGGTTTTCGGTGTCGGGTATAATGGCAAAGATGTCGTCCACGTATCGAGTCTAAAGTTTACAATTTTTGATAATATGGTTGGCGGAGTTTTCAATAAGGCGGAGTTTTAATTCTGCAATGATACCGGAAATTGGGGATCCCATAGGGACGCCTTGAGTTTGATGGTAAGTATTATTGTTAAAGTTAAAGTACGATTCATTAAGGAGGAGGTTATTTGCTCTGATTAAAGTTTCGCTAGTTTTATTATCTCCAAACATGGTGGTTAATTTAGTGTTAATTATTGTTGTGATTTCTGGGATATTGATGGATGGGTAGAGATCTTTTACGTCAAAACTAACTAATTTATCGGTATAATTTATATTAGTATTACGAAGTTTATCCAGAAACATTTCATTTGAGTTTATTGAGTAGTTAGAGGGAGGGAGAAGTGCAATGTAAATGTTTTTCATGTATTTTTCGAGTTGGTACGTTGGGCCTTCTGATTTATTTACTATTGAGCGGAGAGAGGGAGGGTTTTTGTGATCTTTATATTTTGCAAAGAGTCGAGGTATAGTAGAATAGAAGCATGGTTATTAAAGGTTGGTTTATTATTGTTGGCCATTGGCCAGTTTTTATAAGATCTTTTGTTTTATTTATGAGTTTATTAAGAGGTGAGGGTTGGATTTTTATAGCTTTTAGTTTTTCTATTGTTTCATGCATCATTTCGTTATATTGTGTACGGTTCATAATGGTAATAAGATTTGTTTTGTCTGACATAAGGAAAGTTAAATCACGATTGTTTTTTACGTTTTTAAGACATTTGATATCTTCAGAGTCATTGTAAGTTTTATTTAATTTAGAGATGGATTTTATAGCGGTGTTCCGGATTGTTTGTTTGAATGCGGTCAATGGCAGTTTCTATGTGAGCTATGGTGTCTTTTAAGTTTGGTTTGTCATTTAGGATATATTTAGCGCCTAATTTTAAAAGGGAATCCTGGTGTGAGTTTAGTTCAAATGTAGAAAGATTATTATTTGTGGAAAGGGGTCTTTTTCGTTCCGGATGTGTTGAAAAATGTTTTTGTCTGGTTTTATTGGAATGTTTAGGTTATTATTTTTAGCTTCATTTTTTATTTTAATGCTGGCACCGTTACAAAATGGGATTGCGGTGGTGAAATTAGGTTTAGTTTTCTGGGCATTATTGATTTTGTTTAAAGATTTTAGGCGTTTTTTGTATAATTTATTTATAAGATTTTTAGAATAGTTTGCTTTAGTAATAATCTTTCTACATTTGAACTAAACTCACACCAGGATTCCCTTTTAAAAGGGATTCCTGGATTCCCTTTCCCTCCCTTTTGCCTTACATAATGTCCTTATTTCTTTTATGCACAATACGTATTTCAAGTGCGTCCGCACTCATCATCAGGTGCTAAGTAACCTCTTCATCTTCATCTGTCTCTATTGTTGCTCGTCGTCAGCTCGTTAGTTCTCCTCGCTTCACTTCAGTTAAATTTAGTATTGGCTGCCATAAAACCCTCCTTAATGATGAACTAAAATATATTAAAAATATCACACATAATGCAAAATACCCAAAAAAATCTTATCAATAAACTTTATAAAAAACGTATTAAAGATCTCAATAATTAATAACGCGCAAAAATTAAAACCTAAATTTACAACTTCTATCCCTTTTTGCAACGGCGCAAGTATAAAAGTAAAAAATGAAGCAAAAAAACTTAATATAAACATCCCCATAAAACCCAATAGAAATATTTTCCAACATATTAGGAACGAAAAAGATAAAATAGACAATAATTCCACACCCAGTATTTACAAAATCGACTTTAATTATGTTAACGAAAAAAGCACCTGTTATATTGGTGTTACAAAAAGGAAAATTTACGAACGTGAAAAAGAACATATATCAGATTTAAAACATCATAGACTATATACCGTGCTCTCCTCTGTCCACCATAATAACCTATCAACATTAATTCAATTACTACTGAAAAACTAGCTCCATATAATAATCACAGTTATGCCCTAAAATGCGAGGCCCTCGAAATTCTGACTAACCCCTACACAATTAACGAAAGAGAACACGCAATAATACCGAAAGAATGGCAGCCAAATCTAAATTTAACTGAAGTGAAGCGAGGAGAATTAACGAGCCGAAGACGAGCAACAATAGAGACAGATGAAGAGGTCACTTAGCACCTGATGATGAGTGCGGACGCACTTGAAATACGTATTGTGCATAAAAGAAATAAGGACATTATGTAAGGTAACTGTGTAAATTTATTTAATGAAAGTAAAATTAAGTGATTAAAATAACACTCATTCTATTTATAAATGAATGAAAAGCCTAAAAAACATTTAATTTTGGCTTTCAAAAATTTATTTTTAATAGTATTTTAAAATTGTATCTTAATATGATGATTTTGATCAATAGATGGCACCACCACCATCCTGTCAAATACAAACTATTAAATGCAAGACTTAACTGGCTTTAAATTCTTCCAAATATGAAATTTTGAGCCTATATTTTATTTAGTGTTCATGTCATGTGTTTTTCAAAGGGTGTCGTGCCCTGCCATATTTTGTTTTAGCATCAATGCGGCGTGCCAAAATTTTTTAAGTGAAAATAAAATGTACCCTGTATTTCCCTTTCTGCTATATCATTACTCTTTAAAGGTATTTTGCTGTTTTCGCTGAGGAACATACATTTATCTGATACGAAATCGGGCTTTGCAGTTCGCCAGAAAAATGAGCATTAGCCGTGGTTTCTTCAATGGTTTTTGTTCTTGATATCTATCAATTGTCCTCACACATAAAAAAATTGTTAATTTTATAAATATAAATGCTTATTTTTCAAGATATAACTTTTAGCTTACCTTTTTCTTTAAGTTTATTAAAAGTTTACTTGTTTTATTTACTTAAAATTCGGTCAGCCATCTTTGCCTGCGTCACGCCCTAACGATCAATGTTGGTTTACATCTTTGCCGTTGCCAATCTTGATCTGCATAATTTTTCTTATTTTGACTGTTGCCACTTCTATTGAAATAGTTATAGTAAATTATATTTTCGGCTATGACCGTTAAGTGGTAATAGCGATGTATTGTTTATATGCAGATTTTGACTTTTCAGTCAGTATAAAAAGATCGCGGCGTGTGTGTTACATGGCAGTCGTCAGCAGTGGTCAGCCTGTCTTCAGTTAAAAATGAAGTAGTAACAGTTTGGAATAATTGAGCAGCTTTAAGCTGTTGGTGAGCTAAGCACTGGCAGGTGTGCTTTTAGCATGTTACAGCAAAGCTTATTATGTTCTATTTGGCTGTTGCATTTTATATTTTTGATGGCTGCCATTGTTATAAGTTTTACAAATGTTAATTGTTGTTTAAATTTTGTTAAGTTTGTTCCATAAAGTTTAAAGTTTTTCGTCGTTCGCGAATGTACGAAAACTAAAATTAAAATTGATAATCGATGTTTAAGATGAGGCTGTTACATTTGATAGTTTAATTGATGTTGATAATGTTTAGTAACTTTTTAAGTTACATTTGTTCAAGTTTGAATTTTTTCTGAATCAGAATCTTTACTTAATAAAGCTATAAATCTGCTGGTATTCAATAATAAATTTAACACAGTTAGAGAGTTAGTGATATATAATGGTGATCTCGATCTGACAATAGAATTAATAATGTGCAAGTTATAATATGCAACCTTCAGCTACATGATCTTGTTTCTGTGATCAACTTGGTGATAGTGGAAGTGTAGTTCATCATCCTCTTTCCCGCTGGTCAACTCTGCGATCGCGGAGGCTTTGTAGTTAGACAACGAATTGTGATTGTGGTTCAAGTGTATTATGACAGATGTTCCATTATGGCTTGTTATCAACTATAGAATGAGGTAACTTTAAATCTGTTATACTTTGAAAATGTTTTGATATATTTTTTTGTGTATTACTAAATAAAATTTGTTCTTCTTTAAAACTTTTGTATTTGATGAGTCATCTAGTTTAAGACTGGTCAGGTCATTATTATTGGAACCCTTAAAACTAATTAAGTTTTTACTGCATGCTATCTGCATAATAAAAATTAATTAAAAGATAGACCTTTAGTCTATGTCAGTTCTCACCGTTATTCGAAGCCTGAGTATTGGGGATCTTTTCTGTGTATCCAAGAATAGAATTGCCTGTTACAGATATAATATAATAAAATAAAGAACTTAAAAAAATATGTGAAAGTATTGAAATTGGCACCCAATTTTCGTATGCAGGATTTTCATGTATTCTGCATATTTTTTATTTTGTGCTGAAGTGTAATATTTTTTGCATAAAGACGTCAATCTTAACACATGTAAATGCAATGTATTTTAACCTGTTCTTATTGGCTATTTTTTCTTTCAGATCACCAGGAAGATGTTTTATTCTCAATGGATGTCTGAAGTTTTTTCCGGAAAAAGCAATTAACCAGTCTCAACCTTGGATGTCCTTGTGCCATTTTTTTTCCTTTTACTTTTTGAGTCTTGATTTGAAAAATCAGTCGACCCCGGTATATGATTATTTTTGTAATTGGGAAGAGATCCGCCCAGCGTGAGATCTGCCATATTTGTTATATTATATACATTTTCTTTTCTGTTATCGGTATATTGTGTTGAACTAAAATCTTTTTAATGAGTTTTTTTTTTTTAGACCACTTGAAAAAAAAAAAGCAGCTTCCACTGAAGCGCAATGTGTTCATTACAAATACTACAATTTTTAAGTTTATAGAGAGTGCATTATGATGAGATTCTACTAATGTCTTGTTATGTTGTGTGGCCAAGGTTAGAAAAAGTAAAGAATGCTTTTAATAAAAGTTGTTATTTTTCTGGTTCATTCTTGTTTTATTTGACACTTTTTTAGCCAGATCAAAGGTGGAAACTTGAAAATTTTTTTTAATTGGCCAGTAATACTATAAGGCCAAGGACTTAGAAAATTAAGCAACTTACAAGGGAGGGTCACCAACTGTTCAAAAGGTATTTATACATGTTATAATATCCTCTTAAAGCTCTAACTAAGCTGATAATAAAAATATCCATCTTATCTGCAAATGCGCTCCCTAGCATGAGTTATTTTCAATTAAATTTTGTAAATTGCTGGCTCTTCAGTAATGTACTTTGAAGAATTTCTATCATTAGAATCAATTTTTAAACATATTCTCGTGCTAAATGATAGAAACTATACATTATTAAAGATTCTGTAATTAAAAAACTTTAATTGAGAATAACTCACACTAGGGAGGTGCATTTGCTGATAAGATGGGTATTTTCATTGCCATCTCAGTAAGATATATAATACGTATAAATACAGTGCTGCCAACTCTCGCGTTTTTTAATCCTATCTCCCGTTTTTACGTTTTAATGGGTATTTCTCCCATTTTTCTAATATTTTCGAAAAATCGAACTAAAAACGCTAATTCTTGACAATTCGTAGTTGCCATTTTTTCAGATTTACGAAAGCCTTCAAATTCATAATCTTTCTCCATCCACAACATAAATGTCGATATTCATTTAAAACTTACTTTATGAGATTTTAGAATTTCTAAAGAAACAGAATCCTTCAATATTTTTTGCTCATATAATTATTTTTAACTCCCCCCCCCCATATTTTCTTAACTCCAACTACCCATCGATGATCAAATGCTCTATGGAACTCTTTTGTTTCCCATTCTTTCTTCATCCACAAGCCACAACAAAAATGTCAATATTCTTTTTAAACTTGCTTTATTAGATTCTAGAGCCTATAAAGAAGTAGAAATGTTTAACAGTTCACACTCATGTAATTATCGTTTCCCCCCCAAATTTTACCTTTCTCCAATCAATGATCAAACATCCTCTGATGCTCAAGCTTTCTCATTCTACAACAAAAGAATCAAACATTTTCTCCCAGGTTTTAAAAAATGTAGGGTACTGCTAGTAAAAAAAAAAAAAAAAAAAAAAAAAAAAACTTTTATTAGATTCTTGAGGGCAGATTTGAATTTTTAAGGACACATTTGACATTTAAAATCCAAACACTTAATTTAAAAATTCAGTTATAAATATGCATACAAAAAGAAAAAAATTCTATGTTTTTTAACTTTTCTTTACTTTTACTTGTAGTTAATGTGCTGATTGTCACACACAATAGTTTTATTTATATTTATAGCATTTGTTTGTAGGTCATTTTCTACAAAGGCAATAATGGAAGGGGAAAAAAATAGATTGAGGCATGGTGTTCCCCCCACCCTTTCTTTTTCAACCAAAGAGCAGGCGAGGTGCAGCACCCTCCTTAAATTATCTGGGGAAAACTCTGGATCAATGTTCATAAAAATTTGTTTTATTAGATTTTAGAACCAACTGAAGCGATATAGGGGTTCAAAATTCTTTACCTATGTAGTTATTTTTAGACTTCGTTAATGAACTTGTTAACTATTTGTTTTTCCCCAATGAGTTTAAAATATAAATCACCAAACAAAAGTTATATTAGGTCTTTTTAGTTAAAAAAGTATCGTGCATTGAATAAAATAATTTTGTTTTGTTTTTCTCCACAAAACTGCAAATCTCCCTTTTTCTCCCTTGAAATTATGTAAAATCTCCTGTTTTTTTTTTCCCACCAAGGTTGGCAGCTCTGTAAATACCTTTTGAACAGTTGGTGACCCTCCCTTGTAAGTTGCTTAATTTTCTGAATTTCATTGTTTGACTACATAAATGGAGCAATTGGACATAAGTCAGACAACAACAAAATCCTGCATTTAAAAAATATTGGGTATTTCAGTAATTTGACTTTAAAAAAAAAAAAAAAAAAAACAGGAATATTATGGATTTTTGACAAACTAATCACATACTTTGAGGATTACATTTAAAAAATGAAAAAGTTTTATTGTTTAGTGATAAAATAATTGCTTTTTTCAATAACTGTTTGTGTAAAAGATCTTGCTTTTCAGCAGTTAGCTTTGATTAATTAATATATATGTAGTGACAAGCCCTTGCTTCCCCGAACATTGGAATCTAAAGCTATTTGGTTTCTCTTTGCCGTTCCTGGAATCCAAAGCAGCTAAGTTTTCCCGTAGCGATGTGAGCTTCGACAGAGAGAGAGCAGAATATTAGAGGAAGTTCGTGCCTATGACGAGAGTGACGCCACTTCCTAAACGCGCCGCTGCTAACGCCGTTTTGAGGAGAAAAGTTCAGATTCGACGAAGATTTGAGGCATACACACTAGATGGGTGTACTGCTTGTTTTTTATAAACTTTGGTTTTTGTGTTTCGACGTAATTGGTGAAGTACTAAGTGATTTATTTGTGCCACGAATTATGAATAATTTGACGAACTGTTAAACTCACTTTTGATAAGCAATTTTAATGCTCATTAGCATTCCTGTAAATATTGTATAAAACCTTAACTTTCTTTATTAAATTTTAAGTAATTAGTAATTAATCGAATTAGTATTTTATTGTTCTTAAAAGCCCACAATCGACTGGATATTACATATATATTTTTTTTAATTGTGAAATAGTTGGACAGAGAGAGTCATTTTAATTAACACCTATGAGAGGGGAGGACGGGAGACATTTTCAGTGTCTGTTTGAAAAAATTTCAGTCTAAAAATGGATTTTTAACAAAACTCAACAATCTTAAAATTGACTTTTTACAAAAGTTGGCCATTTTAAAACAAACCCTTCATAAAAATAGAGGCCTACTAGCGGCCAAGTGGTTCTGCACTCAAAGCTGGTAGATGTGAGGTGCCGGTTTGATTCAAGGTTGTGCTTGTCAACCTAGCCGTTTGGAGTTTTCCATGATTTTCTTTGAAACTTCCATAAATACGGCCTAGGACCCTAGTGCAGTCAATCGGCCTTATTGCCAAACACACACACACACACACACACAAAAAAAAAAGATTTTAAAATAGCTTCAACAAAATTATTAATTTTGGTAATTAAGCAAAATTTGTAAAAAATTGCCAATTAATTTGAAAGGATCCATAAGCCATTGGCAAGCATCTAAGAACTTCAGTTTTCAGGTCTATGGACAACTAACATCTAAATTACTCATTAAACATGAATTTTTTAAATTCATAACTTTTTCTTAATTTTGGAATTTACTGAGTAAATTATTTGTCAACCATGGATTTTATGACTGAGAAATAAATCAATAAGAGTAGTTATTATACATAATACTAATGGACTGTTCTAGAAATGGAGACCAGGGACATATAATCATTAACTGGGGGCCCTTTTTATTAATACAGAGCAGTAAATCGATTTTAACCTATTCAATATGTTTTTAAATCTAAAAGACAGTTGATTTGGAAACCCTTCATAAGGACCCAGACACTTGCCCCCCACTATAAATCGGGCCCCAGTAATACATTTATCTGAATGATTTTATGTGCCTTAATTTTATGAACACTATACATCTAAGTGTTTATTAAGATTATGGAGGTATATATGTAACCTTCGAACCAATGATCTAAATGTTTCTACATAAACCATTTTAAACATTTTAATAATGTATGATTATTTCATTGTGTCAAAAATAATGTAACAAAGATAAAATATTTTCAAAAGAAATTCCACCTACATAGATGGAATGATCCACACAAGAATTCTCTAAAATGTAGCAAGAACATCAGAGGAGAAATATAGGTATGCATGTTCATTTGTGGAACATCTTCAAAATGTTCTTGAGACATGGAAATGTCTCATCCCAAATCATGGGTAAAATCAGAGTTTTTGTTCTCAAAATTAGGGATGAAACGGATATCTGGAGCTCTTGTGCCAGCCAGATATGGATATCTGGCACTAGTTTTGTTACTTTCTTCTATATGTAATATAGAGAAAGTATTGGATTCGTGAAAATTTTCGACCTCTTTTTTTTTTTTTTGATGGATTTACACGTTTTGGGATGTCCAGAACACGAATTGATAGTTTTTAGAAAATGTCTGTGTCTGTGCAGATTATTGCTTCATCTCATGTGCTGATTGTAACAGACGCACTCTACTGCTGTAAATAAAGGTGCCCAGCACGTTCATCTCTAGTTATTTATTGGATTTTGTCGTAAACAGTGCTGTTGTGTAATTATTGTAATGGGTAAAAAATCTTCACTCACTGTTACAAAAAGGTCAGAAATATTGACCCTGGATAAAATTGGATTTTCTGAACGTCAAGTAAGTTCGAGGGTAAATGTGAGCAAGACAGCTGGGCATCAAGCTATTAATAAATAAAAAATTTCGGGGAAATTTGTGGGCCCTAAGAGAAGCGGTCGTCCTAGAAAAACGAGTGCCTGTGATGATCATGTGATAAGGATGGTCATACAATATTCAAGAACCTCCTGTAACACGATTAGACATTCTCTGGCTGCAAAAGGCACCAACGTCAGTTTGAGTACTATTTCAAGACGTTTGTCTAAAGATTTTGGTTTATCATTCCATAAACCTGCAAGGAACCTTGACTTACTCCAAGAACGAAAAAGAAACTACTCTTAAGGTCCACAAATTTTTCCGAACTTTTAAATTTACTAATATACACAGCTGTCTTGCTCACATTTACCCTCGAACTTATTTGACGTTCAGAAAATCCAATTTTATGTAGGGTCAATATTTCTGACCTTTATGTAACATTAAGCGAAGGTTTTTTACCTATTACAATAATTATACAACAGCACTATCTACACCAAAATCCAATACACAACTGTCAATAAACGTGCCGGGCCTATTTTATTTTAGCAGTAGAATGAGTCTGATTCAATTAGCACTTGAGATGAGGCAATAATTTGCACAAATGATGCAATGTGTTGAAATACTGAAAATCGGCTACTGGTCTTAAGCTTTTGCAAATCACTGTAACAGCCTCCTTTAAATCATAGAGACATTATTTTAATACGACAGTCAGTGCTAAAATAATGTGCTAAAAAAAAAATAAAATTCTAACTGCAATTTAATTGAAAAGAGAACACTCATTTATTATTATAACTTTGCATCTTTTTTAACTAGGTTTTACAGCTGAACACTTCAGAATATAGAACAGATTCATTCTACAGGGTGTCCTAAAAGTTCCAGTACTCCAACTTAAAGAACTCATTGTGTCCATGATTTTTTTAATATTAAATTTTATCGACTGCTTATTATTGCATCAGTTCTTTATTTTTTATAGTTTGTTTCTTTTCTCGCTCAAATTGTGTGAGAATAAAGTTTTATGTTATTTTGTTCTTCATAGTGAAATGTTTTTATCACGCATGCAGAGAATTTCGCTGTTTGAAGCTTATTTTGAATGTAAATCGTATGAAAGATGCAAAGATGTTTGGCGATATAAATATCCAGATGATCCAGGCTGTCCCCCCCTCCAATGTTGAAGATAGATAATCTAGTCGGCCTAGAGGCAGCTGTACAGATTGAAGGTTTTTTTTTTTTTTTTTTCAGTCGGCTTTTATTTCTAAGGAAATTTTTCAAGCAGGAAGTATATTGATAAAAAAGTATTTGACCGTCAGATGAATCTCTTTTACAGTATAGCTCTAACACTCACGACAAACCTTCCAGTCAACTTTTCAACAGATAATCCGATTGATCGTTTTCAAATTAGCTTTTATTTCAAGTTAATTTTTTTAAACTTCGTACAAGCCGAATTTTCTAGTCTATTCCAGGTTGGAAACTCGATGAAATCTGTTTTGCTTTCGGCTTCAAAGTTCAATAAAAGTACTCCAGTTGGCCTGTTGGCAGATAACTCGACGAAATTCAATAAAATATTTTAGTCGGCCTGTTGTTCACAGATGACACGATTAAAGTGTTTTTACTGTCAGCTTCGAAGTTCAATAAAAATATTCCAGTTGGCCTATTGACAGATAACCCGATTAAATTGCTTTGCTTTCGATGCCAATGTTCAGTAAAAATATTCGGTTGGCCTACTGACAGATAACTCGATTAAATTGTTTAGCTTTTGGCTCCGAAGTTCAATAAAAGTATTCCAGTCGGTATATTGATAGATAGCCCGATTAGATTGCTTTTAAACTCAGAGAAAATTTTCTTCCGAAATGGCCCTTGTTTATCACGAAATTTTAAAATGAAAAGCCGACCTTTATTCTTAGTCGGTATTTTCGTCGTCAAAAAAAACCTCTTTAGGACTTTGACTCTAAAAATCAGTAGAAGCACATCGGCCTATTGACATGACATGTAATCCGATTATTATTATTTATTATATTATTTTACAGACTATCTTTATTTATCACAAGAATTTTCAGACAAAATACGCCGAATGAAAAAGTATTTTTTCTTTTGATAAATCTCTTATGCTCCAAAGCTCAATAAAATTTACTCTAGTCATTCTATTAACAAATAATTTGATTGACATTTCTTCACATAGCCTTTATTTTGAGGTCGGATAAATCTCTTTTATTTTGGCTCTGAATTTTATTTAAAACAGTCCTATCGGCTAAATGACTGATAACCCGATTGATTTGTTAGTCTTTACCTTTTACTTAAGATAAAAAATTTGAAACCAGGAAAAGATTCGTTGAAGAAATCTCTTTTTTCACTTAGTCACAGAGCTTTTCAGTAACGATCAACTGGGTTTAGAATCTGATAAAGCCAAAATAGAGAGTAGAACCAATTCAATCTCTCCCCTATGTACAGTCAGAAAAAATAAATTGTTGACACATTAAAATACATCCCAGGTTGCGCTCGTTGGCCTAGCCATTCGGAGTTTTCCGTGGTTTTCTCCAAAACATGTGTAAATATGAGCTAGGAACCCTTAGAAAGACCCCACGGAGGGCACTCCCCCTCAGGTCTAGGACCTACAGCAGTCAGTCGGTCTTATTCCCAAATCCAATCCAATCCAGGTTAATTTTTTTTTTTTTCCCAATGGCTAGGCAAAAGTTACAGAGGACTATAAAGATACGAATCAAATTATAGACAATATAACATAGAAAACCGAAGTCATTGCCTAAGGAGCGATCTTGCCTCCCAATATCTCGACTCTTCTGTAGAACATCGAAGAGCCCTACAACGGGACAGATGGTCCCGGTCCATTACTTCTCCAGAATCACAAAGTGGGCAAGTAGGGTCGTTTAAGATACCTATGCGCTTCAAATGAGCGGCAAGGCAGTCATGTCCTGTAGATAGGCGGAAAGTCGCAACTGCCTTACGTCTTGGTTTATTAGGATTTAGAGTAGGACTTAAATTCTTCCATTTCTTTAGAGCTGTACGATTCTCAAGATCTCGTAAAGCATTAGATGCAGATAAATTCTTTAAAAACAGTTTAATCCTCCAGTAAGAAATGGCTGTATTGGGATGTTGTAGTAAGGTGGCACCTCTTTTTGCAAGAAAGTCTGCTTGTTCATTGCCCCAAAGGCCACAATGGCCGGGCACCCACTGGAGAACAATTTGTTTCCCCTTTAAAGTGAGAGTTCTTAATGATTCTTGACATTGGGATACTTCTGGTGTTAATGGATGATCAACAGCGCTTATTGACTGGATGGCTGCCTGAGAGTCAGAAAGAATGACCGCCCTTTCAAACTTGCAATGGACAGCTAATAGTTGCTTTAAGGCTAAACCTATCGCCACAACTTCACCATCAAAGGAGGTACCAATATAGCCCGCAGGGGCATAGAAAGAAAAAAGAACTGAGAACACGCCAGCCCCTACATTAAGATGACAATCAAACTGGGAACCATCTGTAAAAATGTGCAGCCACTGAGATGGTGGATATCTGGCCGCAATGGTCTCTAAGGCAAGACATTTCAACACACTTGGTGCAATATCTCCCTTTCTATGGATAGTTTCAACTAAATTCGGGGCAAACCTAACTTGAGAACACTGTCAAAGGCTGAGCCTGTGTGGTTCCGCAAGTGATATATAGTTCCTTTTAAGTACTTATTTATATTATTAAAAATAAATTGAAATTAACATTAAATATCTGTATTAGATTCAGTAATATTAGTTAAATCTATATACTCTGCTTAAAGTGTATATTTTAATGATTAAGAAATTGTTTAAAAAAATAATAAGTTATACGTCACAATCTACTTATCCAATCAAAAGTTTCCTTTGTTTGGCGATTTACTCAGAAGAGCGAAATTCCGGCAACCCTCAACCCCTGGAATTTTTCGTGGGGTCATTCTTTTCTCGGACACCGGAATTGACACTTGCTTTTCTTTTACGCTCTTTCTTCTCTTCCACAAGCTTCTTATCGTTTCAATGGCATCTTCTTCAGTTTCATCCCTGCTTACTTTTCAACCTCAGAGAAAGGGGAAAGCTTTGCAAAGTTCTGTTAAGGTTAGCATCTTAAACGTTTTTATTAAACTCAGAGAACAAAATCCTTTGAAATCGGAAAATGAAATTACTGAGATGTGTTCTGAATTGACAGGAATTTCCTGATCATCTATAAACAGAATAAAAGCTAAAGACGAATGGGAAACGACGAATAAGATTTTTTTTTTTTTTCAAGGCTAAAAAAAGTTCTTTTTAGAACTAACACAAAAAAGGTTCTTTTCAGAACTAACACAAAAAAAAGTTCCTATCAGAACTAAAAAATAAGTCCTTTCGAGGACAAAGCCTTATCAAAGGCGAAAATAAAAAAACAGAAAGATTAATTACACTAAGAATTTAGAACACAAATTATTCAATTGTCTTTTTCAGTTTCTCCTACCTTAAACAACAACAACAACAATAATTTCGAGTAAATTAAACAAATCTGTATAACAATAAAGTGTAAAATAAAATAAAATGGATTTATAACCATGCGTTTATGGATAACAAAAATATGACTGATAACATTGAGTTTTATTTTAGGGGAGTGAGAATTACGCAGTGTTACCTGTAAAACAAAGCCCACCAGCAGCCGAGCGGTGCTGCGCTCAAAGGTGGTAGATGGGAAGTGCCGGGTTCGATCTTTGGTTGCGCACATCCACCTACCCGTTTAGAGTTTTCCGTGGTTTTCTTCGAAACTCGCGTAAATACGGGCTAGGACCCCTTAGAAATGCTCCCACGGAGACCATTCCAGCTAAAGTCCTAGGACCCTAGCATAGTCAATCCCTACAACCAATCAACCTGTTAAAGAAAGATTCATTCAGTTCTCAGAGTTTCTGCTCCCAAAGCTGGTAGATAGAAGGTGCCTAGTTCTAAATT
This sequence comes from Salticus scenicus, assembly GCA_963930645.1. Taxonomy (NCBI): domain Eukaryota; kingdom Metazoa; phylum Arthropoda; class Arachnida; order Araneae; family Salticidae; genus Salticus; species Salticus scenicus. Next base: position 2,279,979 of record CAWVNO010001064.1, read on the forward strand.
CACAATCGTCGGTTTAGCCATTTGGTGATTCTTGCGGATTTCTTCGAAACTCGCATGAATACAGGCTAGGTCATTGAGGCCACTGTGAAATCTGCCTAAGTGTGTCCCTCTTCCCTCCTGTAATAGAGGTAAATTAGTATGAAGTCCTCTTGAAAAAATTGGGGACTGGAAAGAACTGGCTCATAAACAGAGGAGGACTTTCAGAAAGGTTTTACTGTATTATACAGATTTTCCAACTTCATTTTTCCATTAAAAATTAGTTCACCTTCAATGTATTTTACCAAAGTGATATCACCTTAAAAATTCTTTCTTTTTAAAAAGAAATCATAAAATACTTTTTGTAGCATTGAAAATTGTTTGAAATTGCATACGCATTATATAATATTCTTTAAAAAAAAAAAAAAGTTGCATAGGGGGGGGGGGGGGAATGGATATCATGGCCATTTTGTTTATAACCCATGACGCATCTGAATATTCTTGCATAGCCCTGTAAACTAGTCATTAATACTAATCATGCTATACTCAATGAGAAACATGCCTTTTGCATCTAAATAATGCATGTTGCTTTCATTATGCTTTGTGATATATAAAAAAATTAAAAATGGCTTTAAACAACTTATCGACCATAATGTACCCAAATCCTTTAGTGAAAACTTCTTAACAAGACAATAATTATAATCGCATTGTTTTCAATAGAAATCATGTCACAGTAGACATGAGCAACATATATAAAATTCAAGGCATTGAAAAACATGTACACAATGCTAGAGAGATGAGCTGACGTCATAAATATTTTCTAAATTTTAATGACAGTTGTTTCAAAAACACTAAATGTAGCTATATGCATACAATTTAAAATACGTGTAATACTAAATAAATGCTTTTTATTTATTTATATATTTATTTATTATTATTATTATTAGTTACAATAATATCAGTAGAAATATCTTTTCATTAAATTCAGACTTCTGAAAATATATAAAAATTAAATTAATATTTTGATAGATTAAATTATGATTGTAAATTTATAAGTTTAAAAATTGTATTAAGTTATTTTGAGTCCATTCAGTCTGTACTTATATAAACGCGCATACGTACTATTCTTTGAAATAATAACTTAACGTATTTATCAACATGTAATTATTTTCTTTTCTTTTCTTTTTAATTCAACACCAATTCCTTCAATAAGAATTTAAACACAATGCGCAATTTCCCCCCACAAAAAATAAGGATAAACAGCCAAATCTAGTAATCCTGCTACCACTTATTTGTATGAATACAGGGAAAAGGGAGTAAACTGGCTCCTGTAGCTTTGACAGTGTGCTCAAGTTAGGTTTGCCCCGAGTATAGATTCAGCCTCATATCGACATTAACCCCTTCCGCTCCAGGCTAGCTGTAGTGTAAATGTCTGAAATACCAGATTATAATTTTGAAATAGTATCGTATACTTTCTTTGGACGTATGCACGTACGTCCATGGTATTAATGGCCAGTAACACTAGGATGTACGCACGTACGTCCCTGGAGTGGAAGGGGTTAATCACTTCCAAGGGATTTCTGGGTGTCAAAAGTGGTTGTATATCACCTGGAATTACAAGATCTTTCTTAATATCCAGGACTATTTGAATAAATCCATTTTGAGTTTTTAAATTCCTTGGCTTGGTCACATAGTCCTTCCAGTAGGGATCCTCTATACGCAGTAGCTTTTCATAGAGACATAAGGCCTTCATTTTCATAATATCTCTGAAGTGTATATTCCCGGTCAATAATAACATTGCATCGATAGGAGTGGACTTCACACCTCCTGTGATCAAACGTAAAGCCTGGTTTTGCAACACTTCCGTTAAAATACATTTAATGAACATATAAATCAATATTTGTTGCAGGTATTATTCACAGGATGCTCTTTAATATCACCGGAAAATATTTTCCTGATTGTATTTATTACTATACTGAAAAAAAAGAAAAGTTATATTTGAAATGAGATATTACAGCGTACATATTCATTTTTGTAAGGCCTCGTCAATATCCGAGACTTTTTGCTGTCGGACGAGAGGTGCAAATTTACAGTCTTGGTCACGCTCATCGGTATAGCCGTTCAGAGTTTTCTCTTAAAATCGCATAAATACGAACTATGACTCATTAAAAAGACCCCCACGGAAGACATATCACCCTAGTTCTAGGTCCCTCGTATAGTCAATCTGACTTACTTTCAAACATACCTCATTTTTGTGGGTATGGCACATTTTTTTGTAGTTTTGTAATGGGCAAAACATACTAGTTCACGTAAATTTATTTGGTCAAAAACGCATTTTAACGTATTTTGCATAATTTCATTTGTTAAAATACGTTTTATATAATCAGATTTTGATTTTTATCTAAATCGAAAGAGAATTTCTTGAAACAATTACGGTCTTTCAGGAAAACGGCGTTTTCTTCCCAATTATTGAAAATGCATTTTTCTTTTTTTTTACATAACTGAGAACATTAATCTGATGATGGCAGTGTTTTTCCACCAAACATTCTTTTATAAATTCGCATACTAAGTGGTTCCGGACGTTTTCCATCTATCCATGATTTTAAATACGTATCTAAAGAGCAGGGGAAAAAAAAAAAAAAAAACCCTAAGCCTGTTTTTATTTTCTAAGTAATAGATTTAAAATTCTCCACAAAACAGAATTTTATTTAGTGCAGCAGGACTTATTTTAATCTAATCTTGCATGTAAAGGCATGCAGTAACTGTGTTTCATTCTCTAGAATCGGTTACTATATCCATCCTTACGATGTCTTTGGTATAGCTTATCATAGGAACTCGTTGGCAGCTTTTAATGTTTTGTTGTCATTTTAGCGCTGGATTAAAATTGCTCTCGCAATTGCGTAATTAAAGATCTTGTCGAGAAACGTCTGAGCTACTTTGATGCTCAAATTTCAAAAGGCACAATTTAGACGATATACAGGGCTACATAAAAACAATCTTTATAACGCTTTCTCTTTAGAAATAAAGCTTTAAAAAAATTCTTTTGTGAAATTCTTTACTGCAGAGCTAAAAGAAAACATACTTTTGTAGGTTTGTTATTTTGCGACAATGTACTACAAAGTCAATTCTCTATTCAAAGTGAGAGCTACACAAAAGAAATCTGTTAATATGTTTTTTAAAAGAAAGAAATAAGTATAAGAATATTTTTTGTGTAATTTTTTTCTTTTTATCTAAAAACAAAATTTTTTAGTGCATCATCATTGAAGTAATATATATATATAATCTAAAAAGTGGGTAAATACAGATGAAATTTTTTTTTCTAATCAATGCAAACTGCATTATTTTTCATTCATGTTCAGTCGTACTGAAGCCAGATTTGAGTCGGCTAATTTTATATTTTGCCCCCCCCCCCCCCCCAATATTTATTGTTCACTACGGCCCTGGTAACACACGAAACAAACAGATACCCTTTTAAATTGAGTACCTCGTATCTCCGAATCTAAAATTTTTATTAGTAAATTTCTGAATTGTGAATATAAAATTTGAACAATAAATATGAAACATTTTTAATATTCGATTACTTTAAAACTCCCTGCAACTATAAGGGGGGGATGAATCAAGTTCATAAAAATAAAATGTATCTCATAATTGCATTCTGAAGCATTGCAGTTAAGCTTTATCATTTAAGTCATGTGGAGGCTTCTGACTTTTTTTTTTTACTTTCTTTTATATTCAACAGAAGAAAGTAATGGATTCGTAAAAATTTTCAACTTCTGGTTTTTGACATATGTTCTAGACCTCTCAAAACGTGTAAATGACTTGACCATTTTTAGAAAATGTCTGTGTGTGTGCGTGTGTGTAACAAAAATTTTGTGGCTACTGTATCTCCAGAAATGTTCAGAATTTCATATAAATTTATATGTAGGTGCACCTTGACCTAAATTAGTGCCTATCAATTTTTGGTGCCAACTGCTCAATAGGTGGCGCTGCTATACAGTGATGTCTGCAATTTCAAGGGAGGCTATATCTCAGGTTCTATTGCATAGAATCAAACAAAACTTGATATGTGAGAAGATCATTATGAGATATGCTGATTCAATTTGGATGCTTATCGGTGATTGAGTCTTTCCATTATCGATGAAATTTGCAGTATAGCAGCGACAATTGGATGACACGCATTCAAGTTGAATCAGCATAATGTCTCAAAATGGTCTTCTCACATATCAAGTTTTGGTTGATTATACGCAATAGAACCTGAGATATAGTCTTCCCTTAAATTGAGGAAATCGCTGTGTGTCAGCACCACCTGTTGAGCTGTTAACACCAAAATTTGATAGGCACTAATTTATGTCAAGGTGCATCTACATATAAATTCATGTACAATTATGTGCTGCAATTCCTGAAATATAGCCTTGCGAAAATTGCTCTATAGCAGCAACACCTATTGGATGACACACATTCAAGTTGAATCAGCATAAAGTCTCAAAATGGTCTTCTCACATATCAAGTTTTGATTGATTATATGCAATAGAACCTGAGATAAGTCTTCCCTTAACTGAGGAAATTGCTGCTTGAGAAGTTGACACAAAAGTTTATAGGTACTAATTTAAGTAGAGGTGCATCTACATATAAAATGTTAATGTATAAAATGTATCATGTTAAATATACATTTAATAAATTATTTGCACTTAGTGAATTTCTACAGGAAAATATAGAGAAGAAAGTCTTGTGGTGGCCACAACATTCTAGTTTTCCATCACCCCTATTAGAAAGGGAGACATTGGTACTGACTTGTAAAAGAGAACATCTGAATCTATTGTTATACATTTAAAATTTCATTTCTGAAGATCTGGTAGACGCAGTGAAGCAATGAATAGTTTTTTTTTTTTTTTTTTTTTTTTTTGTTCATTTTAGTCTTTATATGCATTATTATTCATATTTGTCACAAAAAATATATTTTTTTTGTAGTAGCATCTTCAGGTACAGATGACTACAGCAGTTTTCAATACATCTATACAGGGTGATTCCGAGGTGAGGTAGAGAACATTCCAAGGATTCAGAATTGTATAGGAACCCATGTCCCCAAATGTCATTTTAATCCTTTGAGAACTGGATGTTTTGGGCTACTGTGTAAATTATAAAATTTTGCAAAATGATACACAGTACGAGGGTTGCTATTTATATTTCTGGCCCTGGCAACAGTAAGTGTTGCTAGGTGACCGCAGACGATTTTAATCGAAAGTTTGATATTTTTAAACGTAAATTCAGCAGACGATTTACCATTATAGCTTTATTTGTGTTGTTGACAGTAAATTGAAAAGTTCTTCTCTTTCAAAAAATGGAATTGAATCGTGAAAATTTTCGTGCAATTATTTTTCATAACTTTCGTCGTGGATTGTCAAGACAAGAGTGCTTTGATGAACTTAATTCTTTATACAGCGATAAAGCGCCATCCTACAGCACTGTAAAAAATTGGTATAACAAATTTAATTGTGGTCGATGTTCGATCCAGGACGAATCCCGTGCAGGTCGTCCAAAATCCGTTGTTGTGCCAGAAAAGATCGATGCTGTGCGTGAACTGATAAAGCAAGATTGTCATGTGACATACCGTGAGATTGAGACTTCTTTGGACATTAGTATGACTAGCATCAATAAAATATTGCATGAACATTTGAGCGTAAAAAAAAATTGTTCGCATTGGATCCCGCAGAATCTGACAAACGCTCAAAAAAAGGCTCGTGTCGATTGGTGCAAGGAAATGTTGGAAAAATATGTTCAAGATACATCAAAGGTTGTGTATAACATCTACACAGGTGACGAATCATGGATCTATGCATATGAGCCGGAAACAAAACAGCAATCAACTGTATGGGTCTTCCAAGGCGAGGCAAAACCAACAAAAGTTGTTCGAGGAAGAAGCACATCGAAACAAATGATTGCCTGTTTCTTCGGCATTAACGGTCATGTGGCAACAGTGGCGTTAGAGCAACGCAGGATGGTCAATTCTGAATGGTACGTGACCATTTGTTTGCCAGAAGTCATCGGAGAAATTCGAAAAAAGCAGAAGAACAGACGAATCATTCTTCATCATGACAATGCGAGCTCTCACACATCGACTCAAACAAATGCATTTCTGACTGAGCGAAAGATCGAACTGATGGGTCATCCGCCGTACAGCCCTGATTTGGCACCCAATGACTTCTTCTTATTCCCACACATAAAAAATAAATTACGTGGACAACGATTTTCGACCCCCGAAGAAGCGGTTGATGCATTCAAAACGCATGTTTTGGAGTTACCTCAATTGGACTGGAAAAAGTGCTTTGAAAATTGGTTCAAACGCATGCAAAAGTGTATTGATCATCATGGAGAATATTTTGAAAAACAATAAAACCAATTTCGATCCTACATATTTGTTTTTTCATTATTAGGCCAGAAATATAAATAGCAACCCTCGTATTTGTATCACTGCAATAAAATGCATCAATAAAAACAGTACAGTACAGGACCCATTATCCGGCAATCACGGGACCGACCCGATTCCGGTTATTGGAATTTTCCGGATTTCGGGTCCCTGACGAAAAACGGAAATATTACATCTGCAAAAATTACCCCCTCCCATTAAACAACAAAATAACATGCTTATAAATTGTACTGATAAAATAATACATACAAGAACAAAAAAAAAAAAAAAAAAATGAGTGATAAAAGAAATATATATATTAGAAGCTCAAAGATCATGAATAAAAACAGATGCAGAACTCTTATCATAATACAAACGCAGAAAAGAAGATAAACACACTGCACTGACTCACATTTGATCATTTGCAGTAACATCTATTTTCTCCCCTTTCTGCATTTGAAAGAATGACCCAGTAGCACAAGATCCATTGGCCTTGAAGCGCGTGACAGTAATCGCGTTTGTTTATCTGTTCCATTTCTTTGCTCATAGAATGCAGCAGAAAGATGAGTTGATAGCTAAGTTTTGATACTGGGTTGATTCATTACACAGGGATGCGATTCGGTGTATCGACACTTGCGTGGCAGTGACTGATGTTTACAGATTTTCATGTGTTTTTGGATTAATGCCAGGCCATAATTTTGCAAAAATATTGAATATTTTAGTTATAAATCATTTTTAATTAACATTCAGTTTTATTTCCTAAAGATGTCGATCCTCCGAAAGCTTTTCTGGCTGCAGTTTTGGATTCATATGCAGTAAAGCAGCTCAATTTTCTATTACAATTTTAAATGTTTGTTTCATTAATCTTAAAAGTAAAGTTCATTCATTTCAGTGAATTTAAAAAAAAAGCGCCAAAGTAAAATAATTTTCTTTTATTATTATTTTTTTTTTCTACTTAAAAAGATAATATTTTGTTATATGTATTGTAATGATGAAAAGTACTGGTTTGTGATGCAGTTTGCAGTATCGACTCATTCCGTGAGCTGTACATCGGCAATAGCAATGGGTGCCTTAATCAAAACTGTTCTGAGATATCCTTTTTGAGTTGTTTAAATTGTAATTAAAGTTATTTTTCCTTTATGGAGAACGAGGTTTTAAAGGATTTTCTTTCTTTTTTTGTATTGTTATTAATATTATTATTATTTCATATTCAAAGTGGGATTCACTAAAAAATATAAGATTTCAAAAAAAAAAAAAAAAAAAAAAAAAATTCCAATTTAGTTTGAATTTTGAAAAATGCCGGTTTTTGGAACATTCCGGTTTTCGGGATGCCGGATAAAAGGTCCGATACTGTATTTATTTATGTAAACATTAGCATGTAAAAATTCTGCAACATAGGAGAGCCAGCCACACTCATATCCACACAAGGTGTTAAAATGACGTTTGGGGACTTCCTATACAATTCTGAATCCTTGATGTTCTCTATCTCCCCTCCAAGTTTGTCTGATGACCTCGGAATCACTCTGTTGCAGTGGCGGCTCGTGAGCCAAAAAATAATATTTAATTATTTTTAATTATAATTTTTATTAAGCATGGTCTTAATTAAAATTAACTAAAAATACTTATTTAAATGTAAATTTATATTCTATTAATGAATACAGCGTAAAATACAGTGTGCCTCTTCACCTATTTTCGGTGCACGAGCCACCACTGCTCTGTTGTGGTTGAAGTGAAATTTTACTTCTGCAAAGGCAGGTAGATTCCAACCCCTGAAACAAGCTTCATACCTAACCAGCTGAATTCTTTTAACTTCAACCGCAAAATGGACTTTAACATACAAATTGATTATAATTAAAGTTACTATTTCAAAATACTATAACTTTAAAACTACTGGTCAGAATGTTACCAGAACAGTCATGAGGAAATGGAATTTTGTTTGGCGGAGAAAAAAAATAGTTCCAAAATGTCCCTATAGATTGTCAGGGGGCAACGTCTAAATAGATTCATTAAACACAGGAATGTTATAATACAATAACAGGAAACAATGGACTCCAAGAATTTGAGAATTTTTTTTTAGCAAAAAGACAAGTATATGTTTTTACAGCGGAACCAGTCCTACTGACTTGAGAAAAGGAGACGTTTCATGAAAGAAACACCTTTTGGATGATTAACGTTCCATTTTGGAACTTTTTTCCTTTAACAAACAAAATTTCATTGCATCTAGTAAAATATCAAATCATTCTGAAATTTTAAAATTATAGGGTTTAGAAATTGTAACTTTAATTAGAATCATGTATTGTAGATTGCTTTAGTCATTTGTACCTGAAAGATGCTATTACATTATAGCAAAAAGTTTTGATTTTAATTTTTAACATGTGTATTTTAAATGTATATATAGACCAGTTTAAAAAATAAAGTGTGTTAAAATGTTTATTTCACGTATATTTTCTTTACTGGAGTAGAAAAGTGTGTTAAACATTTTGTAAAAATCTTTACCAGAATTTCATAAATGTTCAATGACCAAATCATTCAGTTCTTGCTTATCTTGCAGTTGTGATGATGATAATCATGATCACAAATATAAGAGTAGTCAATACCACAAAGTAGACATTGCAGATAAAAATATACAAGTTTACTATTCAGTTATTACAATAATTGTGGTTTCAATTTATTACTTTCCGAACACTACAGTGAGGAAAGTATTGTAATCATGTCGAAAATCCAAATTTGAGATTTTGATGTTTCTATACGTGTTGAGGTCCCCTGAGTCTGTTTCCACTATTTTTACGATGATGTATGTATGTCTGTGAGTGAACACGCTGTTTGAATCAGCTGAAAGTTGGTACGTATATTGTCAGTCACCATAGTACAAACCCTATAGATTTTGGTGAATCTAGCACTTATAGTTTTTTTACAGGGACATTAAAGAAATATTCTTTATCATTATGGCCTATGGGGCCAAATTTTTAAAAGTGCGATAGCGTCTAAACGCTTTATTAATGTGAGTAAAAAATTTGTACACATGTTATAGGTCACAGTTGTACAAACTGTATAGATTTTGGTGAATCTAGCACTTAGTTTTTTTACAGGGGCACAAAGAAAAATTCTTTATCATTATGGCCTATGGGACCTAATTTTTAACAGTGCGATAGCGTCTCAACGCCTTATTCAATTCAGCTGAAAATGTATATGAACATTATAAATCACTGTTGCACTCACTATAAGCATTTTGGTGAATCTAGCATTTATTAGGTTTTTACAGGGACACAGCGAAAAATTCTTTATCATCATTATGATCTATGGGCTCAAAGTTCGGTAGCGTTCAATAAAATATTGTGTACTATATGGAGAGAAATACTCAAACACTCTATTATGGTTTTCTCTCTTTTGTTTGTTTAACAACTCCTCTTTCTTTACTTTATCTACAAAACTGTTAATTATTCAATGTTCGGAAAGTCGAGTGGAGTCACTCCAGGTTTTTTTTTAAATGTGACCAGAAAACAAAAAGTTTATACAAAATATTTTGGGAGAATTTTGTTATCTATGCCTGTAATTTTGGTAACATTTTGCACCCCAGCAAGAAAAGTGACACAACTCAAAAACAACGCTAAAGCATTGATTAAAATTATGATAAAACCGACACAATTGCCTCTGAGGGTTGGGAAATAGAATTGTGATGCTTTTCATGCATACTGGGACACTTCACACACACTTTTCAATAACATAAACTTGTTATTCTTCAACTAGTGTCACTTTTTTTTCTTTTTGCTGCAGTAGAATTTTTTGATGAGTTGGCGACAATTATTGCCATTCTGTCATCCATTCCGATATGTATTATGGGTTGTTTAATACTTATCAGTGTAGGAGAAATACTATTGCTCTAACCATAAATTTTATTAAGACGTTAACAATGACAGCAAATTACACAAGTTCAACAACAATATTTATAAAGGCTAGTGTTAACAATACATATATCACCACAGTTATTGAAATACTGTTCAGAAGGAAATATTCGTTGTCACTCATCCATGGATGATGTCACTAAAATGGAAAATTTCTAATACTTGAAGGCATATGGAGTTGCGTTTCGTGCCAGATAATATATTTAAAAAAAAAAAATCCTTTTCGAGAATCATTCTCCAGAAATGGATGCAGTTTCATTGACACAACACACTTTTTACACATGATGTTGTCATCATTCATGGGTACGATAGTACACACAGCTCCGTTTGCAATAGAACTTGGGCTGCAACCACTTTTACAGATTATTTCGCTCCAAACAAATGAAAGAATTTTTATTTTAAAAAATTGCAAACAATGATCATTTTGTACAAGTAAATAAAAGATTAGAAGGAATAACAATCATTTTAAGATGTCACTGTATGTTGGTATAGAGTGTGCCTCCGATGAACTTTGTTGTGATCCTTCCAATCCATGCAAAGCAAAATATATTACTTTCATTAAATTGCAAACGAAAATTTGCATTTTTCAAAGGAAGTGAAGTACTCTATATTTTTTCATTGAAAGCAATTTTAAAATAAAATTTGATTTATTTTAAACTAGCAGTTTTGTAAAAATGAACAAAAGTTGTCTATTAAGTAGAATTCTTATGCATGATAACGAAAATTATAAATACCCTATTTGTTAATTAATAGTAAAAAATTGACTGCACTGGATTTTTAATGAACTGCCCGAAAGCAAGGCTCCACATAATTTTCTCAAGGAAGGAGCTTCAGGAATTTATAAACTCATTTTTTTTTTTTCTTCTTCATATTATTCATGCAGGGTTGGCTAAATTTTTTTCTTGCAATTTGTGTTTATTGAAAAATGTTCTGTTAGTTCAGATCAGGTTTAGTTTTTAGCAAGTTGAGAGCATGATTTAAAAAAAAAAGAAAAAATTCATTGAAATGACTCAAAATTTTACTTTGGTTTCCTGCTGCCTCTGATAGAGTCATCCTCGCATGTGCTATGTCGTAGCTCTGCTGATGTGCACTCACTCAATATTTGTCAATAAGAAAACCCATAATAGGAAGAATTTTTGATTGTGTTGGCTGAAAAGTAATAACTTTAAAAATAGATGCACTCAAGAATTTTCGGCAAGTCTACAAAGTGGCTGCAACCCATGTACTATTTATATATACTTTTGTATATATAATAATGGATGCTGAGTGTACTACCAGCTTTCTTGTTCAGTTGAAAGACAACCGCACAAAGTTTCCAAACTGATAAAATAAATCCTATGAAGTTTGAAAAATAGAAAAATCACAAGGAAAGGGGAGAAGGGAATTGTATGTAAATGATTCACGCTCAAATAGATAGTTAAGAATCAAAAGAGTCAAATTGTTATGTGCAGTCTGTTAAAGTTATCATGAAAAACAAAGAGAACTATTATCAAAACAAACTGTAAAATAGTATTTAAAAAATATATATATTGACTGCTTTCTATCAGAGATTAGCTAGAGTGAGGAAAGTAATTGAATAGGAATAAATAATTAACATTAAAGATATTATCACCAGTGCATTTCTTTTTTCTCCAAGTTTGGCATTAACATGATAATGGAGTCTATAAAAACTTCTAGTCAACTAACAAATGCAAGGTAAACAAGGAAGGAAACATAAATTGAATTACAAATGCAATGCTTTGAACTTGTGTATTAGCACAAACATATTGGTGGAAAGGACTCAAAAGTGCCCATAATTATGGAGGTTGAATACAAATGGCCATGCAAAGGATTTTGTGTTTCTATATTTATTCTAAAATTGCTATGTGAGATTTTACCTAGAGCCCCTGATTAAGTAAAAAACATAATCGAGGGTGCTTGTATTTCACTACTTCTTCAACCAAAAAAATTTTTCAGCGACATTTGTCATCGTTTTCTAAGAATTTTTTCAAGAATTAAACATAACAAAAATTACGATTTGCAAATTCTGGTTGAAAAAGAGAAAAAAAAAAAAAAAAAAAAAAACGTTCCTCCTCTTCTCTCTCTCTCTTCATTAAATCACAAACAGGGGTGATTGTGAATTCATGAAAAAATACCTGAAATTTTAGCGAGAAAAAAATTTCCCGTATCGGTAGAGAACATAAAATTTAATACAGAGAACTCAAAACCTCTCATTATGAAAAATATTCATTTTAATTAGGTTTAGCAGTCATATGGATTTGATAGTCTCATTTTATGAATTTAACTACTATAAAAAATTGAAATTCTGGTACTGAAAATGAAAAAAATACCTGAACACAATCACCCCTGATCACAAAATGACCATTCCTTATTTTATTGTTATAGGATTACATCTGAAATTTTACTAAGGTTGTAATTCCTAAAAAGATCATTTTGGAAGTGTTACTTAAAAAAATAAAGATAAAACAAATACCTACTCATCTTCTTAAATCAAATTTCAGACTGGTAATGCAACTATTTTATTACTTAAAAAAAAAAGCTTTGTTTACCAACATGGTTGTATTATTACACAAGTACTATTTTATTCATAAACAACAGATAAAAGAGATGATATGTCAAAGTTTCGAATTATTTCAATCTTTTGCCATAAGGGTAGTATTCATTTTATAGAACTAAGAGCAATTTAAAAAAAATATGAGTCAATACTTCTGTTAGAAAAACTTCCAGCTTTAAATATCTTTTTAATATGACAAATCTAAACACTGATTTTTCTTTTTGATTAAATAAACAGGTGGGGGTCAATTCTTTACTAAGTTGTGCGTCATAAGAAAAACTACACTTTCCCCTCCCCTTAATCAATTTTCTTGATTAAGCAAAACTTATTCAAAAAATCAATTGTATGCATTACTATTTCTTTGACATGAATTAGAACATGGCACCAGCAACAAAATATTCTGTATAGGTGATACTGATTAAGGTCTAACTAAAGAGTTTCATGTCATGGTTTCTTTAGGAAATATGTATATTTTTTAAATTTTCAATCTGATTACAGATAATTGGATTACAGAATAGATCAATTGACAAAATATCATTCTTATATCTTCATTATCAAAATATCTTCTATTGCCAAAATTATCCTTTCTGTATTTTTTTTTTTTTTTTTTTTTTTTAATTCTGATAATCTAAAACTGTAATCTATTGATCGGTTCCCCCCCCCCCTCCCCCCTTGGACACAAACAAGTTCTATTTTTTATTTTATTTACTTATTTCTTGGTGTAAAAAAAGACAGGAGATTGGGGGTAAACTTTACTTATTGTGAATTATTTATTTATTTATTTCAGCTTTCTTCTTTTACATTAAAAAATTTAATGTGTATGAGCCTTCAAAATAGGAAGGTAATTTTTTAAAAATATATATAAATTTGAAAAATGAAGAAGACATTCTTCAAAAAAAAAGACTAAAAAGAAATTAAAATCTCTCGATTTCTTCATTGCTTAGAATTTATTTTTACTACACTTCACTGCATTCAGATCGAATAATAAATTTTGACATTGTTTATAACAAATGCGAATTATACACAATTCAAAAGAATATATCGAAAACAGCTTTTACAATATTTGCCAAGAAATGGAACATCTAAATGTCCATAATATTGATGCAATAAACACACACACACACTGTGAAAGAAGCCAAAACACACAGTCTGTAAACAAAGTAAAAGAACATTTAGTTAAATAAGTCTATAAAATACATGGATATCTTATATACAGGGATATTCAAAATGATGTATGATATTTTAAAAGAATGTAATATTTGTAAACAAACATATACGATAATGGATTTAAAAGGAAAGAAAATTCAAATATTTTCTTATCCCTCGCTAAACGTGCACAATTCTCTCAAAAATACAATTCTTAATTGTTGGCCAAACAAACAACTTGGTGATGTTAGTTTCTTGCTCACCTTCCCTATCCAAATCATTGGATATTACTCTCGTGTGAGCCTTCGTGAAAGACAAAATGTATGTAGCCACTAGAGATGAGACGGGCTCAGCCCGATCCCGAGCGGGCTAAAATCTTACGCAAGTCTTTAGGCTCCGGGCAGGCTCGGATTCAAGCTAAAAGTTCCGTTTATTTTATTCTTCACTAACTAAAAAATGTAAAAAAAAAAAAAAAAAAAAAAATATTCTTTTTGAGAGCCCCTTTAGTAATGCCATAATAGTCATGATAGGTTATAAATCACAAAATAATCTTGCAAACCTTAGTAGCTTTGACTTTCCTTTTTCTAAATAGAACTTTTTTTTCAATGGGATGCATATTATGTCATAGTGTTATACAGTAATCCTTCCTCCTTCGTTTTATTAGGCCTCATTATATCACTCATTCGGATAAATTTTTTGTCCCCGATAGCCGCGTTATAAACAATGGGGTGCACTATAAATAAATATTATATACATGTATACAGAGACACAGACATTATAAATTGTTATAATAACATTTATAGCTATTTAAATTGAGGATTGATAATAAGAAAATTAATTTGAAAATGAAAACAGTATTTAATTTTAATATTGTGTATGTGTTGCATAGCGTACCACTTTCAATATCGGGCTCGGGCGAGCTCAGTTCAAAAACGTTTCGGGCTCGGATTGCCAAAATAGAGCCCTAACTCACCTCTAGTGGCCACTATTGTTGCACAACTCATGACTTACAAACATATATAGATACAAATAATGTTCTGAACTTAGTAACCACAGGCATGCTGAAACAAGTGTAGGAAGAAATGAATTATCAACAGGAGCATAACCAGTGTTTCCAGATTGGGGATTTTTTGGGCTTCTGGGGACAATTTTGGAAACCGAATGTTTGTGGGGAATTTTCATGGGATTTTTGAAGTTTTTGGGGAGAAATAGGGGGAATTTTTCAACTTTTCTTGACTTATTTTAGTCTACCTGTTCAGTTTACAGCATTGCCAACTGTAGGAATTTGTCCCTACATGTAGGGAATTTTAACAGTATCCTGAGGATGAAAGTACATCTTGTGTACATCCTCAGCACTAAAGTACTTTACACAGATTTAAAACTTTCCTATAATTAGTGTGTACATAAAAGTTATTTTTGTATATGGAGATTTTTTTCAAAAATGAGCATCATTTGGGGGGAAATTAGGGCTTAAATCTGTTAAATATTTTAATTTTTTTTTTTTTCGAGTAGAAATTGGGTTGAGGATTTTTTTGGTACAAACCCCTGATTTGGGGATATTTGAAAGCCTGTTTGGGGAAACTGACTGTCATCTGGCAACACTGGGCATAACTCAAATCATACAACTAAGTGATATCGAACATTTATGTCAGAAAATAAGGGTGGCTATTAGTCAGAGAATTTTGACACATTTTATGGAAATAAGCCCTATTTGAAAACTTGTTATTGTGAATTGCTAAATTATTTGCTCATTTTATGAAATTTTTTGGAAAAAAAAAAAGACAGCGTAAGTCAGGGAAAAGGATAAAAAATAGTCAGGGAACTTGAAAAAGTTCTAATGTAGTTTAGTAATGTTAGAAAATAAATAAAAATATTTAAGTTGTCTCTTTCTTTAAATTTGTTTTGATAAGTGTTTGTTTATAATTCACTTCATTCCAGAATGTTAACCTTTTGCACTATGAGGTCACCTACAGTGTGACAAAATTATTTTTCCGTAAAACTCTTCTCTGGCATGACCCTTTGCATAGTTAATAAAACAAATTTGTATGAAACAGCTTTATTTAGAAAATTCTGTTTATCTCTGTAAATCAAAGCTGAGGGGAAAAAAAAGGGCTAGAAAAAGTGTTATAAAGCAAATAGTTAAAAAACTATATCATTTTGAACAACCCTGTATTTTTCTTCACACAAAAAAATGGCTGTTTTCCCATGGAGCAATGTTTACAATTATAAATAGAGGAGTTGTAGAGATATAGGTAGAGGCAAGAGTAACAGATATGCACAATAAACAGAGTTTCAGATTGGCAAAATTCACAAGATACACATTCAGGTGTGCCAGTACAACAATGAAAGGATATACACATGATATTTTTCAAGACTTGTAACATCGAGACACACAGCTAGATTCATACACAGAACAATCTACAATCATTGGTTTGGATTCTGAAAAGCAAAAAACGTTTAACCAAACACGCACACACACCTTCACTAGTCCAGAATGGATAGCACTGGCTCTTGAATCTCATTTGTTAGTATGTTAATCAAACTTTTTGCAATGCTACATTAATATCAATATATAAAGCATTACGAATATATCGTTATACCACAAATTGCATGGAAAAGTAAACATCGAGTTTGGTAACAGAAACAGGCAAGTTAATTAGCTAATAGCAGGGTCATTCATTTTTCAGATCTTTCCCCTATTTTTTCACTATTTATGACCACATCACTTTTTTAAAGCGTCATTTTATCGAATACTTAATTACAATTAACCCTTTATCTACCACATTATGAAACAGATAAAGATACATACGATAAAAATTATTTATTTACTTCGTCATAGTCACTAATGAGGATTTTGGAAGGTGGTACTTTAGTATAACCAGTGGTATACAGAGGTAAAAAAAAATATTTGGACCCTAAAAAAGTGTTTTTTGTTCCATCTATTTTTTCTAAGATCGATGGGAGATTCTTGAAGTAACAGAGGAATTATAACGCACATGGAGATCAAGAAAAACACCAAGCAAAATCAGTGGGAGCACTCGATAAATTTCATTCTGGAACATATAGCATCTCGTGCCTTGTAGTGAGATAGTGAGGTACATGTGAAGTGAAGCAGTGTTGGTAGATAAAGGATTAAATACAGATACATATATATATATATATACTGATGAGCACTGCTTCAGAAAAACTTAAAATTTCAGACTTTCAAAAAGTTTATGATTATACTAAAGATTTTAATTAAATAACAGTTTGTTTATTGTGAGTTTGTTCTTATTTTTTCCCTGTTTTTTTTTTTTTTTTTTTTTTTTTTAATCTATTTTTGTTTATATATATATTTAAAATAATTACATTTTCTTTTATATTACATTGTGATAAATTAAATTTATTCCAATGTACATTTATATTAGTTTGCAAATGATAAAAATAAAATGCAAATATATTAGAATATTTGATTCATTACAAATAATGACAGGTACTGCAAATATATAAAAGTACTACGAAGAAAAAAAAAAAAAAAAACAAAATTGATAAAAATAAATAATCATGTGACATAAATAAAATAAATCAGAAGTATGCAATAAAAAAAAAATCTGTCCCTTTTTTTTAATACTGACTATATTGCTTTACACGGATTTTCCTTTGTTAGTTGCTTATCCAATTTCATGCAATTTGTGGTATAACAATATAGATAAATTCATTTACCTGAATGATATATAAAATATTCTAGATTATTCCATTTTTAGGTATATATTTTGCATTTTCCTGTGAGGTTACTCAATTAAATTGAAATGAGCCAATATAATTTCAAAAGAATACAATTTTTCTGGGGGAAAAGGCAAATAGAAATTAACTAACACATTAGAAAATAAATAAATAATACATTTGTTCACTATTTAAGGGTCAATAAGTTTACTAAAACGGGTCTGAATGAATCGATATTTTTCTATAGGAGACAACTCACTTAAAAAAACCTTATTCAATTTTATTTTGCAGATAATTTACCTATACACAATCACCCATGAAACATGCTTATAAAAAACTTGCAAGGGATTAAAAAGAACAACAAAAAGGCAAGTTTAACTCTTTTAAGTTATCACATGGTGAGTGGTTTTGAAGGGACGGGGGGGGGGGGGGGGGGGGCTACCAAGTTCTGCTTCAAAAGGCTTTTACAAGATTGCTTCATTGGCAAACCAATTTATTCAGTGGAAAACACAAGGAAAAAAGATTAATACTTGCCTGAGTGTCACCCGAGTTCTTTAAAGCGAACTAAGTTTGAGAGTCTCTAGGAGTCAACTTTTAACTCTCTGAATGACAAAAATTGCCGATTATCTATGTTTGCCATTTATTCAGATATTATATATGGACTTTCTACTTTCAATAGATAGATAAAAGATAACAACACCTAACACAGGTAAATTTATAAAACAATTTGGAACTAAAATTCAGACAAGAGGTATTTTGAGCATTTTATTAAATGGTACTACTACAGACCAATGAAAGCTATTTTTAGATTTTTGTAAAACAAATAGGGTAAGTTTTTATTCATTTTTATTTAAAATAGGTTCAAAAATAATCTTTTCTCATGAAGATTTTTTTTATATTTTTATAACTTTAAAATAGGGGTGGGAATCGATTAAGAGTTTTAACTGGGTTAATCGTAATTCATTAATCGATTAATTGGTTTTTTAATCGGTTTTCATTTTTTTTTTTTTTAATATATAATTGTATTTCAATGATGAATAAAACTCTCATATTGTGTATAGTCGGTAACAAAAGTATCCGAATACTAGCAAACATTCCTATATGAAAAAAAGAAGAGTTAATACTGTTTTGTTAAATAAATCCTTGTCGATTCGTGTTCTTGGTTAGTCTAAGAACATGATTCGAGAAGGATTTATTTAACAAGTTAGTTCTTTATCACTTCGGATAGAACACAGGATGTTATTTTCTGTTTCTACTTCGATAGTTACTATCAGCAATTCTGAACAGACGATAAACGCTTGAAGCTATTGTGAAACTCTGTTGACATTTTCCCCGTCAAAGGGATAGTGGAAATCTCAATTCCTTCTTTTCGTTTCTTTTTTATCTTTAGCATTTCCATTTTTTGAAAGCTTTTTGCTTCTGAGAATACTATTGCACTAGCCAACACTTTCTGTAGAAGGCTACAGGCAGGTGGTGTTGCCCCAGCATGCACATAAAGCGGCATTTTGTTTAATAACTGTCCTCCCCCTTTTCTCTATCAACAAAAGTGAGGTTTTATTTTTATTTATTTTTTGCTTTTTCATTATTTGATGGAAGTTTCTTAGAATGTTTGTTAGGAAAATATGTGAAAAAATATTTTGCAGGCAGAACAGTATTTTACTTTAATTCGTAGTTTGAAAATTTTAATCGGATTTTGAAAATTTTTAATCGAATTAATCGATCCGATTAACTCAATTAAAAAAATTGATTGGGACTAAGCATTGATTGATTAACCGAACCGATTAATCGGCACAGCCCTACTTTAAAACTTGCCATTTTTAAAAATTTCTCATTAAATATTGTTTCATAGTAAGCTTAAATAGTTTCTACATTATAAATAAAAAATCAGTTTAAAATATATATATAGTAAGAAACATACAGTTGAAATAGCTCAGACCTGAAAGTGTGAAGAGTCCTTCCATTAAACACTGGTATATATTGCATATGAATTTTTTAATAAGCTTTTTTTTTTTTTTTTTTTAATTCTTTCAAATGTATTATAAGTATGTTTGGTATAAAACATAATAGTGTAAAACATACAATTTCATAAAAATTTATTTTAAAAATTAATTTTTTCAAAAGTTATATGTTCTCAAAACGGGAACAATGTTACCTAATGAGGATATGCATTTTTATATAATTTCTATTAATTATTAATTCTAATTTGCACAGCTGTATTTATTTAAAAATGGATGTTTGAAGGAAGTGAAGCTAAAATGATAAATTACCTATTTTATAAAATTTAAAACACAAACTCAAAAATTATGGAATGTCTCGCATATAGACAACATTCAATTAAAATAGGCCATTTCAAAAAATCTTAAATACTACTTTTTGAAAAAAAAAAAAAAAAAAAAAAAAAAAGGAGAAGAAGAAAATAAAATAACATTCCAAAAATGAGAAAGTGGTGTCTAATAGGTTAAGTAATCATTTTTGTCAAAAAAATTTTTTATTCTACATTTAAAAGCCTATTGTAAATTTTGAAGCAGTTTTTTTTTTAAGAGAGTAGAGAAAGAATAGAAAAAAAAAAGTATTTTATTAATAATACCTGTAAACGAGATTTTTAAAGCTGCCTGCTGTACAAGTTTTTTTTTTTTTGTCGTGTCCATGACGTAGTCGAATTAGATCAAACCGTGGATCTTTAAAACTGCATCTGCGATTTGTTGGATAGGTCTATCATTGACGGCAATACACCAATTTCTCTCAAGTTCGTACAAGTTATTACATTTGTCATTTACAATATTACAAAAAGGAGGCTTTGAAATAAGGTAACTTAGCCCACTAGGGTACACATCCATTCGATCATGACATCCCACTGTGCAATTTTTCTATTCCAAAATGCTTTCACTCCTATTTTCTAATTTTTTTCTGTGAAAATGTTGAATGAGTCAAAAACACAGTATATGAAATAAGGATAAAAAATATGCCAGTTCTTTATTTTCAATCTTGGGGTTTTGAAATACCCCAGAGCTTTCTTACGCGTTAAAACTAAAACATCTTATTTAAAATGTAAATTTTACTGTCTTTAATTCTAATCCCCCGCAATTTCAGTTGGTGTGTGAGTGAAAGTGTGTGCGCACATTCAATTAAACCAGAACAAAACGTGCATTATAACAAAACAACATTGTGGAAACATAACTGAATTCTTAACTTATCCTCATTTAATAATGACAAGTCCAACTTCAGAACTTTAATTTTAAAACAGTGTTAAAGACGATAAAATGAAAGCAGTTCACATACGTGAAATCAAAAGTACATTCAATAAACAATCGACACAATACAAACAATACATATGTTCTGCGTTTCGAGACAGGAAAATGTTACTTTCTAAGTGAGGTCGGAGGAGATCAGAAATAGATAGTTTGCAATAGCAGGAGGTTTGCATCCAAAAACTCAATTTTAACTCAATTTCAAAAGCCTTGACAATTTACAGGGCAACCTCGAAAATCCAGAATTGCATGGGTTTAGATATTCTGAAATAAGTTATTAAATATTAAAACATGCTCCACAGCATGTCTTTTCAGTATTTGTGAAACTCTTAATACCGCAGTAGCACAGAAATATTGGCTCAATATCACCCAGAATAACAGTGACGATTGAATATTTTACCAATACTGTCTAATGTTCAACCTATAATCTTGAATTTTTTTGAAAAGTTCAACATCTGATTTTTCAGTTACATTTTATTTTTTGAAAAATAAAGAACAGAAAAGAATTTCAACATCATAAATACTATAAACCCAAGGGGCTCTGATATCAACCCAATATTTAAAAAGTGTTTGCATACATTATCGGCCAGTCTGACGAGCCTCAATATTGATCCATATTCCAGTGTTACTGGGGATATTTTCTACAATCTGTGAGTAAGTTGAAATGAAACCCTCATTAAACTGTTAAGAAAATGTAATTATCACTATCTAACAAGTTTTTATGTCACTACATTTAAATAACATTATTAACTTATACATAGGTTCCTTTGAAAATTTGGGTAACAAAACTAATGGCTATCCTAAATACTAGGAATATGTGAAGACTGAATAAATATGAAAAGGAGAAGTTACTGAAAGTAAAGAGCCTAAAACCATCGACAAATTTTTAAATAAAATCATTAAGCTTAATATATAAAATAAATAAGTATAACTTATTTTTATTAAAAGAGTCTAAAAAAAGTTTGTTGCACAGATTGGAACTGCTTATGATTTTTCTCAGTATTTTTGTATAAAAACACATGCCAGTGATGAATCCATCATTACAGGTATGTATAGTAATAGGTAATAAAATATATAATAATAAGCAAACATAACAATGTCTAAATAGGCATTTATATACCATTATCCATAATACAATCTTATACATGTAGAGAGACCAAAGTGGCATGTGGTTAATACTAAAGTACCATTTTTTTTTTTTCTAATTTTCTAAATTTTCAAAATTTCAGTTTTAAATATAGTGTTTATTGAAGTCCAAAATTACAGTATCTCTAAAATCTTTGATATTTTCATTTTCTAATTCTTATGCTATTATATCTATTACTTACCATACTATTAATATTTTCAAGAACATGAGATACAATGGTTCTTTTTGAAATGAAGTTTAACAACATGGGGGTAGTACAGGCACAAAATGAAATTTCAGAACAAATTTACTAGTCTACCTATGTCAGGAATCTACTGTGCATCGACAGAAATAGCTAGAAAAATAAACAAATAATAATGAATAAAATTGTTAAATTTAGAGTAGGGCTTAATACTGCAGCTCAGCCCCAAGTAATATAATATGTGGACCTGAACTTTCAGAAAATCAGTAAATTTATGACACCTATATTTACAGATATTTCAGGAAAAAAAATATGTACTACCCCCTGACTACATTATACAGACTTGAAACAAAATTAACTAACGAAAGAATAATAATAAAAAGATCTGAATTTTAAAAGTTTTAAACTGATGTCTAGATTTTCGAGGTTATAGTGAATCTGAGTCATGATTCAATCTGAAATGCTCAATGGAATTCTCTCTACCTTTTGTCACAAGCAGCCAAAGCCATATCATTTTTCAACTCTGAACTCAATACATTCTTTACACTTTAAAGTACATTATCATAGCTTTAAGAATAAAATATTTTAAAAAAATCCGTATTTGGGAAACCAGAACCATTATTAAACAATTGTAAATTTTTTTAATGTGAAAACAGAATTATAAAAATAAATAATATAAGACTTGGTGTATGTCTGTGTGTTTGCGGGGAGGGGGAGGGTGTACACACAACTGCACTTTAGAATTTTTTTTTTTTTTTTAAAGGGAGGGGGGGGGGGGGGGGGGGGCGAGTCAAAAATTGATAGAAAATAGCATGGGATAAAAACGAAAAACTCACAATCACAAGTATGTTTTAAAAAAAGAATGAAAGAAAAACTAACACCAGAATGAAAATAAGGTCAGAGTAGACATGAAAAAGTAACCAAAGCTTAAAAAGGGCAGGCACACAGGGCTCTGGGACTATTCTTGAAAGTTAATTATATCTTGAGTATTATTTTTTTTTTCCTTTTACAAAAATAAAAAATAAGAAACATGCATCTCTCCCGGATGATTTTTTCAAAAATTTTTGGAATTTCCTATTTTCTCCCAGTTGTCCAGATGGCATATTAACCACGATTATAGGGCAGGCCATGAGATGGCCACCCCTGCATTAAGTAATAAGCAAGGACCCATGTCTGGGATCCCCATCATATCAAATAATAATAGTAAAAAAAAAAAAAAAAAAACATTCAAAATATATGTTAATAAATATACCGTTTAAAAAAAACTTATTACTATACCTCTCCTCCCCCTTCCCCTCAAATTCCCAATATTATGGTAGAATTCACAATGTGAAATTTTTAAATCTAACAAAAAAAAAAGTAAATTTTAAGCAAAAGCCTTGTTTTCTATTTCTCCCCCTCTCTCTTTTCCCTCTCTTAACTAACACTGTTTAAAAAATAATAGTGTAATAATTACTAACAAGGGTTAGTGCAGGTTTTTATTTATTTATTTTCATTTGGGCTGCTATGAACTAAAAATAAACTTATTTTTGTGAGTGGGGAAGAAAAAAATCACATTTGGCATAAATTATCCCTTCATCTTTTGTAATTATTACTATATATATATATAATTATTATTATTTTTTTTTTCATTTAGAAAAATATTTAGCCTAAAATAATTCCAATTAATCTAGTGAGTGCATGATTAAACTCACTTGTCCTTAGGGAGTGTTTTGAAAAGTCATTGATGCAAAGAAAATTTTTAATTGATCTGAGATTTTCAAAAGAATTTTTGAAAAACATAGATATTTATTTATAGCGCATCTGTCTATTTGTATGTGCAGACATATTGGCTTTGCCAATTTTTCTCATATCTGAGAAATGCCGAGTTGATAATCAGCCAGGGTGGCTCAGTGGTAGAGCATCCACACCCTACAAGCAGAGTGCTCAGATTGGATTCCTGGCTCTGCTATTTTTCACATAGTAGGCATAATACATCGACGTTACATTTCAATTTCTCTAAATGAATATTCATGATGGATGAATACTATTTCTAAGATATTTTGAATGCTCAATTTTGATAGGGGGCCAAGGTATGTGCCATGACAGGGTTCCTGCTCTTAAAAAGAATAAAAAATTAAGGACTTTTCAAGGATTATTGCAGAATGGTTAAGCTCACACAGCAAAATCATTTAGCAACTCCTTTGTTACATTTTCTTCTTTCTGTAGACAATATTTTTAGTGTAATAACTAAACTTAAAAATCTTTATTAACAATACTTATATTTAATGTCTGGCATATCTCAACTGTAGCCTATCAGAGCATAGATTTCAGGGTTGGGTTGTGCGGATTAAGGCTGATTGACAGCACTAGGGTCCTAGGCCTGAGGGGAAGTGCCCTCCATGGCATCTTTTTAAGGAGACATAGTCCATATTTATGCAAGTTTTGGAGAACACAATGGACAACTCCGAACTGCTAGGCCAACAAGCACGACCTGGGATCAAACCTAGCACCTCAAGCCAACCAGCTTTTTGAGCGCAGAACTGCTCGGCCACTGGTGGGCCCGGTTTGATTCCTGGGCAGGAATTTTTTTGATTTGAATAAAATTATTCATGACCTGATTTTAAGCAGAAACCTAAATTCCATGTTTGTCACAGGACTCATGTCGAGGTGATTTTTAATTGAAAGTTTGGGATTTCTCAAATTTAAAAAAAAAATCAAGAACTTTTAAGGGCTTTACAAGAAACTCAAGCATTTTTAAGGGCCCTTGAAAATCAGAATGAAATTCAAGTACTTCTTAAAAGGACTTTCAAGGACCATGGGAACTATGCATGAATACTCTGCTATAAACTGGTCTAAATCAGATCCTGGTAATGAGCCATTCTTAAAACAAAATTTTCCTCTTTGGCTGCTGGAGACAGAAATTGTAAAAAAGTGGAGAGAAGTCTTAAAAACATTTAAAAAAAAAAAATATACAAGGTATGTATCATAGACTAAGGAACACATACAAAAATAAGATTTTGTTCATTTCAAGGCATCCATCAGAGATTTCCTTTTTCTAAAAAGAGAATAATAACATTCCTGCTTTTCTTAAAATTTAAAAAACAGCTGCCTCTCTCCTCAATCAATAGAGATTGTATAATACAAAAATTTTTTACACATCCAGATAAAAAATAATCACTGTAAACACAATGATAACAGTAATACACAAGGCACCTAAATATCGCTTCCTTCCTTTCTTTTTTTTTTCTTTTCTAAAGTGCAGGAACTACAAGATATTGGGGAAAAAAATAAAATAATAATAATCACCCCATAGTAGTACTTGATAATTACATTGATATCAGAGAGAAAGAGAATGAGAATAATAAATAAAAGAATATCAGAGGTGAGGTCTCTAAATTGAAGGAATCCTTATTGGTAATTTTGTGTTGGAGGGATCACCTGGACTTGATATAAGATGTGCTTGCGTCGACACCAGCTGAAAGAGTTGTCGAATTTTAAAATATCTAAGAAAGAAAAAAAATATTTTCATTAAGAAAATGCTTTTGAAAAAAATAAACACAAATGCATGAGAGGATAAAAAAAAAAATAGTTAAATTTAATGGTCTCTTCCCACCTGACGTCAGAGGTCGAATGACATAGATAAACAAAGAGCAGACGAAGTCTTCTATATTTCCATAGCGATTGCTGAAATAACATATTTTCTATTCTTATTTTTGATCCATCGTATTTAATCTGTGTTATTTTTTTTTTATACATCATCATTTTTAATCCATTTTACATCATTATTCATCATCTTTTCTTTGTTGTATACATTTACAATCATTTAGTTTATATTTATTTTTAATGTTGATGGAGAACATGGTAATGTTACTTACATCATTAACAGTCCAACATTGTAAAGCCATTTCGGCCAGTAGCTAAGTTAATTAACTTGTTGTAACACCTTTATGCGACTCAGGGGCCAATCCAGGATTTCAAACTGAATACCTATTTTTTTTTAAAATCTTAACTATATTTTATTTTTGTGAAAAACTGTAGAACACTCTTTTTCTGTGTGTGTGTGTGTATGTGTGTGTGGAAGGGGGGTGGGGGGGGGGGGGGGGAGGCCATACTAAGTATAATACAGTTCAGTAGAGTAAGAATCGTGCTAGTATCACTGCACTATACATGAATTGTACAGTTACCAAAAAAAAAAAAGCCAAACCCCCACCTAATTTCGCCATAAATTGTTGTAGTAACATGTGGTTGGTACCAATCGATTTGTGGTAATGTCTAGTTTATAATGGTATAGTTACATTTTGCTTAGGGGGTCGTCTACATATTAAAACTGGCATAAACTTCATTTTTTTCATTGGTAACCCCCATTTTTTAATAATTTATTGAATTCTTTGGATCAAATCATCGCGGAAAATGGTATAGTTTATATATTTTTCTCAATTTTTCATGGAGTTATAAGCTGTCAAATTATGGGGATGCTAATGTTAAATGAATGTAACAAACATTCATTCATATCTTCCCAAAAAAATTAGTATATTCAAATTCTGTTTTTTTTATGCGTTAGAATGAAGTGACCCAAACATATTTCCAAGCATATTTTTGATAATTTTTTTTTTTTTTTGAATTATGAAAATTATTAATAAATTCATATTTGAAAAAAATATGAATTATGTTAATTTTTGCACAAATAGAATGGGCATCATCAAAAACATGGGTTTCCAAATTTACAGCTCGTTCTTAACATTTTTTGAGTTACAGTGATATTTCACTTTTTACTGCTGTTAGGGGGCATCACTTGTTATAATTTGTATCCTCTGTGAGTCAATATCTCTTTACATTTTGACGAAAAACTATTTTAATTTACCTTTATGTTATTCTAATTATTTCCTAAGGAACATTTCGATGTTTATTATGCAAATTGGCTTATTTTTTTATAAAATTATTGCAATGCAGGCTAGAGAAAGGATTTCAAAAGAAATGAAGCCCCACCTCTATATTGCGAAAACAGTATTGTGACGCTGGTATGCATAAATGTCAATGGCATTTACTGCATTGAATGCTGAAGACAAAATTTAAATGATTTAATTGGAAGTATGTAAAATAATTTTGTTTTATAATGTAAAGTTTTAGAAAAATTGTGTAAAGGCGTGGCTTCCGTTGCAAAAAGGAGTTTACTTGATTCTGAAATGTTAAGTCTTTGTTCTTAAATATTACATAAGATTATATAGAAACTAGGAAAAGTATAAAATGAAAAATTCAAAAGTTTGGAGAAATTAATATATATATATATATATTAATTTCTTATTATATTATATATATATTAATTATTATATATATATATATTAATATATATAATATATGTTAACTTGATGAGATTCAACTAAAATGCAACCAATTCTGTGCAAAAATGAAAATTTCCATGATTTTGGGGTGTTTTTACAAATTTTCCTGATTTTTCCATGATTTCCCTGATCTATGCCACCCTGATCTATAATATTTTGTTGATGAGGAGATGTTCTGTACAATGTAAGCAGTAAAGCTGTCAAAACTGAATTAATGTTGTATGCTTGTAAAAAAATATTTGCAATTCAATTCAGAAAGCAACATTCATTTTGCTAATTTTTATTTTGTTTATTAGATTACCTTTTAAAATAACACATCTTTTTCTATGGAATTACGTTGCTCATTTCGGAATTTCTCATGTTATTACATGGATGTAAAGTTAAAAATTTTTAATAATGATCTGTCTTATTAAAGAAAGTATTGTGAACATATACACACTTATTTTTGCTGTTCCTAATATTATGTTCCTGCTATTGACACGGACATAACTGCAGTTGAGTATGGAAAGAAAGTAATTTTATCAAATTTAATGTTATTTGGCAATACCCTATATGCATATATAGTAACACTTAAGTCATTAAAAAAATAAAATAATAGTTGTGATATGAAATAGTTATAATAGTATTTCAGTGTAAAGGCCATTTTTATTTAGAAATGTTATTCATTAATTCATCAACCATGAATATTCCTTTTAGGAAAATGGGAGTGTGAAGTTGATTTTCATACCAACTATGTGAAAAACCTCACACTCCAATTCAATCTAGCAGACACTCCAATTTACCTAAAATGAATATTCATGGTTGATGAATTAACGAATAAAATTTTTAAGTAGAAATTTCACAGTCTATCAGAGTTGTGCAACGATTACTATTCTAACCTGTTATATTTGCATTTGCAGACTTGGTAACTTTGCTAATAGATAGTATGTGTGAAATGCTGAGCTGGTTATCAGCCAGGGTGGCTCAGTGGTAGCACATCTGCATGGTTAGTGGAGTGCCCTGGTTCAATTCCCAGCTCTGGCATTTTGCACATAGTGGGTATGAAAATAAATTTCACTCCACAATTTACCCAAAAAAGATTGATAAGCAAAGTGAGCAGGGGTGGAGGCCCCCACATCCTTACATTTTCCAGGCTTGTCACAAATGATCATTCCGTCTTCAGGCACCAGGTGACAATTTACCCGTTGGAGAGGAACGAGCTCTTCCGCAATCCCTCCTTCTGGACGAAACCATACACTGAATCCTATGTCGTAGTTTTCTGTTTGGAATTCCCACTGTAGTGTAGACCCTGCTTCACTAACAGTGAATTCTACGGGATAGACAGCTTTCTTTTCTACAGATATTTTTGTCAAGTCTGTGTCCGTCGACAGGCGTCTGCTGGGTGCAGTGTAATAGGAACAGGGTACTTGTCCACCCATATTCACCTGCAAAGAAAAATAATAATCAAGACACAAAATAATTATATCTCATTAAAACAAGAAACCTTACTTCAGTTCTGTAATTTAGCCACAGTCTTTTGGAGGAATCTCCCCCTCATCATCAGTGGTTCGCTTGTGTGGCCTGCTTTGTTCAGCGAACTGCTTATCTTCCGTCTGTTGATTTATTAGGTGTTGCCATGATCGGTACAAACCATTGTCAGCTCGTTGCCATTTATTCAATCATTAATTTGAAAAAATCTCGACCGTTTCTCTATTCAGTGCGTATGTATTATTATGGTTATTAGCGTTCGTTTTAATGTTGTTAAAGTTGAGGTTGTAACGTTGTTAAGTTGATGATGAGGGCGAGCTCCCTCAAAAGGACTCTGGCTAAATTATAGAAGCTAAAGTAAGGTTTCTTGTTTTAATAATGTTTAAAAGCTTCTGGTTTAACCAATGCTTCATATCTTGTCTACATTAAGGAAAATTTTTTACTTAAAACATATCATAAACATAACTACAATTCTAAATCCCCATGACGCAATTATATCACTGTTAACAGACAAGATTCATAATTTTTATGTATATAAATGCTAAAATCAGGGTTGGCAAGTTTTTGACAACTGACGGTTTCATCCGGTTTTAACCGTCATGTCAAAAACCCATTTTTGACATAGTTTTTGACAATTGTCAAAAACCTAAAATTCTGTACAAAAGAATTCTGAAACTATTTTTTGCAACTAATTTATATCCACATTTTATTACATTTTCCTAATTTTTGGTTTTAGTCCCTTGGGTAAATTGTATAACAGTTTTAGACACCAAAAACCACATGCCCTATCAAAAATTCCAAGTGTGATTTTTGTCAGTAAGCTTCTTTTAGAAAATAGAAAATAATTTTAGGCTACTACAAAATACTAGTTGTGAAGCCTTTTGTATTATCTCTCTTTTTATTTTCTTCTATATTCAATAGAAGAAAGTATTGGATTCGTAAAAATTTTCGACCTCGAGTTTTTGATGGATTTACACGTTTTGAGAGCTGTAGAACACGATTTGACCATTTTAAGAAAATGTCTGTCTTTCCCTCTGTCTGTCTGTGTGTGTGTGTGCGTGACAGACTTTTGTGGCAACTGTATCTCAGGAACTACTGCACAGAATTTCATACAAAGTGGTATGTAGTTGCACCTTGACATAAATTAGTGCCTATCAACTTTTCGTAAAAATTGTCTTACAGGTTGTGTTGCCATCCCGCTTTTTCTAAAATTTTAACATGGCGGTATAGGACAAAACTTTATATAAATGTGCATAAAGAGATTATTTTTTAATAATCATTATGAAATTTACCAGAATTATTTATAATAGAGATAGTCAACTGGGAAATTTTTTTTGTATGTGTAGGAACCTCGCCTCCCCCCTCGAGGGGAGTAAATTTTCATGATAGGTATCTTTCAAAAAAGCTCGTCAGTACCTTTAAAACAAATGGTTGAACCATCGATCTACGATAATTTAAAATAAGGTTATCAATGTTTTTCCTTTTTAACAAAAAAAAAAAATAATAATAATAATAATAATAATAATAATAATTCAATGTAATATTGACAATAAAATTGACTTTTTTTTTTTTTTTTTTTTTTTTTTTGTTCTACTATTTTTCTAATATGGAAATCGTCTGCATTATCATGGAAGATAATTTTTTTAAATAATAATTTTGATAAATTATTTTCACTGAGTGAATTTGTATAGAAAAATAGAGAAGAAAGTCATGTGGTGGCCGCAACATACTAGTTTAATTTAGAATAGATTCATAAAAAATTAAGAGATCCTCTACAATCAACGCTGAACTGAACGGTGTAAAATGCATATGCATTATGAGCTGAATAAATTCTATTAAAATATTAATGCTTTTTAAGGTAATGCATTATCACTATTATCACTGAGAGCCAAACATCATGTTATTCTACAGTGAACTTTCAGCTATGTAATTAGTACAGTGATCCCAGCATTAAAGACACTCAAAAATAGTTGCTTTAGTCACCTTTAATGTATAAAATACTAGCCCTAAGGATATGAATAGTAGTATTTGATTAAAAGTAATAATAATAATAAATTGCAAAAGATAAATAATAAAATTTTAATTATTTCAAGGAAACTAACCTTTTTCAACTATTTCAATTCATGGAAATAAATTTCTTTGCCTTACACTTCCACTGTTTGACTACCCAAGGTAATGGCAATATTGCACTAGATCAAAAATAGATAAAGAAAAATAGACGGGAGCAATTTTCTGCTTAAAAAAAATCTCCATTTTTCTGAAAACAGAGTTCACTAACCTTAAAATAATAGTTTTTAAGCTACTTTTGCACAAAAATAGTTGCCCCTGGGAGCCCTGTAATTACCCATTACCTAAAATGTATTTTTTAATTTTTATTATTTTATTTTGAAGCTACAAAACGCAAAAAATACACTTAGTTCATGTGACAAACTATACAGCTTTAAAATTAAATTTGAAAAATTCAATTTTGGTAAACAAGTTCTAATTTAGTGATTGTGAATTTTATGATTGTGAAAACTGAATTTAGAAAGTAATGAGTAATTTTAATAACAAATTTTTCAATGGAATAGCTTAGTGTTTAGACACTTTCTAGTTGGCTCTATGTCACTTTAAGCCTTTCCACCATCACACCCTTGTGGAGACATCCTGATATTGATAATAATAATTAACCCTTTATTATGAAATATTAATTTAAAACCTGTAGTTATACTGATTTCAGTATATATAATATTAATGTTGTAATTGTTGCTTATGTCACATCTATGTACAAAATGAAATATTTAAGTAACTTAAAATCAGTGATTGAATAATAATAAAAAAATCATGGTTTTAAAGAATTCAGTATTTAAATTAATAACATTATTTGTAACTAACTTGAATAATTAAATAATAAAAAATATAAATAGTAATTTGAGAAAGGCATCTAATAGTTTCAATATATTTTTTTTTTTTTTTTTTCTTCACAAATATGAATTATACTTTGTATTTTAATTAAAATTACACTAATATAATATAAAAGTATTTATAATATATAAATTGTGATTTACTCTGTTTTGTATCTTGATTTACAATAAAATACTTTTAATAAGATTATTACCTGAGGTTTTTGACAGTTTTCACACGTCATGCCAAAAACCACTTTTTGACATTAAAAACCCAACCTTGGCTAAAATATTTCATACTTTGCAGGGTTGGGAAAAACCTCGTCTCAATGGGTTTTCTTTGTGTGTGTGTGGGGGGGGGATGTCAGGGTTTTGAAGAATATTATTTTCTTTATTGTATTGTTATAGCATGAAATAAATTATTAAAACTCCGATTAAAAGTTTAAAAGTTTTTTTTGCGATTAAGTTATAAGGAAATTTTTAAAAAACTAAATAACTATGCTTTGAATATTCTAAAATTTTGTATTTGAAGGACGTCACAAATACAGAATGTTCGAGACAAGAGTAATTCTGGATTTTCCAGATTTTTAGTCATACTAAACAACAACAACAAAAAAAAAATATTTGTTTAAATACTCAAATAATACTTAAATTCCAGTTAAGGGGGAAACTGAATGATTTTAGCATGCAAAGACTTTGCAGAGAAGCTGGCTTCTAAATTTAGTACGAAGAATAGCATTTAAACTATTGATTTTGAATTTAATTTAAAAATATGTTTTTAAATAACAAAATGTCATATTTCATGATACCAGCATGACAACATGCAAATAAAAATATTTATTTAATGTCAAAAGAAAAAAAAAAAAATGAAATGAACATTCACAAGTTTCATTGCATAAATAAATGCAATGCTAAACATAAAATTATTTTAAAAAAGGATGAGATGAATTCTCCCTGGAGGACAGCAGCGCCGACTTTGAAAAATTTCTGGGGGGGCTCGAACCAAGGCCGTAGCCAGGATTATTTTTTGAGGGTGGGGGGCATCACATTTCTAATACAAGGTCATCAAATATGGTGTAATAATGTACACACGCTTACCCAAGGAAAAGAACATATGCACACACAAACAACGGCCTGATTAACACAGGGGCACGTGCCAGGGGCTCTGAGTAGCAAAGGGCCCCAAAACTGGACCTGAAAATGCCATCATAATCTTTGCCATTTAGTTTATGTAAATCGAATTTATATGGCAGTAACTTTTGTAAAAATAGTTATATTACTTTGTATCGATGTTTCTGAAAACTTTTGCTCCTCATGCACAAACTATAAGTGAAGCACAGTAAAGGGAATCATCTTCTTCTGAACTCACCCCGCGCCCCATACAGAGACTTTCAGCCTCTCTTGTTTTTCTTTCTTTTTTTCTTAGTCGATTTATGTCCATTTTCAATTGCAACAACCTTACTTTACAGCTATGATTTTGGTAAAAAACTAAATAAGAAATAGAGGAAAGAATTTCTTGTTTAATAGAGAATCAGTATTCAAAGTTTCTGGGGGGGCTGATCCCTTACAGAAAATTTTCTGGGGGGGCTCGAGCCCTCAAGCCCCCACATAGTCGGCACCACTGCTGGAGGAAAAAATGTATGCAGTGTGTCTAAAGAAGTTTTCACTCTGAAAATCACATATGTGATTAATTGCAATTAAATTTTGCCAAAGAAAACCAACATGATACTACATTTCAGCAATTATGCAATTGTACATAAATTTACATGAAATTCCATGCCAGTGGCGGATCCAGAACTTGACTTTTGGGGGGGGGCTAAGATTTTTCAAAGTGTTATTCTAGAGTAATAAAAAATTTACAATTGCAATATTCAATTGTGAATGTCAGTGTTTTGGGGGGGGGGGGCTTCAGCCCCCTAGCCCCCCCCCTAAATCCGCCACTGTTTCATGCTATTAGTTCTTGAGCTAGAGCTGCCACAAAATTTTTGCTACAGACATATATTTGCCTAAAATGATCAAATCGTGTTCAGTATCACTCAAAAAATGTTAATCCACCGAAAAACAGAAGTAAAAAATTTTTATGAATCTATTAAGGGGTTAGGGGTAGTCAGAGACACGAAAAAATGATAATTTTCAGTAATTTTTTTTCGCTATTAAATCATTTTATTTTACAAAAGTAATAATATGGCATTATTATACAATGTTTTGACTTGAAGTCACGAAAATTTGAAAAAAAAAAATTTATAATTTCCAAAGTTATAGCTGTTTCTGTTGACCCAGTCCAAAAAAAAGGTCCTTGCGGTGACAATGATAAGTCCTTGGAGATTCATCTAAAATCAATCGGATAAGAAAAATTAGTTTTATAAATAGATAATCCTGGGCCTGATCGAAGCTTTTTTTTTTTTTTCAAAAATTAAAAAAATGGCGGACTCAGGAAATTTTTTTCTAAATTTTTGGGAAAAAGTCAACAGTTAATTGGTCTTAAAAAATCGAAATTTTTGAAAAAAAAAAAAAAATCCTTCGATCAGGCCCGAGTTTATTATGTATTCTAAAAGATGTATAAATTTCATTAAAATCTACTGAGCGGTTTTCAAGTTACAGTTGTCACCAGTTCAAAAAACATAGTTTTGAGAAAAACGCATTTAAAGTTTCGCACTAGATTTACGTACAGAAATACGAATTATTTAATCACTTACACTGAGTCATCTATTCCTGGGCCATATAATAGTTCTTCGGCCATTGTGGAAGTTTCCAAAACATCAATTTGCCGTTGCCTACGAAGCATTCTGCCTTCCCGAGTGTTGTCGTTGGCGAGCTGATCTGCCACTTTCACACGTGCAGCATCCTTTTTTTTTGCATACTGATGGGAATTAGACCCACTCGAAAAGTAATTATCGGATCAACTTCAAATTTTCAGAGAATATTTATAAGATATTACACTTTAAGAAAATGCAAAAAAAAAAAAAATTTGATTTTTTGAAAATCCTGACTACCCCTAACCCCTTAAGGAGTTACATGAGATTTGAAGGCTTAAAAAAAAAAAAAAAAAAAAAAAAATCTGTTATAAAACAACCACACGACTTCCACTACCCACCATTACATGTATTATAAGCATTTTTGGGAGATTATGTGATCAGAAAACATAAAAGTGACCTAAAGAGCTAGAAACCTAAAATATTTCCAGTAAGAGAAACTTTACACACATATAAAGACATATAAAACAAAGCTTACATATAGCATAGCTGCCAACCTTTGAGAATCAAAATTAGGGAGATTTTGGATACAACACATTTTATGCAATAAATAGAACATTAATAGCACAGTAATTGTGGGAAGGAGAAGAAGCAAATAAAAGGGAAATTTTGAAGTATCCTGAGGCTTTCTTCTTAATGCATATAATATAAGAAAAAATAAACAAAACATACTGAATTTAAAATACTACTAGATTATATTAAATTCTAACTGTACGGAATTTATATACAGTAGCCGCCGCTTTATAAAATCACTGATTAATAAAATCAGCCGCTTAATCTGATCAAATTGCTGGGTCCGGAATTAAATCAGTACAAGCCGCCACTTAATAAAATCAGCATCGCCGGTTAATAAACTCAAAAGAAAAACTCTTCAACAGTAAAAATGATCTAAGCTAAACAACAAATTATATTTTCTCACCGGATTTTTGAAAAGAAAAAAAAGAAACAAAACATATAAAGCCATCATGCTATTACTCTTTGTCGAAAATTATATGCCTCAAAAAAAAAAAAAAAAAAAAGGAAAGAAAAACACGCCCCGCCATGTGTTGT
This sequence comes from Salticus scenicus, assembly GCA_963930645.1. Classification (NCBI taxonomy): domain Eukaryota; kingdom Metazoa; phylum Arthropoda; class Arachnida; order Araneae; family Salticidae; genus Salticus; species Salticus scenicus. The sequence continues at coordinate 2,315,711 of CAWVNO010001064.1, forward strand.
AGTATGAATTCGAGGAATGAATTCTTCAAATGATTGGCCAATGAGTATTTTTTCTGCCTTAAAATATTCAAATAGAGTTTGTAGTTCTTATTTTGAAGCAACTTATCTGCAAGATATGCAAGCGGGTTGTTTTTATTTTGAATGTAAAGCGTAAAATTTTGGCAAAGTATGACGTTTTTCTTTAAATGTATATTCAAAGGAAGGCCACATCGAAGCTTGAAATTTCTGAGTTTGTTTCATGTAAACATAATAATAAAGATGATATTAGTGCCTAAATTGTACCAAACGGAAGCGTGAATCGCAAGCAAAAACGAATAAGGAGAGCAGAAGTCATCAATGTAGCTAGATAGGTACAAGAATGCCAGGTCAAAGAAAATATAGATCTTTTACATAATTTTGTCCTTAAAAGCTGAACATTTTACATTAACAAGTAGAAAAAAACTCCATTCCTACGGATAGCTAGTTGATAGATGGAAGGGCAAAGAAGAATTTCTTTCCATATTTAGGTAATGAATACTCTTTTATTGAGTTTGGGCGTGTTCGCCAGATATAAAAATCAGCCGCTTAATAAAAACATTTTGATGAAAACAAACGTGATTTTATAAAGCAGCGACTACTGTATACATACACTAACTTGGGAAAAATTTTCCGACCTAAAAAATCTAGTCTTCATTTTTTCCCCCAGGTTTATACATATGGGATGGATATGACATATAAATATTTAATTGAGAGAAAATATATGGATTCATTAACTTCAGCAATAAAGTCTACAAATAATTACATACATGAGAAATATTGAGCACTTCTATTGCTTTATTGTTTTTAGAATTGATCACTGACACTATCCGGAGATGAGGGAAAGGGGGGGGGGGAATAAAAAAATTACAGAGTAAGAAATATTAAACTTTTTCAATTCTACTTCTAGAATCTAATAAAGCAAATTTGAAATGAATATTATCATTTATGTTGCAGATGGATAAAGATTGGGAGACAAGACTTCTGCAGAACATTTGGTTGTCGATTGTTAGTTGGAAATAAAGGTTAGTGGGGGGGGGGGGGGGGGGGTTAAAAAATAACTACATGAGCAAGAAATATTTAACAATTATATTTCTTTATAGGTTCTAGAATCTCATAAAGCAAGTTTGAAATGAATATTGACATTTATGTTGTGGATGGAGGAAGATTGGGAATTGGGACCTTTCGTAGAACATTCAATCGCCGATTGTTGCATGGGGTTTCTTTTTATAAAACGAACGATATCTGCGACTTTTTAAAAAACGAAAGAAATAAATCTGCGGAATTACGGGAATTAGACGATAAAAAAAAAAAATGCATATTTCAGCGAATTCGCGGCAAATATCACATGCTTAAAATGTCAGCACGGGGAAGAGAAGAGGGGGGAAAAAATAGGCATGGCGTGGGACGAAAATTTTCAAAAATTCGGGAGATATTGTTTTTTGGGAGTTCGGGAGATTGCCTCACAATTCGGGAGTCTCCTGAATTTTTCGGGAGAGTTGGCGCAGCTATGATATAGCGAGGTAAAAAATAAGAGAAAAAAATGGTAGAGTTATTTTTTAAAACACCAATTTCCAAGATCTGAAGATGACCTACCTAAGCAGGATGAACGTTAATTTTCCTCTAATAACCATGTAATACATGAGAAAGAAATGGATTTATATAACAATTTTCAAGAAAATCGTCAGAGCCATTTTTGAGATACCAACTTTAACAAAAAATCAATTACTAATAGGAAAACAATAATTACATACAAAAGGATATTTAACCTTTAGAAAACGGGGTGTGAATTCCTAACAAACTTCTCTCTATACGGGAAAATAAAAGCGATTTTCACCCCCTTACTTAATGAGCAGTCGCTGTGGGTGGCGCATGTGAAACTCATTTTCGAATAGTGATGTCCAAAAGAGGGAATTTATTTTCCCCGTGTAGAAAGGAAAGGAAAAGAATTCACATGTCAGTAGCAACACATTTCTTGTTTATAAATAATCTTTCGCTTACAGTTGATGGAGATAAATACATTCTTGAACAAATTTACTCTCGTTAAAATTAAATGATAACGTTTATCAGTAATCAAGTTGTCTTTATTGAAAATAATTGGATATTTCTTTTCATTAGTATAGCAATTAATGATTTATTTTACATAAAATACAGAATGACATAAATAAACTCATAATTACAAATAAATGTAGTGCTAATTACCTGAGCCAGATGAAGAAAAAATATTTATTATTGCTTGTGAATATCAAAAGTTATGGTAAATTAAATAATTCAAAAATAATATTAAAAATGTATATTTTCTTTTAATGAGGGGGATTCAAATTTTATATAAAAGAAATATTAGATGAAAAATCCGCATATTGAAATTTAAAAGGAATGGAACTAGATAAAAGTTTTATTTATGAAATGTTTTATTCATTCCTTAAATTATTGAATATAAATTGAATATATGTAGATATGTAACTAAACAATCTATAAAAATGACCAAAAAAAGAAAGAAAGAAAAGGAAAAAAAAAGGAATTAAAATTAAAATTATTTATACGTTCATTTTGTACGCACTTTTTATACGTACGTTTTCAGATTTTTTTTTTTTTTTTTTTTTTTTTTTTTTTTTTTATTCGTTTCAGATATGTTGAAAATTATTTTTTTTATTATTCAAGTTTCATTTATACATTTTTATATATTATATCATTTAAATATTGAAAAAAGATTCAATTTAATTTATTATTATTATTATTATTATTATTATGATTATTATTTACAAATGCATCGCAGTTTTTAACAATTAGAAATTTCTTAAGCTATCAACAAGAGAAAAAAAAAATAAAAAATTTATTATTATTATTATTAGTAGTATTTACAAATGCATCGCAGTTTTTAACAATTAGAAATTTCTTAAGCTATCAACAAGCGAAAAAAAATAATTTATTTTATTATTTATTTTATTTATTTATTTATTTATTCTTAAGAAATATGTATAATTGGTAGGGATGAAACGGATAGTGATTTTGCCGGATACCGGATATCCGGAGCTCTTCTGCCTGCCGGATACGGATATCCGGACCGGATATCCGTCGGATATCCGGCATTAGTTTTGTTTTTTGTTGTGTTGTATATTTCTTTTCTTTTTCTTTATTTTAAAACAATAAAATATAAACATATTTCATATACTATTCTTTTAAAAACATTTTAAATATAATTTATTTAAACATATTTATTTAATATTCTATTTATTTGTGCAATATTGCCATGAAGAATAAAATTTTAAGCCTAACATACTCCTTCCTACACTTGCAATTTTTGGTGAAAAGCACAATCACAAAAAAGATAGGTTTTGTTCAGAATTATAAAACTAAAACTTATTATTTACATATTTTTTACAATACTATTATAAAAAAAAATGAAATAAAATATTTTACTAATATAATCACAGTTGAAGGGTTATTTTCACATGAAAACTAATATGTTGTGGCCATCACAAAACTTTCTTCTACATAATTCTATATAACAGCGCCACTTACTGTTTAAATCGTATAAAAGTTTAACCATAGCTTCTCACAATAAATATTTTACAAAAGGAGTTTATGCAATTTTAATCAACAGATGCTGAGATATACGCTTGTGAAAAATCATAATAGAAGCTCCATCTGTCGGCTGTTATACACATAAATTAGGTCAACATTTGCTTTCATAATGGTTGTCTTATATATCAGGTTTCATGCACATATGTTATAGAAGTTGGGATTAACTTAGCCTATTCATTGGGTAAATTGTAGTGCAGTATTGCCACCTGTTGGCCAATATACACCTGAAATAAATCGCAATAGTGTTTCACAATGGCTGGTTCTCTCACATACCAAGTTCTATGCAATTATACACAATAGAATAAGCGATATAGCCTTCCCCGTTTGGGGGAAAATTTCTGTATTGCAGAGCCACCTACTGGCCAACATGCACCTAAACTGAACCAGCATAATTTCTCATAATGCCTTTCCAACATGAAGTTTTGTGTAGTTACATGAAATAGAACCTAAAATATAGCCTTCCCTAAATTGCAGAAAGCACTGTATAACTATAACAGCACCACCTGTAGAGCGATTGGCACCAAAATTTGATAGGCACTAATATATGCCAAGTTACATGTACTTATATATTTATATGAAAATCTGTGCAGTAGTTTCTGAGATATAGCCTTCCTCTAAGTTACAGAAATCGCAGTATGGCAGCACCACCTGTTGAGCCATTTGCACCAAAAGTTGGTAGGCACTGATTTATGTCATGGTGCAACTACACATAAATTTATATGTAACTAGCAGGCTACGCCCGCTTCGCTGGTCACTATTTTTAAGTGAATCACAATATTTAATGAATTCTCTCAAAATTGCATTAATTTTTATCATGTGATAAAAAAAGAGAAAAAAAAATTCTGATCGGGAAAAATGTCGCACCGTGTCCCCACTGTCTTCGGCAGCGTAGACCCGTGCGCTGCGCGCACGTATTCCTTCAATATCCTTATGACTTCTCAAAATTCCATGTTAATACTCATAAACTTTCATTCTCAAGAAAAGGAATTAAAAAATATATCATTTAGTATCGGGTAAAAACTCACACCAGGACGCCACTGCCTTCGGCAGCGCAGACCCATGCGCGCTGCGCGCGCACGTTACAGGATATACGTGCGCTGTACACGCATATTCCTTCTCAACTCAAACTTTTATTATTAAGAAAATAAAATTAAAAAAGAATCTTTTATCATCGGGTAAAAACTCGCACCGGGTCCCAAACCCATGTGCGCTGCGCGCCTATTCCTTCCCCACCGTTCCAGCCCCTCCTAATTAACTTGCATATACCAATTTTGAACGGTCTTACTCAATTAGCTGAGATGCAAAAGAAAACCTGATCAGGACACTTTAAATTGTATATCAGGTGAAATCTCGAATTCCACTTTCGATAATGTAAAAGAACTTTAAAATATCTTTCGAATGATGTATTAGAAATAATTTAATCATAATTAGAATATGAAACATTGGAGTTTAAAAATATTACAGCACCATCAGGCGGTAGAAATTTCTGTAATCTATTGTTCCATTCCAGATCAACAAAGCTTTCAAATGATGTGTTACTCATGAAATTATTTTAATTAGTAGATGAAATACAAAAGAAAACCTAATCAGGACACCTCAAAACGTGTAAATCGGGTGAAATCTCGAATTCCATTTTCGATAATGTAAAAGTACTTCAAAATGTGTATCAACTAAAATAAGCTTTCAAATGATGTATTACTTATGAACTTTTTTTAATTAATAATTGAGATACAAAAAAAAACTGATTCAGGACACCTCAAAACGTGTAAATCTGGTGAAAACTTTCGATAATTTAAAAGAACTTTAAAATATCTTTCGAATGATGTATTACAAATAATTTAATCATAATTAGAAATTGAAATATTGAAATTTTAAAATATTACAGCGCCATCTGGCGGTAGAAATTTCTGTATTCCACTGTTCGATTCCAAATCAAAAAAGCTTTCTAATGATGTATTACTTATGAAATTATTTTAATTAGTAGCTGAGATACAAAAGAAAACTGATTCAGGACACCTCAAAACGTGTAAATCTGGTGAAAACTTTCGATAATTTAAAAGAACTTTAAAATATCTTTCGAATGATGTATTAAAAATAATTTAATCATAATTAGACATTGAAATATTGAAATTTTAAAATATTACAGCGCCATCTGGCGGTAGAAATTTCTGTATTCCACTGTTCGATTCCAAATCACAAAAGCTTTCTAATGATGTATTACTTACAATTATTTTAATTAGTAGCTGAGAAACAAAAGAAAACTAATTCAGGAGACCTCAAAACGTGTAAATCTGGTGAAAACTGTCGATAATATAAAAGAACTTTAAAATATCTTTCAAATGATGCATTAAAAATAATTTAATCATAAATAGAAATTGTAATACTGAAATTTGAAAATATTACAGCGCCATCTGGCGGTAGAAATTTCTGTAATCAACTGTTCGATTCCAAATCAAAAAAGCGTTCTAATGATGTATTACTTATAAAATTATTTTAATTAGTAGCTGAGATACAAAAGAAAACCTAATCAGGACACCTCAAAACGTGTAAATCGGGTGAAATCTCGAATTCCCTTTTCGATAATGTAAAAGTACTTTAAAATGTGTATCAAGTCAACAAAGCTTTCAAATGATGCATTAGTTATGAATTTTTTTTAATTAATAACTGAGATATAAAAGAAAACTGATTCAGGACACCTCAAAACGTGTAAATCTGGTGAAAACTTTCGATAATTTAAAAGAACTTTAAAATATCTTTCGAATGATGTATTAAAAATAATTTAATCATAATTAGAAATTGAAATATTGAAATTTTAAAATATTACAGCGCCATCTGGCGGTACAAATTTCTGTATTCCACTGTTCGATTCCAAATCAAAAAAGCTTTCTAATGATGTATTACTTATGAAATTATTTTAATTAGTAGCTGAGATACAAAAGAAAACTAATTCAGGACACCTCAAAACGTGTAAACCTGGTGAAAACTTTCGATAATTTAAAAGAACTTTAAAATATCTTTCGAATGATGTATTAAAAATAATTTAATTGGAATTTGAAATATCGAAATTTTAAAATATCTGGCGGTAGAAATTTCTGTAATCTACTGTTATTAATGGAAGTAAAAAGAAAAATAAATATTTTTTATTTCCCCAAAACTTATATATACCACGGTAGTCGGGTAATGGAAGTAAAAAAGAAAAAGAAAAAGTATTTTTTAGTTCCTTCAAATGTATTTTGTTGCTATGGAAACTCCTATCGTCTGTTGAAAGATTGAGTACGAGTTGGAATAAATTTTAATTTGCAATTAAAATGTAACTGCTTTGTTTATTAATGAAAATTGATGAAATTTTAACTGCAGGTTGGTTTTGTGCTGAATAGGTTGTATATTAAGTGTTGTGTACGAAAAAGAAAATTTGAAGCACTTTGAAATTTGCAATTTTTAACCCCAGTTAAAGATCATGTGACATTAATGACTTGCACATGTTTTGTTTCTGTTTGAGACAGCCGTTAAAATCATCTGCTGAATGCTGATAGAATGCCTCTTTTTAAGCAATATGGATTTTTGGTCATTTTTGCGATCGATATGGGTCAACATTTTAATTAATATCTCCGAAACTAATTAAGATTTTTAAATTCTGTTTCGAGGAAAACATCAGAAAGGCTCCAGAGCATCCGTATGTCAATTCTTGTACTTCTGCGTTCAATAGGGGCTGAACGTATAAAAGAACAGACAGACAAACCTTTCCATTTATTATTATAGATTGTAGTACGCAGTAGTTCCGGAGGTACAGTTGAACAGAATTTTTGTCACACACACATAGACATTTTTTAAAAATTGGTCAAACCAGGTTCTGGACTTCTTAAAATGTGTAAATCCATCAAAAACCAGAAGTTGAAAATTTTTATGAATCCAATACTTTCTTTTGAGACCAGAAGAAACATAATCATAGCTGCTTACAATAAAGATTTTAGATATTGAGTTTAGTGCAATTTTAATCAAAAAATTTTGAGATGTAGCCATGTGGAGAATCACAGAAGGTGAGGAACAGCTGCGCCACCTGTTGGTCGATATATACCCAAATTAAGCCAACTTTTATTCTCACATTATTTTTATCTTGTTTATCTCTTAAATTTTATAGATGTTGAGATTTAGCCTTCCTATTCACAGAGTAAATTGCAACATAATATAGCCACCTATCGACCAATATGCACCAAAATTGAATCAACATGATGTTTTATAAAAATGACCCTTTCCCATACTAAATTTTTAGCAATTATACAGGAATGAATCTCAGATATAACTTCCTCATTCATGGGAAAATTGCAGCATAGCAGCATCACCTATTGGCCATTATGCACAGAAATTGAATGAACATGTTTCATAATAGCCCTCCCTGGGACACACTTAGTTTATTTTTTAAATTATACACAGTATAAGCTGAGATATAGTCTTCCTTTAAATGGGAGAAATCACGGTATAGCAGCACCATCTGTTAAGTGATTTGCACCAAAAGTTGATGGGCACTTTTTTTTGGTAAGATGCAACTATGTATAAATTTATATGAAATTCTGTGCATTAACTCTTGAACTGCACAAAACTTTTGTCAGATAGACATTATCCAAAAATGGTCAAATTGTGTTTTGGTTCCCTCAAAATGTGTAAATCCACCGAAAACTGGAAGTTGAAAATTTTCACGAATCCAATACTTCCTTCTATTTAATATAGAAGAAAGGAATAATTCAAAATGAATTATATACCTCGGACCAGTTTTAAAATATTTTTGATATTGACAAATCTCTTTTGAATTTTAACATACCAATTTGAAAATTTTGTATACTATTATCATCATTAATGTCATTACTATTTTAACATAGTCGAACAACGAAAAATTTCATAAAGTTCATATTGCAGAAATAACATTTACACTTAACATTTAACAGGGTTTTTTTTTTTTTTAACACTACACACACAAAAAAGTAGATTTTTTGAAAATACTATTTAAGGAACGAATAATCTTTAAATAATGTTAAAATGTATATTTTATTTATTAATTATCCCTTTTATTGTGGCTTGTTTGTTGCTTTTGTAAAGAAATATTTTTAAATACTGTCAAGGTTTATATCTGATTTATTAATTCTCCCTTCTATGGTAATCGTTTTGCAGAGAAATATGTGTATTATTTTGACTTTTGCGTCATGTAATATCGTTGATAAACCCAAATGTAAATTTTGGTGGGCCTCTTTCAGTGCTTACAAAATAATTCATCAAATTACTATAATAATATAAAAATCATTTTTAAAATAATATTATAACTATTAAGAAAATATTCTTATGATAAACGCTGTCATATATCACGAATAAAATCTGTATCCTTGAAAACACGCAACACCATTAGCTTTACTTTTGTAATAAGGTAATACTATACGTGTAATTAGTATTGATATTTAATATATTACATCCATGTATTGTCGAACTTTTAGTTATTAAACATATCTTTCTTTTTTCTTTTTTTTAAGTTTATTTGGGGGTTAATTATAGTCAGTTCTAAAATAGTTCTTTAATAGTTCTATAATATTTTTTAATAGTTAATTCTATACGTATAAAAATAACTACATTTTTTAAACGCAAGAATCGACATGCATGATTAAATTTTCGCCAGTGTCCAAAATGTCCGACATTCAATTCCCCAGTACCTTTAGGTGAGCGGAAGGTGTCGGGTATGAGACCAGGATGTATTTGTCAGCTCAGACACTCAGGGTTTTCTGTGGTTCTCTCCTTAACTCACACATTTTAATGTAGTTAATGTAAAATGTTCTTTCTTTAGTGTTTTGAATTCTACTGAAAAATGGCTGTTTCAAATGAGCAAAGAGTGTAAATTTTAAAGTGAATTTTTCTTCATTTTTCTTTTAAAGTTATTATGATAACTAAAAAAAAAAAAAAAAAAGCCTTTTTTTTCTTTTAGTATCATACGTATAATTCAAAAAAAATAATTTGTAGTCCTTTTTTTTTTACATTTAATACTAATTTTATGAAAAAAAAATATATATATATATTATATAAGCACATAGCATAAATAAAAGTGGTCAAACTGCTTTCCATGGATTTTAAATCAGTATTTTATAGATTTATTATTATAGTTTTATGCATTTTGAGCACTTTTATGCATTTTGAGTACCATAAAAAAAAAAAAAAAAAGCCTTGCTTTATTTGCAGAATAAAATTTTTTAAATTAGGCAAAAAATAAATAAATAAATAAAAAGTGAAATAAATGAATGAATAAATAGTATTATTTAAAAAGGTTAAAATTTGGCGAAATTTATACATTATACAAATTTGACTTTTAAAGCAAAATATGTGAATTTAGATAAATAAAAACAAACGGAATTATTTTAAACGTGATTAAATAATGCTATTTCGTTAAAAATACAAGTAAAATACATGTCTAAAATTATATACAGAATATCAAAACTCAAAAGAAAAAAATTAAATGAGAAAATGTACAATATTTTCTTTTATTTATTTATTTAGCTAAATAAATTTTTAATTAATGCCAAACTGTTTTACGCGGATAATAAATCACTATATACTTGACTTTGCAGCTTCCATAAATAATATTGTTATTATATTTAAGGATGTAAATTACTTTAAGGAAAAAAAACATTTTGATTTAAATAGAAATTTTACATTTGTTTAATTCATAAATAAAAATGTAGCTACCGATGCATAATATAGCAAAATCAACATGTTTACAACAGTGAAAAAATTACAGAAAATAACATATAACTAGCTGGCTTCGCCCGCTAGCGGGTCAGTATTTTCAAATGAATCACTAAAAATAATGAATCACTAACAGAAACTTTTAGTGTTAAGAAAAGAAATTTAAAAAAAAATCATTTCTGATTGTGTAAAAAGTCGGGCCGGGTCCCCACGTGCTGCGCGCGCGTATTCCTTCCCTGACCCTGCGTGCCCCCTAAAAAAAATCATTTCTGATTGGGTAAAAACTCGCACCGGGTCCCCACTGCCTTCGGCAGTGCAGTACCACGTGCGCTGCGCGCGCACAACTGAATTGATACACGCGCTGCACGCGCGTATTCCCTCCCTGACCCTTCGTGCCCCCTAGAAAAAAAATCATTTCTGATCGGGTAAAAACTCGCACCGGGTCCCCACTGCCTTCGGCAGCGCAGTCCCGTGCGCGCGCAGCGCGCACAACTTCAGGGATACACGCGCTGTGCGCGCGTATTCCTTCCCTGAGCCTTCGTGCCCCCTAAAAAAAAAATCATTTCTGATCGGGAAAAAACTTGCACCGGGTCCCCACTGCCTTCGGCAGCGCATGTTATAAGTCATATCATAAATATTTAATTATATCTATTTTTATAAAGTGAAATTAAAGTTAATTTGTTAAGGTATTTATATATTCTATAAAGTAAATTATTTAAATTAAATTTGGTTTGATATGACTTACGTTTTTTTATCGCTCTCGTGGCCGCATTTTTGTTTATCTTCTTGCTCTAGTTTATTCCACAGATGTGAATAGCTGAAATTGTAAACATGTGAGTAATAGCGGTGAATCACAGTTATTGCTCTTGTTTCTGTTCACTCTCATCAAAAACGATGTCCATGGTTGTAAGATAAATAAGCCAGTGATGAAGACTAGTTTAGTCATTGCCAAGTGGCAACAGCAAGATGCAAATTGGTTTTGTTTGTATTGTATAAAAGACGTTTGCATCTGTTTTCTTTCTCTTGTTTTTTCAACGTTATAAGATGTAGTTTTGTTTTTCAGTTACCAGCAGGATATGCTGGTTTATTTAATATTTTTTCTTTTTCATCTGTAAATATTCATATTCAAATAAATTATGTTTGTTAATATATAAAAGTTTTCTTCATTGAGTCTTCCACATCAAACGTATAACTGCCATGTAATTTTTCCTCTTAAATTTTTATTAAAGTATCTCTGCTGTTTTAGTATATTTAAACTTTAATTCAACAAGGTTATGGGCCCAGTTAATGCCCCTCTAACCATAAGATATATAGTTTGAGGAATTTATGGTTTAATGATGTGGAAGTGAAGAGTAATGTTTACATCCGGACTTCAGTTTGCCGAGTTTTTATGAGCCGTTCCAGTTATCAAATAATGAACTCATAGAAGTGCTGAATATGCTTGACTGTTAGTTATCCATGAAGAAAGGCCCAGATGAACGTTTTTTTTTCTCTTTTGTCAAAGTTTGAATTGACAAATTGAAATGGAGGAAAAGGAGTTCAAAGGGACTTTGTTGACGTCTACTAACTGGGATAGTTGGAAAACTGAAATTAAAGTGGCTTTGATGCACTATGGTGCCTGGGTCTTTGTGGAGAATGAGAAATACATGGAACAACAGGCTAGTGACCAGGAAGGCTTAACGTGGAGAGAAAAGTATGAGCTGAATTTAAGGAAAGATAGAGCTTTTACAATTATTTACCAATCTTTAAGCCCTGAATTAAAGCCATTAATTAGTAATTTGACAGATGGTTACAAGGCCTGGAAGGTTCTGCATGAAAATTTTGAACGGAAGACAAGAGCTCGGGTAGTACAGCTGTTGGATGAATTTTTTGAAACAAAGTTCTCTAGTGGTGAACCTGTCAATCTTTTCCTGTGCCGAGTAAAGAAAGCTGCTGAAAGGTTAAAGGACGTTGGACACCAGCTACAACCATTGTACATTGGATACCAGATGATCCGTACCTTACCAGAAGAGTTTCAAGCAACGGTCCAAGCTATTTATAGATGGAATGATGCAGACTTTGTTCCACACAAGATTGAGGCGGAACTTCTTTTGGAGGAAAATAGACTGAATTTTGTTAAAAAAGACTTGCTGAGGAACTCTGAATTAGCTTTTTCAACTCTTTGTAAGACAGGTAAAACTTTAGATACTAGTAATGTTAAAAATATGAGTTCTAAAAATGTTAAAGAAAGTAATTATAAAAGTAAAAATTTCAATTCTAATAAATGTAAAAAATTTAATGGTTTTTCTGCTAATGAAAATTTTAACAAAAGTAAAATTGGACCCTGTTTTAAATGTAAACAGTATGGTCATTTAAAGTCTCAATGTGTTAATAGAAGTGCTCATTCCCGAAATTTTAATGAAACTAGTAATATAGAAGTTAATGAGAAATTTAGTTTTGCTTTTTCTGAATGTAGTTTAACAGAAATTTTCCCTCAGTTTTTTGAGGCAAATTCATCAGTTGCAAATTCTGATAAAATAACCTGGGTATTTGATACTGCAGCGACGGCACATTTTTGCAACAATAGAGATTTATATCTAGATTTTGAGCCTGTAACTGATGTTCAAATGTCTCTTGCTGTAGGTGAAAAAGAGAGTAATGTTTTAGGAAGGGGTACTATTCAGTTTAATGTTAAATGTAATAATAACTATAATCAGATAACTTTAAAAAATGTTTTATACAATCCAAAATTAAGAAGAAATTTAATATCAGGTGTTAAGTTAGAAAAATTAGGCTTAAATTTTTCTGGCAAAAATGGAGAAATTCGAGTTTTTGACAAAGATGGGAATGAGTTATTCTATGCATTGAGGAAAGGTGATTTGTATTTTTTTAAACCAACAAAATATGTAACAAATGGTGGTGCAACTTCGGCTAGTCTTACTGTTCAGGAAAATTCTAAACCTGTTGATTTTTGGCATAATAGATTTTGTCATATTAATGATGACTATTTAATTAATACTAGTAAATGTCAAGCTGTTAAAGGATTGCCTATTTTGAGTAAGATGGCTGAAGATTGCATACCATGTAAACTTGCTAAAAGTAAAAGAGTATCTTTTAAAGCTATTGGTCAAGTAAGATCTAAAAATGTTCTTGAATTGTTACATATGGATGTTTGTGGACCATTACCAGTTTTAACTCAGGGAGGTAATAGATATTTTTTAACTGTAATTGATGATTATTCACGTAGAGTTGCAGTTTATCCCATTAGAAATAAATCTGACGTTTTTGAAACTTTTTTGAGATTTTCTAGAAGAGCAGAAAGACTTTTAAACAAGAAAATAATTGCTATTAGAACTGATGGGGGTTTGGAATTTTGTAACAAGGAGTTTGAAAATTTTTTGGAAAAGCAGGGTATTAAACATGAAAAAACAAATGTTTATTCTCCAGAAATGAACGGTGTGGCGGAAAGGTTCAATTTAACTGCTTTAGATGGTGTTAAGACTTTGCTTGAATCTAGTGGTTTACCTCAAAAATTTTGGGGGGAGGCTTTGATGTGTTTCACTTATGTTTGGAATAGAGTTTGCCACAAGAAGGATAAAACTCCTTTTGAGTTGTTTACTGGCAGAAAGCCTTCTGTTTCTCATCTAAAACCATTTGGTTGCCTGGCTTTTGTAAATGTACCTAAACAACTCAGGAAAAAGCTCGATATGAGAGCCAAACTGGGAATTATGTTGGGGTATGCACAAAAAACCAAAGGTTACAGAATTTGGATAGTTGAGGATCAGAAATTAATTGAAACAATCAATGTAAAGTTTAATGAAACCAAAAAAGGGGTAGATGAAATTAAATGTAATAAAGTAATTAAAGGTCAAAATTTTTACTTTTCTGTTCCAGATTATGATAATGATATTGATTTAGGCCCTACTATTCATGAGCTAGCAGAACGCTTAGAATCTCGTGAGGGGGGGAGAATAGTTCAGTCTCAGGAAGTAGAGGGAACTAGTTTAACGCCATGTGATTCCATTCCATGGATACGTAGAGCTGTACCTCGAAAAACTGGAACTAGAACTGATATCTATTATGGAATAGAGGGTGAAAATATAAGGCTACGATCGCTACAAGATGTTAAAAAATATTGTTTAGAAAAGAAAATAGAATGTAATGATAAACTCTTTGATTTTTCGGGTAAAAATTTAACTGCTGGTAAACTTGTAAATTCTTCAGATTCTAATGATGAAGCTAACCTGATTGAAATTAAAATTCCTAGTAATTTTTTTGAAGCTGTTAACTCGCCTGAAGCATCTGAGTGGGATAATGCCATGAAACAAGAGATGCAGGTCATGTATGATCGTAAAGTTTGGGAATTGGTAGAACCACCTAGAGGAGCTAAAATTTTGGGAAACAGGTGGGTATATACTCTTAAAAGAAATGAAAAAGGTGAAATTATAAGGTATAAAGCTCGTTTAGTAGCTAAAGGGTTCAATCAGGTCAAAGGGGAAAATTATGAAGAAGTGTTTAGTCCAGTGGTGAATTTTTCTATTATAAGACTATTTTTTTCTATATATGTATGTTTATTTAATTGGTTTCATGTACAAATAGATGTTAATAATGCATATTTATATGCAAAATTAGATGAAACAGTTTTTATGTTACAGCCTGAGGGTTTTATTAAAGATAAAGGTAAAATTTGTAAACTGGAAAAAGCATTGTATGGACTCCATCAAAGTAGTCGAGCATGGTTTTTTGAACTAGATGATGTTTTGAAAAACTTGCAATTTCATAAACTGGACTGGTGTAATTGTGTTTATACATATAATTGTAATATAATTTTATTATTGTATGTAGATGACATTGTCATCTTTGGTAAAAATCAGGAAGATTTGGAATTTGCGATAAACTTGTTACAGCAAAAATTTGATTTAAAGATTCTGGGTAAGACTAAAAAACTTTTAGGTATTGAGTTTGAAGAAGAGGGAGGAAAATTGTTTATTCATCAAAAGGCTTATATCAATAAGATTTGTAAGCAGTATGAAAATTATAAATATCCCATTGCTTCTTTGCCAATTCCTAAAGGAGAAATTTTTTCTAAATTAGATTCCCCTAAAACTGAAGCTGAAATTAGAGAAATGGAATCTTACCCATATAGAAATTTAATTGGTTGTTTAGCTTTCATAGCAAGTCGTACTAGACCAGATATTGTTTTTGCTGTAAACTTGTTGTCGCAGTTCCAATCTAATCCAGGTATGAAACATTGGAACAGTGTTTTGAAATTATTGGGTTATCTTAAAAATACAATTAGTTATAAATTAGAATTGTCCAGGGTTAACAACTTAGAATTGAAATGTTATTCTGATTCAGATTTTGCTGCCAATAGAGATGACAGGGTATCAATGGGAGGATATATACTATTTTTAGGTGAAGCTCCTGTATCATGGAGAACATTTAAACAGAAATGTGTTAGTCTCTCAACCATGGAGGCAGAATATATCAGTTTAACAGAATCCGCTAAAGAATTGACCTGGATTAAAAATGTTTTATTAAATAATAGTTTAGATTTAAAGTTAGAAAATTGTATTTTATATTGTGATAACGAGGCAGCAATTTCTTTTTCAAATTCTCCGTTTGAAAATCATAGAACTAAGCATATACATATTAAATATCTTTTTTAAGGAATTTGGTTTTTGATAAAGTATTTAAATTAATGCCAATTTCTGTAGGCAATTTTTTTATATATATTACATGTTGTCACTTTTGATCAATGGGTGATCACTAACTTCGTGATCAGGCATTGATTGAGGTGAATTTTGAAGTATTTTTAGTGTTTAAAATGTGTTTTCATAAAACGCTGTCCCGAGAGCGTTAAAAAAGGGGGGAGATTGTTATAAGTCATATCATAAATATTTAATTATATCTATTTTTATAAAGTGAAATTAAAGTTAATTTGTTAAGGTATTTATATATTCTATAAAGTAAATTATTTAAATTAAATTTGGTTTGATATGACTTACGTTTTTTTATCGCTCTCGTGGCCGCATTTTTGTTTATCTTCTTGCTCTAGTTTATTCCACAGATGTGAATAGCTGAAATTGTAAACATGTGAGTAATAGCGGTGAATCACAGTTATTGCTCTTGTTTCTGTTCACTCTCATCAAAAACGATGTCCATGGTTGTAAGATAAATAAGCCAGTGATGAAGACTAGTTTAGTCATTGCCAAGTGGCAACAGCAAGATGCAAATTGGTTTTGTTTGTATTGTATAAAAGACGTTTGCATCTGTTTTCTTTCTCTTGTTTTTTCAACGTTATAAGATGTAGTTTTGTTTTTCAGTTACCAGCAGGATATGCTGGTTTATTTAATATTTTTTCTTTTTCATCTGTAAATATTCATATTCAAATAAATTATGTTTGTTAATATATAAAAGTTTTCTTCATTGAGTCTTCCACATCAAACGTATAACTGCCATGTAATTTTTCCTCTTAAATTTTTATTAAAGTATCTCTGCTGTTTTAGTATATTTAAACTTTAATTCAACAGCGCAGTCGCGTGCGCGCTGCGCGCGCACAAGGTAAGGGCATACCTGCCAACATTTGAAAATGACAATTAGTAGCACACCAATTTTAAAAATAGATTGGATGGTTGATTGGTTCATTTTTATCATGCAACACACAAATCCTGAACAAATAAATGTATGTATATTACTGTATTTTCTTGTGTATAATCTGTGGGGTACTATTTTCAGCCCTGATTAAAAATTTTCCACAGATAATATGCACTGCCTGATGCCAGAATCCGGCTTTATTTGCCACCGAAATCCGGCCACATTATGTTTAACGCCCCCCCCCCCCCCCACCACCTCAAATTAAACATTATTATTTTTTTTTAAGTTATTAATTTTACCTAAATAATTTCCATTAGTGTTCATATATAATGAAAAACTGCTTAAGAAACAAACATGATTTATGAAATCAGGTGTAAATTAATTTTATTCTAAATTCAGAATTACTCTTTCTGTTTTTACACTATATTCAACCAGCCATTGAAATTTAGCAAAAATACTACCTATTAAATAAATATTTTTTGTTGTATGTTTAATTTAAGTGTATAATTTTAAAAATTATAAATTATAATGATTGCAAAATTTCTAATCTTAGTATAGGGATAATTGTTTTAAAAATATTAAAATATAAATATTAAAACACATTCAACAGTTTCCGTAGGCGTTTTATCATGAATTGGTAAGGGAGGGGGGGGGGGGGGGGGTAAAAAAAAAAGAGTGAGATATATTGAACAACTCTACTTCCTTATAGGTTCTAGCATCTAATACAGTAAGTTTAAAAATAACATTGACATTTATGTTGCGGATGATTAGAAATTCCAAGGCTTTCGTGAGGCGTTTGTTTGCCGATCGTTAAGGGGAGGGGGAGGAGGGCACAAAAAAAAAAAAATACGCGAATGAGAAATATTTAACAATTCTATCTCTTTATACATTCTAGAAGCTAATAAAGCAAGTTTAAAATGAAAATTGACATTTATGGCATGGATGGAAAAAGATTGAGAATTGCAAGGCAAAACGTCAGAAATGTTGCAGTTTTGGTGCTAGATAAAAATTCGTAATTTTGAGCCGATTTTCGTAGCGTCGTAGTTTACGACCTAAATTCGTAGCAATTACGAATTATTCGTAGCAGTTGGCAGGTCTGTAAGGGATACGTGCGCGGTGCACGCCTATTTCTTCTCCACCCTTTCAGGCCCTCTTAATTAACCTACGTGTACCATTTTGAACGATCTAACTCATTTGGCTGAGATGCAAAAGAAAACATAATCAGGACACCTCAAAACGTGTAAATCTGGTGAAAACTTTCGATAATTTAAAAGAACTTTAAAATATCTTTCGAATAATGTATTAAAAATAATTGAATCATAATTAGAAATTGATATATTGAAATTTGTAAATATTACAGCGCCATCTGTCGGTAGAAATTTCTGTATTCCACTGTTCCATTCCAATTCAAAAACGCTTTCTAATGATGTATTACTTATGAAATTATTTTAATTAGTAGCTGAGATACAAAGAAAACTAATTCAGGAAACCTCAAAACGTGTAAATCTGGTGAAAACTTTCGATAATATAAAAGAACTTTAAAATATCTTTCGAATGATGCATTAAAAAAAAATTTAATCATAATTAGAAATTGAAATATTGAAATTTGAAAATAATACAGCACCACAAGAGAAAACTGATTCAGGAGACCTCAAAACGTGTAAATCTCGTGAAAACTTTCGATAATTTAAAAGAACTTTAAAATATCTTTCGAGTGATGCATTAAAAATAATTTAATTATAATTAGAAATTGAAATATTGAAATTTGAAAAAATTACAGCGCCATCTGGCGGTACAAATTTCTGTATTCCACTGTTCGATTCCAAATCAAAAAAGCTTTCTAATGATGTATTACTTATGAAATTATTATAATTAGTATCTGAGATACAAAAGAAAACGAATTCGGGACACCTCAAAACGTGTAAATCTGGTGAAAACTTTCGATAATATAAAAGAACTTTAAAATATCTTTCGAATGATGTATTAAAAATAATTTAATCATAATTAGAAATTGAAATATTGAAATTTGAAAATATTACAGCGCCATGAAAGAACACTGATTCAGGAGACCTCAAAACGTGTAAATCTGTTGAAAACTTTGAATTATGTAAAAGAACTTTAAAATATCTTTCGTATGATGTACAAAAAATAAATCAATCGTAATTAGAAATTGAAATACGCGTATTAGAATATTGCGAAAATGTCCGGCGTGTAAAGATAAAATTTAATTTGCAATTAAAATGTAAATCTTTTGTTTATTGACGAAAATCGATGAAATTTGAAATGCAAGTTTGTTTTGTGGTGTAAATATTATATACTAAATAAAATGTGTAAAATTTGAAAAATTGAAGAAAATAGAAAATTGTAATTTTTAATCGCACTACGAAACACGTGACTCCGTTAAATTCCAGATGTGTTTCCGTTGAAGACTGCTGTAGACGAAAAGTCTGCAAAGCTAAGATTCTTGTGATTCGTTGCCAACATTTTTTTATAGTTTAGTTAATTTTAAAAAATCTAATTGTCCGATCGATAAGCCGTTTAAACCATCGGATTGAGAAAAAAAAGCCCTTTCCAATAGTATCTTGTTTGTAACGATACGACTGATATTTCTAATTTATTTTCCACTTTTTCCGTAAAAATGTCGCTTTTTAAGCATTTAATCATGAATTCTGGGTCATTTTTTGTTAGACAATGGTCGACATTTTAATTAATATCTCCGCTAATTAGGGTCGCATCGTTTCGCAAATTACATATCGTACATCTGCGATAAATTCTCTGTCCGACGGTACCTGTTCGAAGTCCGTGCGACCGTTAGCGGCGGAGCCTTTTCCGTTTCAAGCCGTTTCTCACAGACACACAGACAGACAAAAACACACACGCGTACAGATTTTAATAATATAAGGAGATTAGTAAAATAAACTATCGCTTCATATACGAATTCTGATAATGTTCTTAAAATATAAATAAAAACTAGCATTACAAAATATACAATATATATTTTTTAATTTTTCAAATAAATTTTTATTACATACTAATGCGGCAAAATTGAATATTATTTCAGAAACATGTGAAAAATCACAGCAAAATATATAATTGATTATCTTAAGTACAAATATATAGATAATTTCATATAATACTGTAATATGCGTAGGTCATGTTAGGCAACAATCATTAAACGAATTATTTATATTCATGCTGGTAAGAATTTAATTACAAAAAACTTTAATGATCTTCAGATGTGAAATAGATGGATTTCCTTTTCCTTTTTTCTTTCCTTTCTTTTTTTTTATGCAATAAAAAATAAAATAAAGTTTCTAAAAAAATAATAATTATAAAATAAAGAAGATTTAATAACGGACTCGGACAGTTTGTAAAATTTAAAAATTGCAAAACGGATTATATAACCAATAAATACGTTGTATTGTTGTATAAACGAAATACTTTTGTTGTATAAAATAAATAAAAAGAATCTGAGAATATTTCAAATTGGCGTTTAACTATAAAAGATGTGTTATATAAATGAAAGAAGTATAAACATTACTTTACTGTATGTAAAAAAAAAAAAAAAAAAAAAAAAAACTTCGATTAGTATTTTAATCACAGAATTTATACCAATAACAAAAACCTTAAAAGGCACGCATACTAAAATTATCAAAACTTTATAGTATGAAATATTAAAAGAGAAGAAATAAAGAAACTAAAATATTGCTAGCGCAATCAAGACCGAGAATCATATCAAATGTCGTCACCCGACATGATTTTCCCTCTTTTTATCCGTATATGAAATACTATCATCCCTACACATCTTCCCTTCGCCGGTAATTAATAAGACACCCACGGAGAAAACCGATTACTACACCTCATGCTTTAGGGGAGAAAATGCCTGGGAAAACGGCAGTGCCAGCCCCGTATTCTTGAACACTTTTTTACTTGGGATTGCCGTTGTCCCTCCCGTAAGGTAAAGGTTAAAAGAGAGTTAATAGGGCGAGTTTGAAAAAAATCCTTACAACTGTTTTTAAAGGAACGCACTTGCGAGACCTGAAATTGAGCTATTTTATACAGGACGCTTATCCATTTTCCTGAACTAACCAACTATATCATTCGAAAGGACATCTAAGAGACCTGTCTTAATTCTGAAGTTTTGTAGTTCTATCTTTATTAGTTTAGGAGATATGATAGCCAGAAGATTCCACACATACATACATAAACACACACACACACACTCTGACCAACTGCCGAAAATCACTTTTCTAAACTCAAGGAACCTTAAAACGTGTAAATCAGGTGAAATCTCAATATCGAATTTTTGGACCAAATACAATACTTTCACTACCTATGGTAGTAGGGCAATGGTAGTAAAAAGAAGCATAATTTCTTTCTTTCTCTTTTTTTTTTTTTTTTATATATAATAAATAAAATTTTGAGCATATAAAAGAATAACATTTAAACAATATCATAAAATCCCAAAAGTAACCTCCTCTCCTTTCCAAAAGCATACGTGTCTGACCTTGAAGACTTGAAGATTGAAAGTAGGTTTGGATGAAAAGGTGAAAGATAAATTTACCTTTTCTCTGTATGTACACCTGATAGTAGGATGGATAAAAAGGGTGGAGGGGTTACATTTAAGAAAATGGAATACTTTCACTTTCAGCGAGAGAAGGGAGGGAGCAGCTTACATTCGAGGACGGGGTTACTTTTGGGATTTTACAGCATTTATAAATAGTAAACATGAGGAAAAACTTTAGATTAAAATTACTTAAAAATGCCTATTTTTACACCCTAGGTTCCATTCGACCAGTGTTTCCGCTGCGGTAGCATTTTTCGCGAAATGCTAAAAGACTTATCCAAAATGTGAAAATGAAATAACATGGTTTCACTTTTTTTGCTAAAGCATCTTACTAAAGACAAATTAAAAAAAAAAAAATCTTCAAACATATTATAACGAATTTTTTGAGGGAAAAAAATTGCAACATTGATCAAGAAAAATCAATCGTTTCATGCATATAAGGAAAATCAAGTGCTGAACTATGCATAGGAATCACATATAGGAAATAAACTTGTAAATAAGCATGAGGCATTTGTAAAGTGGTCTAATATGAAAGAAAGAAAAATTATAAATTGTAAACCAAAAAGCTTTCAATAGTAATAAACAAATTTCACTAATATTACTTTCTTTTTTTATTTTTGTAAGTTATGTTTTTATTTTCAGATACAGTATAAGCTTAATGTAGTTTTACGTGCCATAGTGATAATTATATCTCCAGAAAAATAATATAATTCGTATATAAGATGTTCATATTGCTTTAAAAAAGTTTACAAAATAAAGTAATAATCTAAAAACTTTAATATTTTTCATGTCTGCCAATGAATGTGTTAAAATATATGCTTGTACTATATATTTGAATTGATCTGGTTACAGTGGTAAGTTTAATTATTAATTACTTTTTTGTTTTTTATTTCAAATTAAAAATATTTTATCTTCTGTGTATAACTCTTTAAAGACCTGTATAAAAACTTTTAAGTTTAATTTAGAAATGAAAATCAAACATGTCGAGGCGTTTAGAATAATGTGTAAACTGATATTCATCTTTTTCTGCTGCTTCTCACCATTTTTGCATTTTGCTAAAGCTTTTTTTTTTTCTGATTTTAGCTTTTTTGCTAAAGAAAATTTTTACTCAGCTTGAATCCTGCATTTGACTGAGTGCCCGGCCATCTTCAGGAGAAACTAGTTATGTTCTGCCCTCTTTTTCTTCTTTCTTTTAACATGGTGCGCCATCTGTTATCCAGCTTTTCATTTGTCTGACAGTCATTACATGCATGCTCGTTGGCCATTATTTCGATGCTTTCGCACATGGTGGCCTATTTGTAATTATTGTAGTAAGCCAGTGTTCTGACATGTTAAAAGTCGATATTTATGTTTTGATTACAGTGAGTTTTTGTTAGGGCTGTTGTTATTTTGTCGTATTTATGTCATTTTTATGTTCTTTCATTCGATTAGTGATTTTCTTTTTGTCATTCCAATGTAATAGCCAGAGTCATTATTTTTAATTTTATATTTTATTTCACAGATTCCTGCAGCTTGTAAGAGGTTGACGGGGTCTTTACCGTTATGTATTCGCTGGAAAATGTTATTATTAGGTTTTATGTGTATGCTTATATTAACGGCTTTGTTTTTTATTTTAATGGATGACCCTTTATGGTAGGGAATCACAGTTGTATATTTTTTATTAGTTTTTTCTGTGTTGTAAATTTTATTTAGGCTTTTAATCCTTTTTCTATAGATTTTATTTATAAGTTTTTTATTATAACTGTCTCTTTTCACAATTTTGTTAAGTTTGTTTTTAAGTAAAGTTTCGTTTGAACATACCATTATGGCTCTATTGACATAGGATTGTAGGGCATTTGCTAAGAGCCGAATGGAACCAAGAGTGGAAAAAGTAAGCATTTTTAAGTAATTCTAATTTTACAGTATTTTATAAAATTTTGATTAAAAAAATTTTAAATTCAAGCCAGTAGGCCCTGGTGTGTGGAGACCTTTCAGAGAAGCGGTGGATACATTTTCAGAAAAACTAATGCACCAATCTTATTGAAATTTAGCACACTAAGCAAAAAAGCAAAATTCTATCTGTAAAATTTCAATAAGATCAATAAATTAGTTTTTCAGAAAGTGCATCCACCCCTTTTCTGAAGAGTCTCAAAAACTATAACCCACTGCGTGAATTTTATATATTTTTTAATAAACATTTTATAGAATATTTTTTAAATGTTGCTCTTTATATGCTCAAAATCTTGAATAAAAAATTTTATTTATTATGTTAAAAAAAAAATAATAATAATAAAAGCCTTTTATGCCTTTGAAACCCATGTGTAACTCCTTAAATATAGAAGTAAAGTAACAACAACCAAAAAAAAAACTGAAAAGCTAAACATGAATTCAGCCATAGAGATGAAAAATTATATCGACAATAATGGCAATAAACTTACCAGAGGACGCCCTTCAGGGTCAGGTTTTGTTCCTCCCCACTGAGTTGGAAGTTCACTTGGATCGATATCCTCAAAGACAGCACTCTTCCACGTCTCTACAGATTAAAATAAGGAAACAAAACAAATATTAATAATGGATCTATAAAATAAAATGAAATAAGGCACTCAAAGTATCAATGGGCTGTTTTACTTGCTAAAAGTGCAGTTCAAATGTTAAAAAGTAAAAACTGTCCAGATATGTTTCAATATCAAAGTATCTTTTTGAAGATTCATTAAAATATCACAAAACATTTTTTAGATATGGACCATATTCCTCCTTTGGGTTCAAGACTATAAAAAATCAGCTGTTTTCGGAAAACAATTCTCAACTCTACCCATGGTAATAGAATATCTCTATAGCTTCATGACTCTACCATAGCAAAAGCAAAGCATTGTGGCCTACAAATTTTTATCTTGCAATATTATTTATAAGAGTTGCAGATTATATGAAATTGAAGTAAGAGTGATAGAGTGATACCTTTGTTTTGTTTTTAATCCAGTTTTATTAGTAATATACTTTAATATTAATCAAACTATGTAATATTAAAAGTTGCCATGTGAACTGTGGCGATGTTAACAAATTTAAATGGATGTTCCATTTAATAAATTCCTTTATTAAAGTGATTGAAATTCTAATTATTTAAGCTTTGATGTCTATATATATATGTGTGTGTGTGTGTATAAAATGTTCTTATTAATCTTTATTCATTATATATATGTGTGTGTGTGTGTGTATACATAAAATGTTCTGCAATTTTACGATTTGGAATAGTCTTAACTTTATCATTCGATTCAGTTGTTTACATTTCTCTTTTGTTCTTGTTTGAACATTATTATTAAGTTTCACTGCAGAAATATTTAGGAAAATGTTATGCGTAACAATAAAATGGCATCTTGAATCTAATTTGTTTACAAAATATCGGCCACGTGTTCGGCGATTTTACCTACTGTGACGTCACAGGAATATTGTCCATTCTATCCTATGTATAGACACTATCTACCAATAAGTATTTGGACACTTTCGAATTCAGACTTTTTGTCAACTATCTAGAAAAGTTCTTTAGGAATCATCTTGAAACTTTAGTAGTGTAGAGAACATGTTATACCTCCTATATTACAGCAAAAGTTGCGTCCTGAAGAGGAGAAGGGGATCAGTAAAATATTAAAAATCAAAATGCTTTCGATCACCCTGCAAAAAGTAATGCTTTAAATGTGTTTTGGTGATTAAGTGATGGCATTGAATTGGCTGTTGGTGGCATGTGATTAAGAGGATCCTTTTTATTATCTGTATGAATGTTTATGAAACTACTGCATATATTTATGGAGATATAACATTAAAAAAAAAAAAAAAAAAAAAAAAAAAAAAAACCTTATTAAAAAAAATATTCCACTTTTTTAATTATAACAAGTAGGATATTAAACCCAGTGCAAAGCCATTTTTCAGAAATTTGGCAGACACAGTACACTGTAATCAGAATGCAAAAACGTTCAATATCTTATGAAACAGGAGCCTTTTTATTAAATAATTTATAACTATGCATGCGCTAGCTTTTAAAAATTTTCATTGAATAGCCAAAAGTATTGAGTAACTTATAGGAAAACCCAAAACAAATAGTGTGAAAATTCAAAAAGTTATGAGAGATAGAAAGAAGAGAATTTCAGTTCCTTTCAAAATAAAAGCTAAACTACACAGGGTTTTATTCATATTTTTATTTCGAATCAATCAATGGCCAATGATGACAGTAAAGTGTTCGCTGATTATAAATAAATATTAACAAAACCCCTAATCATTTTTTTTTCTTTTTTTAGAATACCTGAAATTCTGTCCATTCTATCTCTCACAACTTTTTGAATTGACACGATATTGGTTTGGGATTAGCCACTGAAGGCAACTAGTATTTAATATTTTTTAACCTTCAATATTTCTGATTTTTTCAGCTCACATTTGTTCACCATCAGCCTGTAGGAAAAACTAATTATTCAATTTCTTAACCATAGGTATCAGAAAGGCCGTTTAATTATCTTTTCAAAAATATTTTTTTTTTTTTTTTTTTAATATAGATTGGTAAATTTTAAAAATGTGACCCGCTCAACATTCAATTTTTCACAAATCATTTCAAATAAATAAGTTTTTCCTCTATACATTAAAAAAAGTTACTTCCGATGCTGTTCTTTTTTTTTCTTTTTAGTTGAGATGCAAATAAACATGTAGAGCCCTGCAGGATTAATGAACGAAGCAAGTTGGGAGGGGCGGTGAAGTCTCCCTTGGGGTTTTTGAGCAGAGTGAGTAGGAGGCAGAGGTCCCTAGTTTTTTTTTTTATTTTTTATTATTATTAATAAAAACTTTGCAGCAAGAGAGATTATCTGGAGCTGCCATCTGTTGTCATAGAGTGAAGATGATGATCTGTCCAAGAAATGTCTATTGAATAATAGCAGCGCCACGTATAATCCAGCTAGCACCTAAATTGAAATATCTGGTTAAGACACAAATGCAAAAAATGAGGACCCAAAACCAATATAGTGTAGGTAGGTAAGACAAAGGGAGGTTTTTTAAGCAATTTCAGCGAACTTGTTTTTTTATTTTTTATTTATAAAGTGATTTAAAATATGATTACTGTTTTTTCAATATAATGACTAACGAAACAGACAAAGGTTCCTTATAAATTTAAAGCAATAACTATGCCTGATACGTACAATTCAATTTTTTGTGGTAAAAGTTAATTCCATTTACCATCTCTCTCATCCAGAAAATTTAAAAGTGGGAGTGACTCAGAAAATCTTGAAGCTCAAAAATTAAGATGGAACACTGGTGCAGAATTCATAACGATATTTGTTTAAGAAATTTCTTTACCTATAAAATTGTTGATTTAAGAAGTAGAAAAATTTGTTTCATTCAGTTCTGCACCCGTGTTCCATCCCTGTCAGTATAATTTTTATTATAAAGATTAAAAAATTCAAAGAGTGTCAAGATACTTCTACAGACCACCAAAATCTGGCCACAGACGGGTGGTGAGCGACCACCCAAATAGCAGAAACAGCACAGCAGATTGTTTAAGGCTTTGCAGATTAAATTTAAAATGTCAATAAGAAAAGCCAGAAAATAAATCAAGAATAAAATTATAATTTACATTATATCTCTAGATTACTGCACTCGTTGTATATTCTTAATATTCATTATAGATACAAATTTTACATCTTTTATGAATTAATAATACTTCTTGTGATACCAGATTGGGTCGGGCCTTCTTGGATCACAGACAAATTTTATTCGGCTGCAGATAGATGCAGAAAATTCTGCACAACCCAATATCATGGGTTGTCCACATTTATCTTAAGAGCATTCAATACCTGTTCTCACCAGCAGAAAAAAATAAAGACAATTTAACGTTGCATCATAAAGTACACAATCCTCATATAATAAGATTTATTTAAAAGCTTTTTATTGAAATTGGATTTTTGTCATTGTATCACACTTAAAAACAAGGAACCTCCACTTTAATGTAAATGTAAGCAACTTGTTCTCGTCACTTGTCAGCTCTTTTCATTAGGGTGTCATGTTAATAACACGATAGTCGTGGGTTCTATCCTTGAAGGCTGATGTGTTAGTTTTTTGCAGATAATTAATAGAAAAGATGTCAATTGATAAAAAAAAATCTTTCATTGTCTACACAGTATCCTAAGAAGTTTTGAAAAATAAATAAATAAAGTTTTTTAAGGAGCTTTTTTTTTTTTAGTTACTAAAACGCACAAAATATTTTTTTTTTTTTTTTTGGGGGGGGGGGGGGGGGGGGAAGCTGAAAGAGATGAAATTTTTTAAATATTCAAAATATTTTTAAAAACTTTCGAGACCAATATTCTTAGTCATTACTTTTTGTGTAAGTATTTGTTAGAATTTTCTAGAATGTTCTAATAAATATTTTGAATATTTAAAAAATTTCATCTCTGGCAAAAG
This sequence comes from Salticus scenicus, assembly GCA_963930645.1. Classification (NCBI taxonomy): domain Eukaryota; kingdom Metazoa; phylum Arthropoda; class Arachnida; order Araneae; family Salticidae; genus Salticus; species Salticus scenicus. The sequence continues at coordinate 2,343,579 of CAWVNO010001064.1, forward strand.
TGAAATATCTATATTTTTCTCTAAAATTTTCTTAATGCTGAAACTTTCATCTCTTTACAGCATGCCTTTGCAAGAATATTTATTTTAGGCTCTTTAGGGCTCCACAGTGGAACGCTTCCACTAATAAAAAAAATTTTTTTTTTTACTTAACTTTTCTTAAATGCACATTTTATAATGATTCTGTTATTTTTGAATGATTTTCAGATAGGTCAGTATTATAAAACATTTTACAAGTAATTCATTTCATTCATCTGTAAAAGAAAAGAAAGTATTCAATGGAATAATCACTCTTACCTTATGAAAGTAGCCAAGGTGATAGATAAAAATCTGCATCACAAACTAATAAAACCAAAAAGAAAAAGAAAATAAAAAGCTGCAACAAATCATAATGGAAATCAAATGCAAAAAATAAATAAACTTAAATGAAATTAAAAACAAAAAAGCAGAAACAATATAATAACTCATTTAATCTGGCAAAAATAGCAATGGTTTGGTCAGAGACATTGATAAATTCCATACATGAAGGCGATATATAAATTAATTTTTAATGACATATAAATTGTTTCCAAAAAATGTCAGAAATTGTTTAATACAGTCGAACCTCGTTAATGTGAACCCGCTTAACATGAATTACTTTTAACATGAACTGCTTTCACAATCCCCATCAATATGATGGCTAGTTACTGATAGCATGAACAACTTTTTTTTTTTCCTTGAGACAACAAGGACGTTAACAAGACGTCCAAACTTTGTCCTTTGTAACGTCTCAACTTTGTCCCCTTATTACTTCCGGTGTGAATTTTTTTTTTTTTTTTTTTTTTTTTTTTTTTAACACACTTGACATTGTGAGTTTTTTTGCTTTTCTTCCCATGCTATTCCTATGGGGTTTTTAGCCTTTCCCCCCCTCTTTTTCTACATTCTAAAGTGGCGGTGGTTCAACGGCGGTGGTTGTAACGTTGAGACGTTAACAAGGTTCAACTGTATAAATTAGGTCTAACTTTTTTTTTTTTTTTTTTTTTTTTTTTTTAAGAGAAAAAAGAAAGAAAGAAACCCAAGGCAGATAATATTTGAAGAATTTTTTCAGAATTTGTCTTTCTTAATCTGCTTACAAAACATCAAAAATAATCATTAGTTTTATTAGTTTTGAATAAACGAAGAAGTCTTTTAAGCCAAAAGAGTAAGTTTAAAAGTTTTATTAGTTCCCCAATCATGCTGTAAGAGTGATAGCAAACTTTTTAAAAAGAGGGTAAAATTTTTTTAACTATTTATATAAATAAAGAGAAGTGCCTGTGCTCTTGCAGAGCTACAAAATTTGGCAGACGGGTACCTCAGACCCTGTAGGTGTGCACCTCATCGAGATTTTTTCAAACTTCGAATTCGAACTTTTTTAATTAATTTTTTTTTCAATTTTAAATATTGGCTTTTATGTTTCATTTTTCATGAATTTATTCTTTGATTGTAATCGTATGCGTATCTTAACAATTGCTATTATGCAATCTATTTTTTATTTAATACATTCATTTGAAGGCGAATTTTTTTTTTTTTTTTTTTTTTTAGTTCATTATATTTATTGAAAATCAAATGGTAATGAAATAGAAATAAATTGTTATGTTTATGGATAATTTTTAAAGTATAATAACTTTTTATTTTTATTTTAAATTAATTCCTTTAAAATATACATATATATATATATTTTTTTTTAATTTATAATATTTATTATGAAAAAAAAATTAGTAGTATATAGTAGAAAAGATTAAACTGATTAAAATTTATTTGTTTTTCATGTATTTAATTCCTTTTAAAAGAAAATCTACTTTTTATTTTATTTTATTATACTGGTTGGAATCAAATCGTAATACAGTGTAAATAATGGGGTTCAAAAACTAAAATTTATAATAGATGCTGAGATACAGTCATCTTTAAAATCGTAGTTTTTAAATAACAGAAGATCCACATGTCGTCGATAAATACCCAGATTGAAGTGCCTGGGAAAAACCTTTCGGCAGACAATGGGAACCTGGACCCAATGCAGTACAGGTGAAAAAAGAGCTGTTGTACGCAGTGGGTATCCGAAGCAAGGTCTAGAGCGATTTCAACTTTTTTTTTTTTTTTTTTTAGTTTTTATTTATAGGGTAAGTGCACCTGTGATTGACACTTTTAGAGCAATCTCTGATGTTTTTAATGTTCTAGTCATGAGAAAATATTTTTAGAAATCTTAAGTTAATACATAGGGCATGAAAGACATTCAGAACCACATATATGTTAAAATATATACATTTGATAATAATAATTTTTTTTTATGAATTTTCATTTTACATCCACTCAATGTTCCAGTCATTGACACAGCCGTTTTTTCATTTCACCAGTAATTAGCCCCTATGTTCCTGTGTTTGACACTGCTAGTTATTCATTTTAACAGTTAGTAGAATCCTACATTCCAGTGTTTGACACTGCTAGTTATTCATTTCACTAGATATTAGCATCCTATGCTCCAGTGTTTGACATAAAATGTTGAAATTCTTATATGTAAAACGTATGCTTTTATTATTTTTTATTCATTATTTTGGGATATCTACCAATTACTGGAACACCTACCCTGATGTGATGTGAAAAATAAATACTGATCCAATTCTCTTGAAAATTCATTTAAATGCAGTGACCAGCCAGTTATTATTAATTTAAACTATCCATATGCATCATTATTTTGAAATGGTGAAAAGAGGAGGTTTAAAAGGATATTAATAATTTGTAAATACTAAAAATGTATTAACAGAAAAATTTGGCAAATTTACATTAGGTTTGCTCAGTAAATTATACATCCAGGCAGCAATTCTTGTGGTTTTTGATACATATTTTACAGATTTGATTATCTTTAAATTGTGTTTTAACAAATGACTATTTTCTCTCTAAATAAACATTTATAAAACTGTTTTATTTCATTCAACAATGTAATTTAATGATTGCATAAAAAAAAATGAGATATTAATTTTATCTCATCAAATGTCATAATATAATATAATAATTTATGATGCATAATAATATACTCAAAATTGTAATTTAAATTCTTCTTGTAGTCTGTAATAAGTTTTCAACCAGAAAAGATGCATAAAAATGCATCCCTTAAAGTCTATCCTAATAAAGCTGATTAATACATCAAATTATTTGCAGAATCATTTCAACTAATTTAAATAATTATTTTTTGCATTGTTAGTTAAAATTATTAGAAAATAATTAACAAATGAAATTGGTGAAAATTCATCAGCTTTGAGAAGACCATTTGGAATATAGTTCAATGCCAAGAGATCAAGCTGCTACTGCACTCCTGTATACAAGGTAAGTGAAGAATTTATTATTTTTTCTTTAAAGTCTTACCTTGTATTAAGTATAAATTTAACAAGGTACTGAAGCATTTACTAATAAACTTTTTTTTTTTTTTTTTTAATGTTTAATAGAATCTATTTAAAAGAGTTATAGATATATTTTGCAATATCTTTAAAAGAAAAATATAAAAAATAAAAATATAACAAAAATCTTTTTTTTTTTTTTTTTTTGAAAATTTTTACACAGACATGCATTTTTTTCATGCACTTTTAGGTAGGTTCTATTAAACATAAAAAAAAATCTTTTCATAAATATCTGAAGAAGTTTTAGCATTTTAAAGATAATAAATTCATGAAAAAATTCTAACTGAGAAACCACCATTTAAAGATTTCAAATCTGCACATTCATAAAATAAAACTTCAAAAACTTACATTTAACACTGGATATTCGGATGAAAAGGAACGAGGAAGAAAAAAAGATACATATGTTATGAAATATTTTTTTATTAATAAACATTGTTAAAAATATGTATATGTAAGATAAGGTGAATTATTAAATACTTCTAATGCATATGCACTATAACTTTAACTTAAAGAGGGTACACCAACATCCTCATTTTACAATGCAAACAAACAAGCGCTCCAAATTTAGGACTGACTGTCATGAATCAAACATAAAAACAATGACATAATATAAAATCAAAATCAACTAATGTTTTGTAAATATTTTTCTTTTATAAATTTGACATTAGAAAATACTTTTATCTTTTCTATGATTGTCTGTTATGTTATCTCTTTTATAATGTAAAAAAGGAAATTTATAAAATTGAACGTAGGGTACAGCCTTTGTAGGTCAATTTCTGACCTGTGTATCACAGGTTCAGGGGTGGCGTCAGAAGGGGGGCCGGGGGGGCACAGGCCCCCCCGTCGGGGAGTTCGTGCCCCCCCATCGGGGCAGATTCTCAAAATCTGTCGGGGAAAAAATGCCCTTTTTTCCCATTTTTTCAGCAACAAAATATTTTTTCCTTTTCATCATTCGGAGTTTGTCTTTCTAGAGAAGTTTTTTTTTTTTTTTTCCCAGAAAAACTAATGGCAACTGTGATGGCTTTGCTAGCATTGATATGCTAGGTATTCCTCTTCTATGTCAGTTGGTGGGAACGACAACAGGAGAAAGCGGCGAGTATTATTACAAGGATTGACCCCTTCCTTATCTATTCCTTATCTTCTAAAATCACACTTGCGATGCTTCTGTGAAGAAGTCGCTTTTTTATTGCCTATTATCCAGCTCTCTTTGAAATGGACAAAAAGCATGTAGGCTACTAGTACGTATGTTTCCGTTTCCCTTTTTGTCTGTGAACAGCAACTAGACCACACACACACATAAGTTTTTTTTTTTTTTCTTCCTGGAAATTTTTAAGAATAAGATATCTCTTTAAAAAGTACATCGGAAAAAACAATCTTAATCCCCCCCCCCCTAATAAGAACAAAAAAGAAAGAAATTTCATTTAAATGGATCACGAAAATATAATTTGCATATTGATTTAAGTCCCATTTCCTCTAATTCTACTAATTCTTATTCAGGATACTGTTTTCAAATATTGTGTGTGTATGTCGGCTGTAGATGTAGGGAGGATCATATATCCAAAGAAAATATCTAAAAAATAAGATGAAAATGTGTCGCTTTTGCTTTAGAACTTAAAGACAGCTTTAACAATGAGAAATGAAATAAGTAAAATAATTGAGACCTTTTAATAAGATTTGTTTTTTGAATTCTATTTCTAAAGAGAAAATTCTTTTAACTATTTGTGAAATTTTTTAATGATAATTTGTTTAATATCTGTCAAATTCAAAGCATTAAAATATTTCCGTGTAATTAAGAGTCGTTTTAATAATTATATGAAATTAAAATTGTTATATTTATTTTACATCGCAGCACTCTGCATCACCAACAAATTAAAAATGTATTTCTCTTTTTAAAATTTACTTTTAATTACTTTTTGCTAGAGAGTCAGGGAACAAAAGGGAAGGAAAAAAAAAAAAAAGCAATCGGGGAATAATAAAACTTTTACCGATTTTTAATGCTTGTTTGTATGAAAATCAAAAATTTCGGAAACAGTAAAGAATGTTCTTGCTCTATTTTATCAATTCAGCCGCTCATGAATGTTTATATTTTATTATTATCTTCAAAAGTCATATTGCAATTTTTCATTCCGCATTTTTTTTTTTTTTTTGCCATAAAAAAATATTATCCCCTCCGTGGAAGATCAAAATTGTGACGGCATGTTTCCGGGCCATCCTTAGGGATAGGGTGTGTCCAAGACCGTCGCCAATTGTCTATTGAGCAGCACTAGTGCAACGTTAAAACCCAACCAAACAACCAACTGTATAATTTATTAATAATTATGAAATAATTCAGCCAACGACTGAAACATCTGTCGGTTCAATTTATAAATGTTAGAATAGTGAAAAACTACCTCAGAACTTGCAGTGCAGAAAGCAGGTTGCAAAATTTGATGATTTTAGGGCTTCACAGTGCAAGATCAAAGAAATTAGATTTAGAAAGAATAGTAACAATATTTGATAAAACCTATCCCAAAAGCCAAATTCAGTTACAATAATACGTAAATGGATTTTATTTATTTATTTTAATTTAAATTTAATGTGTATGCAGGAGATTCCCAAAAATTTCAAAAAAATTGGAAAAAAATTATGTGTATTTTGGAATTTTGTGAAAATTAGCATTTATGAAACGAGATTTTGATACTGTAATGCATAAAAAATGAGGAAAAATACAAAAAAGTATGCTTGGAAAATAATTAACATAATTAAAAAATAAAAGAAAAAAATAAAGAGAATAAGCAACTTAGTAAAAAATATGCATATAATGAAGTTTAATTTAATTTTTTCTTGAATTAAGAAATTAAAATTTATCTAATAAAGTAAGATACAAAATTTTACACAACATGTGATACAATATAAGCTTCTATTACAAGTATATTACCTTTTTTAAAATATAGGCAAAAATAGTTTTTTATTTTATTTATTTATTGTTATTTATGAACAATTAGTATTTCTTGTTTATAGCATTAACCCCTTAACGCGCGCTCTCCTCGCTGCGAGGACGCAAAATTTAAGATCCAGCTGCAAAAATTCCTACCGGAAATTTTTTAGCAAAAATTCACGTTTATAATATCAGGAAAAGCCGGTTTTTTAAACCTTAAAATTTCTTCTAGTTTAATTTAGTTCATGAATTCCGGTGGAAGTATAATTTAAATGTTTAAAATTGTCTTGCGCCGCAAAGGGTTAATGCATTTAAAATTTATCATCAACAGAAAGTAATCTGCATAAAATTGACTTTCTGTGTTTCGTGAGATTCAATTTCTGATGAATCAATGTTAATATCAGTGCTATCTAGAACTTTTCATATTAAAAATTTTAATGTCGGTTTGATAGTTACACTGGTTAAAACATGCGGATTTCTGGAAGTCTACTGTATTTGTTCATGAAGTATTTAACATTATGAAGATAAATTACGTAATTTTAATATTGATGTTGTATGATTATGAGAAAATGATACATTAAGTGCATATTTAAATCAGTATATTGTAAGTAAAATTTGAACATTTAAGAGAAATGTAATATGTATATACTTGGTTACAAATGAAATGTATACCATGTTAAGAAGGAAGTTTTATCTGACATTTGTTGGATGTCTTTGACTCTATTTTTTCACTACTATGCTCATGATCTAATATGCATGATTTACTTTTTTTTTTTTTTTTTAATATACATATTACACATATATTATTTTAGGAGGGTAGAGAATAGTTTGATACATCGACGAGATGACACGGCGATTAAGTGAAAAGCTAACTTTATAAAAACAATCTACCTTGAATTTAATACTCTAATTTTTCCACAAAATCTCTAATTTTCAGCTGGAAGAACACTAGCTTATAAATTATGAAATATGAATGTGGCACTGATGATGAATTTAATTAAATATAATTTTTCTTTAAAAACTCCAATTTTCAACTGAATTTAGGAGTTTTTTTACTGTGAAATCATAATCATTATTTTTTATTTTTGACAAAACCAATTAAAAATTTCTTTTTTATTAAAAACAGTACATTTCTATAATATGATAATAATATAACGTGATTTATCATCTAACATGAATTGGAAGTTAAAAGGTTGGCAGCTTGTAAATTAATTTAAAATGTCAATGCAAAGTGGCCTGAAAGGGGGAAAAAAAAAAAAATCACATTTTAAATTATTTTAAAAATATCTTAAAACTCAATAATTTTTAAATGAATTGAAAAAAGTTTGACTGTGAACTCATATTATTTTTAACCAATTTTTAACTTTTGCCAAAATCGGTTTACAATTCAAGATTTTTAAAATACTTGTTTTTCAGCTCCAATGCAAAAAAAAAAAAAAAGAAAAAAGAAAAAATTACGGGATTTATAATCTAACATGATTTAAATTCGGAAGATTGCAAGCTCGCATGTCTTAGCCGAATAATATGAAAAAAGGAATACTGCTAGCACGCAAATATTAAAATCTTAATGCAAAGTGACCTGAAAAATTACATTTTAATTTATTAATTAAAAAAAATCTATCAAACAGAATTTTACTAAGAACCATCCCGATAAAATCAGCCTTTATTTATTTTATTATTTTTAATAAGGGAAAATTGCATTAAAAAATAGGGAAAATTGCAGGTCTATTCGTTTGGACGTTACAGTGCCTCAAACACACAAAGGCTTCAAACTTTTCATAACCCCCTCCTCTTTCTTATCTTAGTCGGTGTTAAAAATAATACGAAAGCACTTTAAAAAAAACAGACAAAAAAACAAACAAACAAAATACCATTGTATATTTGACATCGCGGATAGACACTGACAGGAAGGTGCATGGTGTTAAATATGCCTGTAAAAATGCTTCTACATATAGTGCCCCCCTGTCGGGGAACCGGTGCCCCCCCGTCGGGGAATTTCTGACGCCACCACTGCACAGGTTCATTACCACTGCGCTGTAAGTATGGAGGACTTAGTAATTTATGAATTTTTTTTACTTTGAGAAATTTAAAAATCACATTGATTTGATGTTCATCCATAGTTTAGTCAGTTAGTCTATAGGTAAGTCTATGTATACATTATTACCAGAACATAGGATCACAGAAAAGATGGACCTGTTTTAAAATCGACACTTAGGATACTGGCAAGAGCCCTATTGATTTACAACATACTAATATGAAAGTTTATAATTTATTGATAAATTTTTTAACAGGGGAGAATACCGTAAAATTTCACATAAACGTCCATTATGATTAATATTTTCATCATGAAGATTTCAAATCACTTTTAAAATATCATTTATGATACTGGCTTGAATGTCATTGACCATGAATAATTTTAAAACGTCATAAGTTATCCAAAATTTAGATTTTTCTTAACTTGGCAATACAACAATATTTCACATAAACTAGCATTATGGAGATCATTACATTGGAAATAGTATAAAACTGAGTGAAAATTAAAATATGAAACTAACTCAAATAAAATGAATCAGTATGTGAAAATTAGGTAAATATCAAACTGAGCATTGGGTAGCCTACTAGGAGGGACATTTCAGATTGAAACCATGCTGAACGATTGGCTAAATTAATTTCTCTTAACATGAATATAGTATACCCCCACAGAAATTTAAGAGAATGAATACTTGGGGGGAACTGTGCAGAATCTACCTATGACAACTAGTCAAGTATAGCAACTGTGCATGCTCATTTTTTTGTGACCAATGTAATATCTATATTATGAACGGTCAGTCTGTGGCACGTGTACCACAGCAGAGCTTTGACAGTGGCACGCAAAGACTTACTGAAATTTTTTTTTAAATATCACCCTTTTTAAACAAAATATGCCAAAAGATTTTCCTCTGTGAATGACAAATTAGAAAAAGCATCAAATTTTCAGAAACGGCAAAAAAAAAAAAAAAAAAAACACGTTTTTTCTACAGATCAGTTTCTGTCCTTTTTGAAATCTACTGTTATCACCTCTTCTGTAGCGTTTTCATTTTCCAAGAAAACCATATTTTCTAAAATTTGTTTAACTGTTACACAGACTTAGCATTATTAATCAGGTGATATTTACATATTTTTGTCATTTTGTAGAAGATAATTTCCCCTTGCCTTCGATGTCGAGAAAAAAATATGAAGATATTGAAATTCATGATCTTAAAACTGTCTGGAAGAACAATTTTTGTTTACAAATCAAAATACTTCCAAACATAATTGTTTGGGATATTGAATTTGTGTAGAAGCACCAAAAAAATTTAATATGGAAGCCATTTCAAAAAACTGCACAATGATTTTAAAAGCAAGTATCCTGTCAGATTACACTTACTTCCTAACGGAATTAAGAAATCTTTAGCCAGCCAAGAATCCTTGATTTAGAAAAGAAATAATGAAATGGGAACTGTGATGAAGGCTTCTTATGAATTTTCTCTGTTATTAGCCTGCAAGCCTCTAGTCTGAGGAAAGATTTTTTTTTTTAAAGGCCTTTTAATATTTGCCGAAAATGTCACTGATATGAAAGCAAAAAATCTGGTGTGTAACAGCCACACGACTTCCATTACCCAGTACTACACACATTATAAACATTTTATATACATTTTATATACAGCTGTTTTTAAAGGAACGCCCTTGGGAGACCTGAAATTGAGCTATTTATACAGGACGCCTATCAATTTTCCTGAACTAACCAACTATATCATTCGAAAGGACATCTAATAGAGTGTTTATGTAGCAAATTTGAAGAAAATCGTTAGAGCCGTTTTTGAGATACGGACTTACGGTCCCACTTCCGGTTAAACTCAATTATTGACAGGAAAACAATAATTACATACAAAAGCATATTTAAAAGTGAGTTAAAATGGCGAGTTTGAAAAAAATCTGTACAACCGTTTTTAAAGGAATGCCTTTGCGAGGCCTGAAATTGAGCTATTTATACAGGACGCCTATCAATTTTCCTGAACTAACCAACTATATCATTCGAAAGGACATCTAATAGAGTGTTTATATAGCAAATTTGAAGAAAATCGTTAGAGCCGTTTTTGAGATACGGACTTACGGTCCCACTTCCGGTTTCCAATGTCATACTTCCGGTTTTTCAATTTTCACCAAAATTTGGAAATTTCATCTGTACACCAGACGTATTTCAATTCTAAAGTTTCGTAGCTCTATCTTTATTAGTTTCTGAGCTATAATAGCCAGAAAATTCTCCACATACATACACACACACACACACACACACACACTGACCAATTGCCAAAAACCACTTTTTTGGACTCAGGGGACCTTAAAACGTGTAAATCAGGTGAAAACCCGATATCAAATTTTCAGACCGAATACAATACTTCCATTACCTACGGTAATAGGGTAATGGAAGTAAAAAATAGGGTTAACAGAATATGTTTGTCAAGAAATATCATGATGCGTCATATAAGATGACATGAACCAGGATGTTGGCACACAAATTGCCTCGGCACTACAGTATTGCAAATACTTTGCATTAACTTTGTATGAAAACTGGTGACATCACAGATAATGCACAGTTAAGGATATTTGTGCATTACACGAATGGTAATTTTAATATTGTGGAAGATCTTCTTGATTTGTGCCAACTAGTTTTAACAATAGGTGATAACATTTTTAAAGAACTTAAAAGTGTTATTAAAGTCAACAAAGTAGAATAGATAAAATTAGATAGTGTTTGCACAAATGGAGCCCCTTGCATGGTTGGAAGGATAAAAAATTTTTTACTTTGCTTGAAAATTATCTGGCAAGAAACATTTTTAAGCATCATTGCATTATCCATCAAGAAGTTCTTTGTACCATGTAGCGTGCTATGAGATTTAAATTTTCTCGCTGATATTAAAGGACATTTAAATAATTTAACTTTAAGATTACAAGGAATAGGTTGTCTTTTACCTACCCTAGTTGGTCATATATCTTCTTTTGTGAAGAAACTTTTGTGTTTTTTCTTTCAACTTCAAAGAAAAAAGATTAACTAACCCTAACGGAAAAAAAAAATCGTTTACTAACAATAAAACCTAAGTTTGTATTCTTTAACCACATTTCTTGTGACCATGGGAGCCTCTGGACTGCACAAGTGTGGACTGACCGAGTCCAGTTTTAAAATAGGGGTGATGACCTTGTTGTTGAGAGAAAATAAATGATAAGGTAACACCAAATGACTGGATGCTTACCAAATTCCAATCTATCAGTCAATTAGGCACCTCCTCCAGGCTTTTGTACTCATCCTCACTGCCAGTCTTAGGAAATGTGATTAGACTATACTTATTTATTATACTACCCAGGCTTTTATGAAAAAAAATGTGCTATTTACATACAAAATCCCATAATCAGTCTACAAATAACAATGTTTTACTTTCTTATATTTTTAGTATGATAGAAAAGTTGAAAATGGTATGCCTAATTTTTGTTCTTCAGAGAGTGGCACTCTTATCAAAAAGGATGGCCATCCCTGATCTATTTAAATAAACAGAAGTGTCTGTGTGCACACATGCATGCTCTAGATCTCAAGTCTCTGATTGCAAAGTACAAAACTTGTCAAAAATGTAGCTTGGACTCCTCTTTTAATTCATTCTATTTACTTATTTATTTTTGTTTCATTTTCTTAAATTTTATTCAAACTGTGTGTCCTTTCATTTCAGTCTGTTTTCCTTCGTAATGATTACTATGTTATTGACTATTTATTTATTTAACAAATTTTCCTTGTTCTTACAGTCAGTCATGGGATTAAATCCTGTTTATATAGAATCATAATTTTAATATGTAAATACTGCACCCTCCCCTCCCAATAATACTACGCTTCGATTGAAAAAGATTTTCTTAATCTGGTGATATCTTTTCCTAAGTAATGGGATCATTAGAAATTTTTTAAATATTTGAGTTCAATCATAACCAAGGAGAGCTTTTGAGGGTTCACTGTTTGTATTTAGTGTTGGGTGTTCATTTATAATGGTACAAGCTAAATTTTGGAAAAAAAAAAAAAAAGAATATTAAGCAGTAATTATGCCATTTTTAAATTTTTAGACAAATAAGCTTTTAGATGATCATACAAATTTTCTTACACATGCAAGATTTGTATAACATAACAAGCACATTTCAAAAGATAAAACAGTTACCTTTAACATACACATGAATTTTTTTGGCTGTTTCTTCACTAAGGAAAGGCTTGATTAAGGCATAGGCCATTGGAAAGAAAGCAGGAGCTGAAAAAAGAAAAATTACACCATTTAAAGATTTTACAAAATGCAACTGTTCATGCGATAAGCTAAATATTAAAAAGTTTACCAAAAAAGCTGTTTATTCCGATAAATTAATAGATAAATTGTATAGAAAACATTTAAGAAATTTAAATTTAATTAACAATTTTCAAAAACCGTCACTCAATTTCACCACTTCAATTCAATACGATCGCGGAACCTCAAACAAGATTAAAAAAGTTGCCGCTAAACATAATATAAATATCCCCATCAAGCCAAATCAGAACATCTTCCAGCTGATTCCCAGACAGCACATCGCTTCCCCAGGATATCTTCAAGATGTCTTCTGGATGAAAAGACATCCCAGAAACGTCCTTAAGATGTACTGTGGATATGTTAAGCCTAACTGTGCTGTTAGGGTTAGAAGTGATAAGGACCCTATTAACCCATTGGAAACAGCGGGTATATATAAAATCCCTTATAATGACAGCCACGGTAAAGAAATGTGTTATATTGGCAAAACAAAAAGAAAAATTAAAACATGCGTAAAAGAACATAGTGATGACATTGCAACCGGAAAAAAACCACTGCTTTAACGCAAGTAAATAGGGACGAAAATATAAATATTAAATTTGAACATGTAAGAAAAATAGCAAATTATCAAACCACAATTATGCCGCGGTTAGGGAGTCTGTAGAAATTTTATCTCTTTCTAATAACTGCAATGGCAACGATGGGGCCCTACTCGATCGTCAGTGGCGCCGAGTCTTTAAAAGTGTAGAAGCTAAAAGAAAACGTCCGTTTCGTCAAACTTCAAACACCGTTTCGCCTGTGAAAAAGCTGGGGCGCCCCATGCAAAACTACTCCGGCAATCAACATGAAGAATAAAGGTTGTATGTTTTAAAAATTTAATTTATAATTATACTTCATGGTTTAGTTTGTTGCAAAGTATTTTGATTTTTGTTTAATATTTTACTGATCCCCTTTTCCTTTTCAGGATGCAACTTTTGCTGTAATATATGAGGTATAACATGTTCTCTACACTAACAAAGTTTCAAGATGATTCCTAAAGAACTTTTCCAGATAGTTGACTTAACATCTGAATTCGAAAGTGTCCAAATATACTTATTGGTAGATAGTGTATAATCAATGTGATAAAAAATAAATAAATAAATAAGAGTCTGATTATCAGAAAGAACTTACCATTAATAACATAAGCTTTCTTCAGCCTTTCTGGATAATTATCTTCAAAAATTTTAACAAGCTGAGTCATCATGTCAACAGCTATTTAAAAGAAATCTTTAATTAACACAAATAAAAACTTATACTTAAGAAAACAATGCAGAACTATTTGATATAAGTATACACATGTAGCATAGAATATGAAGTCATGCTAATTTTGTAGTCAATGTTTTGTCACATATATTATAAGAGAAAATAATCTGGTGTGTCACTCACACGACTTTCTCTTACCCTGCATTTCAATACCATGTTTGCAGAATAAAAGATAAGATAACACGTACTGTATATTAACCTGATCTAAAAATAATTTAAAATAGATTTACAAACAGTTTTACTTGACATATATTTCTGTGTGGGAGGGGAAAACTACACTTATAAAGAATTAAAGGCTATTATTAAATTTTAAAGTTTATTTCAAATTATTTTGGCAACTTTTGTCTGCAACTAGGGTGTAAATGATTTTAATCAAAAAAATATTTTTTGTGTTTTGTTTTGGACAATTTTTGAATATTTTTCTAAGGTTATTAAATTCATACAAAAACAGAAAAGTAAGGAGATATATATCTAAGATTCCACTCACATACTTCAACATTTTTATTTCCTAAATGACTCATTTGCTTTTCTTTTGGAACATTTTTTATTGTGTATATTCTTCTACTTAACAATCTTTTGACTGTAATACGATATATACACTAACTTGTAAACTATTATTGATTCACAAAAGGATCTTATTTCCATTTTACTAGTTTATTTTAAAATTAATAGTTTGAACAACTTACATATGATCAGTGCCGGCCCGAGCAAATTTGGCACCCTAGGCGAAAAATTTTCGTGGCGCCCCATTAAAACAAATTTTTAAAAAAAGTAAGACACGCAGACAATTATACACATACAAATACTGTAATAAAAAATCAACTATTTATTTTTATTACATATTGCATATTATTGTTTTCTCGGCGCTACTTTTAGCGGTAGTAGAAACAATATCCTTCAAATGAATTGTTTTAGCTTCATCTTGATCTGTTGATAATGGTGATAGTCCTACAAATCGTTCTCACATCACTATAGAACGCTGGAAACTTTTTATTAATTTCAATTATATGAAGCTGGGTTCTCCACTGACCACAGACACAGGAAGTGTCAGCAACAATTTTATTGCTGTTACTAAATTCAATACGCAATGTAGTAGTTCGTTTTCACAAAAAATATTCAAAACTTCCTGTAGTGTACTTTCATCAACATCCTTAGAGTCTCCTTGAGTCAGATAATCTCCTAATCTTCTACATAATTTCAAAATCACTTTGAAAGTTTTTTTTTACGACTCACAATCGTTAGAAAGGCATCAGAAAACATGATTTATCTTTTTCATCTGTTGGAACTTCTCATCATTCAAATTTCTTGCTGTATCAAGAAAAGAAATATAACAATTAATCTTACAATGATGTTTAGCATCACTTGTTGATTTATCAGCTGACTGCATAATTAAACTTCTTTTTCATTTTTCGTAATCGGGCTGGCTCTGACTCCGATGGGAATGATACCGCAATATTAATTTCTTCTGAAAATGCCTCCTGTTTATCAAATCCAAAATCACTTTTACAGCTTGAAAGAAACAAATTTTGTTTTTAGTAGTGCATTAGTAATGGAGTTAGGGTCCCATTTTCACCATTGGCGCGTCATCTTTTGTTATGTACTGGCGAAAACTTACTTCACTTAATTTCTTATAGAATGGAGTAGAAGGCTGATTTTTTACCAACTATGTGAAAAATACCAGAGCCGGGAATCGAACCCCGGGCCTTCTGCTTAACGCGCGGATGCTCTAACCACTGAGCTACCCTGGCTGATAACAAGCTCGGCACTTCTCACATAATATACGTTGGCAAGGTCACCGAGTCTGCATTAAAGAAGCTATATCAAGTGACAAATTTGAACATGGCATAACTCCAAACGGCCACGGATTTATTTAATTCAGAAATTGAATTCTTCAACCCGGAAGCATTGTCACCAAAAAGCATTGTCACCATTTTGCGGTATAATCACCGCAAGAAAAATATGAAAATAAGAAATACATATAATAATACAATTAACACAGATACACTGAAATTGTAATTTGTAAGTACGCTTATTTTTAAAATCCTAAATTGCACATCCTAAATTAAAATCTGCTTAGGCTGTAATAATAACAGCAAAAGTTTTTATCTTTCAGATAATTCAGTAGTACTTTTTTTTTTCAATTTATTTAAGTGAAATAAGCTGTTATCATTCACAGTTCACATTGATATTTTCTAGTAAATGAATCAGCTGATTCATTATCATCACAACCTTTTACATGGTCATGTGTAAATACAGTTAGCATTTTTATTATTTTTTCTTATTTCTAAAAACACACTTTTTTAAATGACTTTATTTCAGTAGAGTTAAAATATTTCCTCTTAAAAAGTATACATATGGAAACTTAGCTGCTTTATTAAAAAGAATTTACTTAGCTGCCAAATTTGTAGCTTTAAAAATAGGGAGATTTCTACTTTAAAATGAGAAGGAAAAGGGAAGATTTTCTACTCAAAAGAAAGCAAATACAAAAATTTTTGAAAAATACACGTTTAAGCCAAATCAAATTTTGATACACATATTTGTCAAATATCTTAAATGGGTTAAATATATACTAAATACTATGGAGATAATAATGGAAAAAGATTGTGCTTTGCAGGACATTTGATCATTAACTGCTAGTTGAAATGGAGCTCACATGTGTGTGTGGGGGGGGGGGGGAATACATCAATATACTTCTTTATAGGTTCTAGAATCTAATCAAGAAAGTTTAATATTAATATTAACATTTGTATTATGGATGGAGAGAGACTGTAAATCACAAGGCTTCAGTGGAGCATGTGATTGCCAATCGTTGGAGGGGAGGGGGGATTACAAGAATTATGAGTAAGAGATATTAAACAATTCTACTTCTTTACAGATTCTAGAACCCTAATAAAGTAAGTTTAAAATAGATATTTATATTTTTGCTGCAAATTGAGAATGATTAGAAATTATAAAGCTTTCTATAAGCTGTGCGATCACAAATCGTTAGGGAGAGGGAAAGGGGGGGTCCAAAAATTATATAAGTGAGATATATTAAACAATTCTACTTCTTTATAGGTTGTAGAATATAATAAAGCAAGTTTAAAATGAACATTGACATTTATGCCATGGATGGAAAAAGATTGGAAATCACAAGGCTTCGATTGCCTATCGTCGCTCGATTTTTAGAATCTTTTAATGATCACAAAAAGTGGCGACTTTAGTGGCGATCGATGCATAATTTTTAATCGCCATATTTTTTTATTTAGTCGCCATGTGGCCGGTGGCGACCGTTAATTTTGCCCTTTATAAGCAAGGGATCCAAATTATTATTTATTACCAGTTAAAGAAATAAAATTGTCTAAATTATAAAACTTTATACTGTTTAAATTGAAATTGATTTTTTTACTGGATTTTGAGTATTTTGGAACGTGATCATCAGATATCGAGGCTCATTAGCTCATTTTGATGAAAAAACTCATAATTATTAACTAAATATGTTATTAAATTTGTATAGGTATATTTAAAGTTACTTAAAGTTGTTTATAAGATCAATGCATCCATTGTATCTTACAAATCTGCAATTTATAGGATAAATTTTTAAGAAAAACAGTTTCTTCCATTTCTTCCACTTGGAAGAAACCTATTTCTTCTGGCCGGTTTTTTCCGCCTTGGAAGAAACTTGCCAACCCTGGTTCAAAATTATAAAAAACATGATGTACAATTTAGACACTTGAATGGAAAGTCAAAACTTTATAGTTCCAATAAAGTACAGCCTTATTAAATAATAACTCGGTGACTTTTAGATATAGTGTAAAGCTGTTTACCATTAGATGGGCAGATTTAATGACGGACTGTTTTCAAAACTCAATTCGACGATGTAAGTTTTTGAAGTAAATATATCATTATTATGGTAAAATCAAGCCAGTTGTTTGTGACTCTTTCTCTAGCGCTTCTCATCAGATAAATTAGATTGACTTTGATGCCCTGAAAAGTCAATTCGAGGATTATGCATTTACTTCATTTTTACACGTTTAATTGAAAACACGCCAAGAAAACTCAGTAAATGTTTCCAAGTCATAGCAGCAGACTTGTACCTTTTAGTCCTTTCTAGACAAAGATTGTAAGTGTTTAAAATTTTCACACAACATGAGTGTTGTGTTTCCAAGACTACATTTTATCCATTCTAAAGTGTCGTTAGACAGTAATAAATAAAATAGATCTTGTTGTCTGGATTGTGCCGCCCTCTAGATTTAAGCGCCCTAAGCCATCGCCTAGTTTGCCTATATGGTCGAACCGGCCCTGCATATGATTCCAGCCATATCTTTAAATATTTTTATATTGTACATTGCAGATAAAATAAAATTTTCTTTTCCGATTTTCAGTTTGAGTTTGAAATTATTTTGTTATTGATTGTTTATCTTTCGAAATTATTTTAGTAATTTAATTAAGAAATTAATTTACTTTGAAGTTATTATTGACAACGTTCAACAGTGTTTGATTTCGATAATGTTATGTAAAATTTGTTATTTAAATAAAAAAATAAAAAATCTGATTTCTTTAATTTTTTTTATAAATCATGATTTTTATACTCCTTGCCTGCAACACTCTTTAAAACTTACCAATTTTGATCAATCTGTTCAAGTGGACACTTTATAAGAACTTCAAGATACTAATCTGATTTTCCTGCAATTACTTGTTTTTAAGTTATGCAAATAACACACAAAAGCAAAATGCTTCACTTTCGGATTCAGAGGTGTTCAAAGCTCGATATTATACACATAAATAGAGCTGAAAATTGAACATAAAAAATAAATACTTTAATCTACCAAAATTCTTTGTGCAGTTTTCATAGGTTTGAGCACTTCCATCCATTACATTCAATAGTAAAGAAAGCTTCTGCTGAATTTTGAGTATCCCTGTATAGTGTCTATAAATTACACATACACACCACATTGTGTACTTAAATTTAGTCCTACATGAAAACACCTAACCCAACCTCAAATGCATTTTCAGCAATTCCCAATCTATCCAAATTCATTTCAATAGCCCTATAGACAAATGTTCAAAGATTTTCATATTGTTTTCTAAACAATATATGGTTTTCTAAAAAATGTATGCTCATTTAATTTCGTTTAGTGCAGCCAATGGATGTTAACTCTAGCAACCAGAAATTTCATCTGTAGTCATAATGCAGGTGAAAAACAACCACATGACTTACATTACCCACTATTACACGTATTATATGTCTTTTTTTGAGATATTATATGCATTTTTTGGAATTTTCAAGTAAGAGCAACTTGATACACGTGTAAAGACAATATATTATATCTTATATATTATTGTCTTATATATATTAACATAGCAAGTTAAAAAACAAGGGGGGAAAATGATAGAGTTATTTTTTTAAACACCAATTTCTAAGATCTAAAACTGAACTACCTACTCAGGATGACAGTTAATTTTCCTGTAATAACCACACAATACACGAGAAACGGTATCTAAAATGGATTTATGTAATAATTTTCAAAAAAATCGTTAGAGCCATTCTCGAGATACTAGCTTTTACCAAAACTTAGCATGCTCAATTATTGACCGGAAAACAATGATAATACAAAAGTATATTTAAAAGGGAGTTAGTAGGGCAAGTTTAAAATTAATCTGTACACCAGACCTGTATCAATTCTGAAGTTTCGTAGTTCTATCTTTATTAGTTTTGGAGATATAACAGCCAGAAGACTCCGCACACACACCCAATGACCAATTGCTAAAAACTACTTTTTTTGGACTCAGGAGTGATGAGAGAATCCTTAGTTCATTTTATTCTCATCGCCTCCTAACTTTCCCTCATGCTTATAGACATAGCTATTTAATCATATTATATCATCTGTTTTGAAAGTTCATGCTATGTTTAGTCATTTAATCATCTTTATTAAATAACTTATTTAATTTAATTAATAGATTATAAATTTAAACATACTTACTTCAGTTCCTTATTTTTCAGTTGTTTAAACTTTATCTTTATACTGTTAATTATCAATTACCGTTTTGTTTGCATTAAAAACGATCTTTTCCATGCAACACCTTTCTTTATCAATTCTGGACTGTTTCAATTTTTCTAACGATGTTTTTCTCACTAGATGGCAACATCGTAGCTAAAAATCAATCGTCATTATGCAAATCTTAATTGTTTCTTTTTACATGTTCCAGATGTTCGTTTGTGATTCGTCCGTTTGATCGATGACGATCTAAACGTCCTTCTTTCATGTATATAAATACCAGATCTTTTTAGTTCTGGGGTGTGTTGGTAATTAGCATGGATTCTGTTATCTGATGGAGTAATGTGAAGATTGACCGGCTGGTCCGGATCAAATTGATAGTTTGTTAAGTTTATTTTTGAGTTGTTAAGTTTTCAAAGTATATTAATAATTTAAAGTTGTTGTATAATTAACTGCTTTTATTAAATTGTTGAAAATGATCATCTTATGAATTCAAGTTATGTTTATGGCTGAATGTCTCTATTTTGAAGAAATAAAAGTGATTTAATTTTATATGAGACTTTCCTTCTTTCAAGTAGCAAGTAAATAAAACAATTGGTCTTCTATTATGGTTTTTCTCAGCAACTCTTCTACTGTAGTACACTTCTGCTGATACATTTTAATAAAATACCGAATAAGGAGGCCTTAAAACGTGTAAATCACGTAAAAACTCAATATTGAATTTTTGACCGAATACTATACTTCCATTACCTATGGTAGTAGGGTAATGGAAGCAAAAATTGGGGAATATGGGAAAACTTTACCAAACGTTATGAAAATCAAATTTCGAAATTAAAACAGCAATTTACACTTTTTTTTTTCTAAGTATAAAGATGTTAATTAAAATAAGCTTTCTAAAAAAAATATCTTGAATGTTCTGTACACAATTCTGTTGAAAAATGTTCATAATATGAATAAAATAACTTAAAAATTGATTAAATTGAATAAGGCAAAATGAACTTACCTGGTTTCCAGGCAATTTGTTTCATTGTGAAATTGTCCATGTCAAATATTATACTATGAGTTTCAACTTTTTTGCCAAGCTAAAGAAGAAAAAAAAAAAAAAATCTAAAAATAGATAAAACTAAACAGAATCAAGCAATTGTTTAAGTAGAATATTGAACACAAATACAAAATAAAATGACATAAATGTTGTGGCTCCACTTTCTTGATCATGATTTAGTAGTTATCAGGTATTTATACAGATTTGAATCTCAGAATAATTCAGTAAACAATCAAAGTGAAAAGTACAATAGAATGTTTGAATATTTCTTCTCAAGTTCAAATATTTGTATGACAGACAGTAATGTATCCAAATTATTATTATTATTATTTATATATATATATATATATATATATATATTTGGCATTCCAATAAAAGAGTAAAATTTTTAAGCAAACCATTTCAAGTAATAATCAGTAGGAAAATTCTAAAACATATATCCATTTTAGTCTTTTTTAAATAATTGAATGAACTCCAATAAGATATGTTATGTGTCAATTATTTCATAATACCCTGTTTAAAAAAAAAAAAAAAAAACTATAAAATAACACACACATTATTTCACATAATAAGCATACATTAGCAAAACAACATAATATATATATGTGTAGGAAGAAACAGAATACCGACTGCATCTTTAATCCTGCTTTGTGTTGTTGGTGCTCTAACAAGAAAATCACTGCAATGCGTTTTTCCCCGGAGGGACTTTTTAGCAGTTATTTTCCCCTATTTGAGTGTCAGTTGGAGATGTGATATGATGAAGTGAGGACATGCAGGGCGTGCTCCTGGGAAAAAAAGATGAACCAATTTAACTGTCTTCTTTTATGACGTGGCTTTTAAAATGTTAATCAACATGAACCAGTTGAATCAAGGACCATGGTAGCGTTCCGCCCTGCCAAACTAAAACAAACATTAAGAAAAACAAATGAAATTTACAAAGTAGGACAGTCAATGGTGAAACGCTACAAGTGTATATTATGTTGACATAGCATTTCAGACTTTTCGACTACCTGTATCTCAGCTCCCTGATCCCCAAGACCTATGATTTTTTGCACAGAGCTTGAGCATACCCTTAAGACAAAACAGACAAATTTGCATGTCGTTCCGAATTAAGGGGCCTGAGTTATATAACTTTGAAAACCCAAAATTTGCCGGTTATATTCTTCTTCTTGTTATTGTTAAGACAGCGATTATTGACAGCGATTTTTTCGTCAAAAAGTATTATTTTTTAACGACCTATTAAGCATTCCCTCTAACATTGATACAGTTTAAATGAAAATCAAAATACCGCAGAATCATAGCATTCGGTTTCTTTCTTCCCCCCTTTCAGCTTGTGGTTTTAATTAAACACACTCTTAGTTAATGTAAACAAATACTTGTTCCCGTTCAGAGTCAGCAATATTTCGATTACACAATGCCTAGCACTAGAATGTTTTCTTTTTTTCTTTTATTTACTTTTTATTTATGAGTATTGTACGATGAAGCGTGTGGTTCTTCAGCTAAATTGTAAAAGTTACTTTTTTTATTTTTATTTTTTATTTTCAAGAGGCGTTGAAGCACTTTCATAGATAAAAAATAAAATTCAAAGAATAATGTTTTATGAGGCAACTGTTGGAAATGCAAAATCAAAAGTTGATAAGGATTGGATCGCGATTTCTGTCTAGATGTGTGCAAGGGGGAAAAAAAAAAGAAAAGAAAAATAGGAGAGAAAAATAGTTTTTTTTTTTTCTTTCAGTGTCTGCCACTATTCAGTTTTATGTATTTAATAAAAGATATTTAGCAAGGTGGTCAAGACTGAATTTGCAGAGCATAAAAATGATGTCGCAGAATTGCAGAGTTTTTAAAATTTTTCGGAGAAACTCTGCAGAAATTGGATCAGTTGGCAACCCTGCAGCTTTATCCAATCATTCCGACAATGGCCATTTTTCCTCCTGCATTTAGTTAGTACAAACCTGCATTAAGTCAAGTAATCTAATTTCACCTAAAAGGTCATGTATGAGTTAGGTTGATTTTTTTTTTTTTTTTTTTTTTTTTTTTTTTGCTCAGGTTGACAGATTTTTTTTTTTTTTTTTCTTTTTCTGCAGGTTGAGTTTAGTTTTTGAGTTGGATTAAATTCAGAATATTTTTCAAAAAAAAATTTCCATAATAAGCAGAAATTTGTTTCATATAATTATAACTGTGTAACTGATATAAACATACCCATGATTAAATATAAGCATACTCAAATTATTATAGTAAAATAAACATGCACATTGGACAAAAGCAATAAATGAAGCTTTTTTTTTCCTTCTCTTTTCTTTTTAGTATATAAACATTAAGCTATAAACTAATTTCTCCGACTCATTTTCACAGATTTCCTCGATTCCTATTACCTAACTGAGGTAATTCAAAAATTATATTAATGGGTAAAAAATATCATAATCTTTTTTTTGTTGTTGTTGACTTTGTTATTATACACAAAACGAAAATAAAATACAAATGTAAAGAGCAAATTTGGGAAAAACTGTCAAAATAAAAATAATTAAATCCTTTTTATTACACAACATATTAACATCAGAACATAAAATAAATCTTGTTGCAATGAATTCATGAATAAAAATTTCTAAATCTTGTTGCATTAAAAATATTTAATAACATTAAAAGGAATTGGGAATTTTTTTTTTTATGTTAACTCAGTGAGATTCAATTAGAAAGCAGTCAATCCCTTGCAATCTTGGCTAAGATATCACCTGTTTGGTGTCATCTTTACAATGTGAAAATGAAAAGTTCCATGATTTTTGTGAATTTTTATGAAATTCTCCAACATTTCTAGATTGCTGAAGTTCCCTAAATTTTTCATGCTTTTCCTGATTGTCGACACCCTGTAAATGGTTCATCAAATTTCCTTATCGCAAGTTTAGGTTGATTTGAAATTTATCTGTTGGGTTTGGGTATCTTGACCCATGCAGGTCTCTAGCATTTAGTAATCAATTGACTCAAACAGAACTTTAATAATCCAAAGATAATGCCTTACAAGCACTCATAACCAATCAATTTTGCATTGGAAATACTGAATAAACATAAGCTGGGCTAGCGAAATACTCCATTCTAGGGTTAATTACAAGGACCCTGAATTAAAATGCACCACTCACTTCTTCTGTTTGATCCTTCATGTCCTGCTCACTTATTTCCATTAGCTTTACAACATATTTGATGAATTCTGACTTTTTCACAGAGTAGAACATTCCTAAAAAGAAAAAAAATGAAATATTTCATTATATAAATATCAAAGAACAACCCTTTTATCTCAATTAGATTAAAAAACATGTAAAATCGAATTTATAAAAGAAATGCCAAAGATACTTATTGCTATCAAAGGTATGAGGGAATCTTCAACTGACTTCTTAACTGGCATTTTTCGCATGTTTTATAGTCATTCTATACATCTCTTATTAGGTTAGGCCAATAATTCTCTCTTTTGATTTTCGCATGCCTAAATGATCTCCAAACATTGAGTCATGATCTAATTTTAAAACACTTTCTCAATAACTCAAAGGTAAAACCAACTGATATAAGGTTTCCCCACAGATTTAATTTTCATAGAATAACATAATCATCCTTAAGAAAATAATTATTTTTCTTTAATTCCGAGTCTTTAAAAGTAGTTTGTAATGATAAGCATTCTCGCTGTCTTTATCTAAATAGGCAAGCATCCGATAAATCATTAACAATGCTTTGTGCACACCCCTGTACCAATTTTTAATAGTACTATCCTCTGATAAACATTTGCTTCTGAAGAGCTATTATTTGTCGAGGAAATACTTTTTTTTTTCATTTGTCAACTGTGGTGAATATTCGTCTAAATTAGTTTCTTTTTTATTAATCAAAGTTTGCCTTTCATTTGACATTGAAAAAACATTCTTAATAATAATAATTCTTTTCTAATTCATTCTTTATAATAAATGTCTGACATAAACAAATCATTTAGTAAATCATTTTTTGATTTACTAATGTGTCATAGAAGGGTAATGGATTTGAATTGTATAAAAGGGGGTCCTTTTAGCCATTTAACGTTCACTATTTAATTTATTTTAAAAATTACTAAACTAATTTTTAAAATGGCTTTTAGACACATAGCTGATCATAAATATTTAAAAAATAAAAAATTAGAATTGTTCCTTTTCGAGAAATTTTCGGTTTGAAACATCTGTAAGTAAACCTTATTCAATTCAAATAATATTTAATTTAATAAATAAAACACTTTGTAAGTAAACATTATCAACAACAAAAACTCGTAAATGTTGCATAGATCCCAATATTTCAATTTATTCCGGAGTATTTTAACCCTTTGCGGTGCAAGGTAATTTGGATCATTTAAATTACACTGCCACCGGAATTTACAAACATAATTGAAATAGAAGAAATTTTAAATTTTCACGTTAAAAAAAGGGCCTTTTCTGCTATATAATAAATGTAAATTTTTGCTAAAAAATTTCCGGGATGAGTTTTTGCACTTGAGAATTAAAATTAGGTGTTCCATCAGCGGGAACACTGCGACTGAAAGGGTTAACAGAACTGAGTATCGTGAAGGGTCCCCAATTTTTGCCTGGATCAATCCCTGTAGTTGGAAAATGGAGAGATGTTGAAAACTGAAAACAAGAGCAGTAGCAAAGTGCCATTTGAGGCTGAATAGAACTGTCCTCCTGAATATAGAGCTTAAAAAAAATGTGTTCTTTGATATGTATGTATCTCATAAAACAGAATTAAAAATAACTTTAAACCTATTTCAAAAGTTTCAACTTGTTAGGGATTATCCTATACCTTTGATATCCATATGACCAAATGGAATGATCCACACTGGACATCCTTCTTTATCATGCCCCACTAATCCGCCAGGAAAATACTTGGCAAGAACCTGAAAGGGAAATAACTGCATTACACCAGGGCTGCTACACAAATCTGGGAAGAAAGTCTTCCCTGTTTCCTTTAAAAATAAAATTTGATTACATGTAATCATGCATCATTAGAATCAAACAAGTTTATAAGTTAGCTGTACATTAATTATATAAACTTATAACACTAAGCGAAAATCATAATTGGCTTTTTTTTTTCTTTCTTTTTTTTCAATTATAAAACACTACAATTAAAAAAAAAAAAAAAGATTTTTCTTCAAAATAAAAACCAGGCAATTTAAAATTAAAAGTTGGAATAAAAAAAAAACCTTCAAAATTCCTTTTTTTTTTTTTAAATAGGAAGAAGAAAAATTGAATTTTACAGAATCCCTGAATTTTACAGGTTTTTCCTTAATTCCAGAAAAATTTGAATTCCTGGATTAAAAAAAAAAAAAAAAAAAAAAAAAATTAAAATAAAAAAATTGATTTTGTTTTTTTTCAAGTGGGGTTACCCCTGTGGGTTACAAAAGAAACCCACAGGCTTTTTTTTTTTTTTTTTTTTTTTTTTTTGGGGGGGGGGGGGGGATCAGGCAAAATCAAATCAACCCTGGATGTACCTACAACAAAAGTGAATAGGCACTCATATATATCAAGATACAACTGAATAAAACTTTTTATGAGATTGAGTTCTCAAATTAAAAGTTGGTAGAAAATTTTTGTCTACACAGACCATTCCTAAAAATGGTTATAAATTGTGCTCAAGACATCTTAAACCAGAAGTCTAAAACTTTTACAAATCCAATATTTTTACTTCCATTACCCCACTACCGTAGGTAATGGAAATATTGTATTCGGTCCAAAAATTCAATATTGAGATAGATTTCACCTGATTTAAATGTTTTAAGCTCTCCTGAGTACAAAAAAGTAGTTTTTGGCAATTGATCAGTGTGTGTGTGTGTGTGTGAGGGGAATCTTCTGGCTATTATATCTCAGAAACTAATAAAGATAGAACTACGAACTTCAGAATTGAGACAGGTCCGGTGCACACATGAATTTTCCAAATTTTGGTGAAAATTAGAAAAATGGAAGTGGGGCTTTAAGTTCATATCTCAAAAACGCCTCTAACGATTTTCTTCAAAATTGCTGTATAAACATTCTATTAGATTATCCTTTCAAATGATACAGTCAGGGACCGATTTACTCACTTGCAGGCCCAGGGCACTCATGTTCAATGGGTCCCTTTTTCTCATACTTTAATGTTACAATAAACAAAAGAAACCGCTTATTTCTGATTCAGCCGTCTAAAAGTTCACTTCACTTTCCATTTTGTTGGTAAGAGTAAGGCTAAACAAGATCCGTGGCTTGTCTATCGGATCGATGTACGTCGCCCCCATGTATCTGCATTGCGGTGCGTGCCCCGGATTAGTTAGCCTGTAAAAGTTTGGAATGCAAGTATTGGTAGTATGCAGTTGTATTTGTGTTTAGCGAAAATATTGCAATTTTTCCAATGAGTTGATAGTTTCATCACACCGATTTATAAAACAGTGCAGTAATTTCTCCATTCATTGACGAAAAACACAAAACAACGATATTATAGCAAAATATGGAAATTTTTATTTTAACTATTTTTTAAAATGTATGATGAAACTTCTTGGGGGCCCCTTTACTGTGAGGGTCCAGGGCACGTGCCCCGAATGCCCTGCCTTAAATTAGGCACTGGATATACTTTGTTAGTTCAGGTCCTGCAAGTGCATTCCTTTCAAAACGGCTGTATGAAATTTTTTCAAACTTGCCATATTAACCCTCTTTTAAATATCCTTTTGCATGTAATTGTTGTTTTCTAGTCAACAATTAATTATGCCAATTTTCAGTAAAAGTCGGTATCTCTAATGATTTTCTTGAAAATTGTTACATAAACCCATTTTAGATATCCTTTTGAGCTTTACTTGGTTATCATAGGAAAATTAATATTCATCCTGATAAGACAGATCAGTTTTAGATCTCGGAAATTAGTGTTTCAAAAAAAAAAAAAAAAAAAAAATCTATCATTTTTTTTTTTTTTTTTTTTTTTTTTTTTTTTTCTTAAAAAAAAAAAACACTGTGTAAACTCTGTTTTATGTTTTTACACGTGTATTAACTTTATCTTACCGGAAAATTTTTAGATGTCTGTTTCATTAGGTCAATTCTATGTCTTGATAACATTATCTCTAAAAAGTGCCTATAATACGTGTAATAGTGGGTAATGGAAGTCGTGTGGTTGTTTCACGCAAGATTTTTTCCTACTGAACACAGAAGAAAGTAAAAGTGCAGGGACTTATAATACGAGACATTTTTAGTTTTTCAAGAATTTAAAATCTCACAAAAAAATTTCAGGAGAATTCACAGTTATATTCAAAATCATGGCTGAAAAAAAGAACTCACCTCATGGGGCTCATAATCATCTATTAGGTTTTCTGCACCAATCTGTTTTCTCCATTGAATACTCTGAAAGGAAAAATATACTATGGAACAGCAGGTCTTTATAAATTTTAAGGTTATTTTACTTTTATTTATATTGCTACCCTCTATAGTACTACCCCTGCCACAAAAAAAAAAAAAAAAAAAAAGTTAATTATCAAGTTTTGTAGAGTATAATTATTGAATATTTACGTCATTCTTAAAAACAAGATATCTAAACTGTGGCCAGTAGCAGAATCAATGCAGCAGGGCAGTGAGTGCTGCAAATTGTTTAAAGCTCTGCAGATTAATTTAACAATTCAAAAAGAAATGCTAGGCTTAAAAATAAAAATATAGGATTAGGTGGGATAAAATGGGTATAAAATAGACTATTTTTGAGTTTTCACTCAAATATTTTTTGTCAAAACATTTTGTTTCTAATCTTTGTTTTATATGTAAGTTACATATGTTGAGAGTAAAATTAAATTATTTTTCTTCGTAAATTGATACACATATATTCGTAAGGGGAGTGTTTGTATACCCATTTTACCCCACATTTGTAAAAATAGGTAAACTGTGGGGTAAAATAAGTATGCAAGTTTAATACAGTAGGAAATGATATATATATATATATATTGGACTGTTC